>CM076579.1:1563413005-1563738274 GCA_034641835.2 Pinus albicaulis | reverse complement strand
GGACCATTGTTGTTGCTTCTGCCGAACTTTGTAGACTCGAATGAGCAAGAACTTGTTGTTTCCCTAACTGCTAGACATAGTAGAATTCATCCAGAAACATTATCTGGCATGAGGTTGTAGCACAGGAAATTAAGTGGAGTGCGAGCAACTCGTTTGGGTTCCAAGGACATCTGCAGGTAGGAAGTTTCCATTTAGTGTGTATCTCTGGCATCGGGGAACAACGCCGATCCTTTGCTGCTTCAACATAGAGCATGTGTACCTCTGAATAGATTCAAGGGATACCATGAAGCTGAAATCGCTAAGCAAAAGAGATGTTTTTTTAGGGCACCGGTTCACCTCTACGTGAATTTCTCCACGTGGATGATCTAGCAGATGAAATGATATCCCTGATGGATAAAGATTATGATTTTCCTCATATAAATATGGGCTAGGTCATTGGTGTTGCTAAAGTGTTTCCTAAGTTTGGAAGTTTGTTAGGGAAAGGCTGTTCTATTCTATAATTTTGTTACGATCTACTTTTCTATTATGAAAAGCGGATTCTGGCATTCTTTAAATCATAAGGAGATACGCTAAAAGTGGGCATATTAAAGGTCGACCATCTCATGGCCATGATGAAGGGGATGATGAACATTTCTGACATGCCAACAACTGCAATGATGCGCTACTCAGATGGACGTGGGATCAAGCCCCGCACAGCACGAGACGAAGAGGGAAGAGAATTTCCAGTGCCATTACAAGACAGACTCTGGAAACAGTGCTGGCGATAATGGGGGTGCTATTGAACATGGTAGATCAGTCCATAGCGGTGGCATCAAACGTTGGAAGGAAAATAGAAATCCTTCGAGGAATCCAACCGATCATGCCTCACACCTCTGACATGGAGCTCCACCTTCTTCAGCATGACCCCTGGGAAACGAATCTCTGTGGGGATGACGCCGCCGGTGGACAAAAATGGCAATAGTAGCAGTGACAATGACAATAATAGAAGTAGCAACAATAGGCACATGATGATGATGCAACACCATTCGGATCTTGTGAACTTCCCAGACTAGAGCAAGATCCTAGGAGTCGGGATAGACAAGCCATATCACTTGGAGATATTAAAAATACTCAAAGGCAGCAATGTGAAATTCAGTTAAATGGTGTAAGTAAATCTCCATATATTCATTTTGTTAACAGTCTTGTAGTTCTTCATAGTAGCATTCGCCATGTTGTACAGTTGAGGATTGTAAGAAGTTTACAAGAACACTGTAATTGGTTTGCTGTGCAACATCATTTTTCTCGATGACTTATATATCCATAATCATTAAAAATTTTACCTTGTTATGGACTTTCTCTATATAATTCCTTGGCTCTACAATGAGAATTTTTATATGCTCACATCAATGAGCACTCTGCAGCTAGTTTTAATATGATGCTCATACCCATTAAGAGATTATTGAAGCTTAGTTATCCATCTTTAGGTTTCCTTGACGAATATTTATGGAAGGATGAAGATGATGGGAAAGCTTCACTTCAATGTCTGGTATTGTCTACTGAGAGATTGGATACTAGGGGTTATTTTCTCTACGATGAAAATTTTCACTTTGTTATTTTATTGGGGAAAGTATTGCCAACATAATTTGTTTAAAATTTGCTTGGAGTTGAAGCAAAAAATAGCTCAAATCTACCAGTAATTGACTAGCATTTTATTAGCATTGCTACCTATTACGATAGGGTGAGCAACCAAGATAAGGCTCTCTTTTGTTCTTCAATCTTATGGAAGCCGATTCGAAGGGCGGTCCGCGTCTGAAAGAAGCATTTATGGGTTTTTTTTTCATTCCCATGGATCCTCTTTAGAAGTGATGGAGACTTATTCATGTACCATTGGAGTAGCTTGCAGGATGCTAGTCTACAAAGAGATGCATTATATGAAGCCTCTCTCCTTACGGTGTACAGACATAAATGGGTAAATAAAAGGGAAATTTCTTTGATTTTTTTAATATATACCCATTATTTTCCATATGCCTAGAAAATGAAGAGGGTACTTTTATAATGCACATTTTTGTAATGGGGGATTTTTTTTCTTTTCACCATTAATGCATTTGAATGATGTGGGACATACACATGTTAAAAGGGGTTTTAAACACTGTGTACTTTTTTTCCTTTGTGGACCTATTCGGAACATTAAATTGCTTTGTAATTTCCATGCAAAAGGGCCATAGTTGCCATCATATTTTTGCATCCAAAAGTTGGCATGTGAATTGTTGAATGCCATGTAAAAGGCCATAGTTTCCACCATGAAATTCATGATGTAAAGCTGATTATGAAGCATTGTAAAAGGCTTGTTTTAGCCACTCTTATGTGAGGGAGAGTGAGAGGTGTATTTTTTTCCATTAAGCCTTGTTGGCTTTTTTGTAATCAGGTTGAATGAGGCGATTGCCTAAGCCATTTTGGCATGTAAACTTGACCAATGAACTCTTGGTAAGTGTTCCCAAAATATGTAAATAGGTATGATAAGCTACAAGTTGTAACTTTCGATATATGTGGGCTTTTGCATTTTGATTCTGAAGGACCGCGGTGAAGGAATCTTGAAGGGATGTGCCTTTTCAGGCATTTGCGCTGCAATAATTGCAGGTGTTGGCATTATGTTACGATTCCGAAGTATGTCAGGTGAAGGAGTAATGATGGAGTGTGCGTTTCAAAGAAATTTGCACACAGTTGAGTTGATTGAAGCTAATATTTTTGGAGACCAAAAATTTCTTTGTGGGGAGGTGTGATCCGAAAGGACCTTCGCACATGACAAGAGCTTTGTGCCATGTTGTTTGAAGTTGGTGACAAGTATTTAAGTGGGTGAAATTATGAACATGCATTTAACTATGCATTTTTATTAAAACCCATGCATTATTGATATAAATTAATAATTGTGAGATAAATTTGTCTCACATTATTCATTAATGTAATTAGGGAAATTGGTTTTTATGTGAGAAACCACCTCACACCAATTCCCTATTTTTTTCAATTATAGGTTGAGAGAATCAAGGGCATGGTTGGAAAGTATTTAGGTGGTTTTGAGACTTTTCCCAATTATGAGCCTTAGATAATTGGAGGTCCTACTTTTATGGACTTCGTTTTTCCTTCCTTGTAGTTAGGCCCTACAATTGTGGGTCTTGTAATTAATGCTCTTTGTTGGAGAGTGGGTGAGGGAAAGCTATATATATTACTTATGTAAGACATTAGAAGGGGAAGAAGAAAGGAGAGAATACTTAGCCATTGAGAGCCATAGTGCTTGGCTAATGCTCAGGCATAGAGCTTGAATGTAAGAAATATGAAATTGACGAAGGAATATAGAGGATCTGCATTCCAATTGAAGCAAATCCAGAGATGTAGCCCCAGAGAGATGGACGGGTGAACTCCATTACTAATTGGTTGTCTGTCTCTTACATACATGTTTTTGCTGCTTGATATGTTAAGTTCAGTTATTTATGTTTACATGTTTATGCACTCTAATCGATGGACTAACATGCTCATTTAAGCCTGTATAAGCCATAGTCAATTAAAATATATTAATACCGTACATGATGGTTAGAGTAGTACTTGACCCGTGATCAGATCACCAAACCTTCAAATTTATATACAAATTTATATTACATGAGGAATGTTCCGTGACATGAAATTTTATTTATTTATTTTTAACCATGGTGAATTAGTAACTCCTTGGACTAATCTAGGGGAGGTCCAGGATCAACCCTCATGGATGCCTTATAACATCAATATTATATCCACCAACCTGCAAGCCAAATATAGCAGATCTTATGATTTAGCAAGTGCCAAGACTCTTGTAAATGGGGAGATATTATGATTTAGCAAGTGAAAAAGCTCTTGGAAATGGGGAGTTTACTCCTTGAATCGAGATCATACCAAGCCATATACTCCATGGGATTTGAATTTCGGTCTTGTTGATATCAACCAATGATACTTACTATCAAAGCACACATCACTATATATCATAGGAAAAAATATATAGGACAATCCTTAATTGCTCTAGAATATTGACTACAAAGGTTGAGAATGCACGAAACTGAAGGGTATGTTTAGAATTTAAAAGCTTAGAGTAGGTGTGCCATGTAGGGTAGTTGTTTAAAATATCTAGAATCATGCTACCCTGATTTTCTAGATTGAAAATCTTTGGCAAAACTATGTGTTTAACCAAATAGAAAATTTGAGTTGTTATCACTCTGTAATTTGTAAGATTGGCAAGAACAAATGACAGAGGACAACATCAAACCACTTTGGAGTCCAGGACCTAGCCTTCCTAGACCCAGAGAGGGCTCTCTCTATTTTTATGATTTAACTTGATAATTATAAATGTTGATATTATGCTAGTCATAGAGATTATGAGGGTTTTTGGTTTTGATTGATTGGGTGGCTGGACAGAGAAGGTCTGCAGAAGCTAATACATTGGGCTATGGAGTCAAAGGTTGGATTGGCACATCAATGTTCAAGAGCATCACAGGGAAAGCTAACTATGCTAAATGGATATTTAGAGCTATATGAATTATGAGGTGAAAGAAATAGTTGTGAGGTTCAGTAGTGACTAAAGAGCAGTTAAGAATTATTTAATCAGACTTCAGCAGAAAAAATTAAGATTATAAATGTAGATAGAATTAAGGTGCTCTGACAACAAATCTTAATCTAAAATTTATGATTTACAATTAGATGAACAGATGCACAGTAGGGAAAATAGTGGAAACTTTTATTTAAAGCGAGTAACATCACCATTTGACAGCTCAATAATCTTGTAAGTGGTCTTTGATTGTGATGTTAGCTCCAAATTACAATGCTTAATATAGTAGTTCTAACTACAATCGAGGGCTAACAATATCAACCCTTGTCTGCGATCAAGCATGCATTATTTATCTAAAACTAATTTTGTTCCTACCTTGCACGACAACCTTTCATTGATTACAATTGTGCAGAAAATGGATAAAGATGATGTGGCCATGCAAGGCGCACGAGCATCATGATAAACGATAACTGCCGAAAATTAATTTAGGCTCTCATGGATCCAAGCTTCCAATGGCTCTTCGTAAGATCAAGAATTAGGCTTAAAGGTGGTTTGTGATGGTAAGTGAAGAGGCAACCAATGGTGGCTCTAACATCTTGGATTTAACTGGTGCAAATGGTTGCTCATGAAGTCATATTGACTATAGTATACTGCTCCTTTGTCTCTTAAATTAGCAGATTTATGTTGTGAGCTTGGAAATGGACAATCCAACGCTCCTCTTGAAATGCAGTAATAAAAAAATTTAATGAGCTTGGACATGGTGTGAATGGATATGAGACGCGGGTGGGAGTTGAAACAAGCAAGCAAACGTGGAGAGCGTTGATTGAGATGTGGGTAGTGAGGCGGTTGTTTAAATGGTAAAAATAATTTTTGAAGGGGTGTGAATGATAAGTAATTGCTCGAAGAGGGGTCTGCGATTTAACTGAGAGAGCGTATATAGCGATGATGGTGGTAGGGATACCACCCATTTGAACCACCACCCTCTTGATTAAGACTACGAGCCGTGGGTAAAATGAAATAGGACCATCTAGATGAGAGGCGCAGTGGAGATGGAGGATGAGTGCGAGTCTTTTAAGGGTGGGGATGATGCCGTGAGGTGGGCCTTGCCCGAATTGTAATGTTTTGTTAAAGCGGCGGAAATTATTCTAAGATTTGTGAAGTCAGAAGTCTGGAAGGAGATGATCGTGGCGGCGTTGGATGCTTATTAATGTCGCCAACTAAAGTTTTTGAAAAAAAATGACAGGGGTATTAACAAACCCTAAATCTTGTATGATGAATTCTTGTATCACAATACTATATTTTACGTATGACAGTGGGTTTAAATCGATAAAAAAGCTAAAATGGTGACACAATTCCTTTGGCTGAGAGAGGATGATGATGGCAGGTGATGAACCCCTGTGGGGAGTTATGGTGAGAAAGGTTTCTCTCTGGTGAGGTGGGTTCTCTTAGGTTTCTGTATAGTGTCTGTGTCCTCTCTATGCTCACGCTGGCCTAAAGTGGAGGTGGAAATTTGCTATGGTGGGGGCCAACCACATTGTAGCAAACAAAATTACTAGCTAGGGCACTTGGGGTAGTCTATACACTAAATTAATTCCCTTTCTCCAATAGCAATCAAGTAAATGAGCTTATACGATTGAGATTCTTGTTCACTTTTTAGGTAAGTTTGAGAAAACAAAAGGCCCTCCCATTTTACTTGCCTTTGTTGGCAGGTGCTCCACAATTTTCCTTAAACTCTTGCAAAAATCAAAACAACCAACTTCTCCTTTAGATGATTCTAAAGAAATCTTGAAAGGGTCTTGGAACGAAAATATCAAATTTTGTGAGGATTTAGAAATATGGCTTCCATCACAGGTACGCTCCTTGTTCCACTGTCCATCGGGATCATGCGAAGAGAATATCTACACATTCTTCATGGTCATTTGACATGGAATCCTCATTATACCATTCGTTGCCCTCCAAAACTTATCTGTCTTGGTGAGGTTGGCTGAATTTGTTTGAAGGCCATGCGTGTAGACATAGGCACTTTCTCATAATAGACCTTCTTATGGTGAAAAACATTAATCAATCTATTTTGTTTCTTCATTGATGAATTCTTGATATAAATCAACGATGATAGTAAAAATCGTCTATGACCCTTAAAATTTAAGGACTGGACATAGCCGAATCGGATAGTTCCCCAACAGGTCAAAGGCGAGGAGTCTTTGTTTCATACTGGATGGAAAAATGATTAGCTTTCTTCTCTTATGAAAGAGTGATCATGAGGTTGGATGTCTCTTCTTGTACTCCACAAAAAATGAGATGAATTATCATTTGTCCCCACCGGAGAGATCATGTAGGATCATCTTTCATTTCTTGAACACTTTGATTTTAACTAACTTCTCTTGGTTGTCATGTTAAATTGGTAATTGCCGTTGATTAAAAGATCCCCCAGATGAAAATTTTCCTAAATCTTCATCAATATTTACAAGGTATTGTATGATATCCTCGATTGATCACAACAATTTTTAGTTAATGATAAACCTGGATAATTTTCTTTATAATGCTCATAAACCACCTTGTGGAAATATTTTTAAAATACCAGCTACAGGTTTCCAAACCTTCATACCTTCACGCATTTCCTTCTAGTACTATATGAACATCTTCATGAGGAAATCTACCTCATGCCATTAGGCACTTTTGAAAAATATAGAAATTTAATGAGATGTAACAAAGCATCATCAACCTTCTCATATTGAAAAATAAAATTTATGTCCCAATTTACGGCATTTTTGTTGGAATCGAGATGCATTCACGGTCATTGCGGAAATACTTCGTTATTATTCTTGGATCCATATTGTTAATCGGTTAGAAATTGGGATCCTTTGTATATTCACAACAATCACAGTTCTTCTGCAATTGGAATCTTTAGGTCGCTAAAAACTTCTGGAGTCACGAATTGAATGATTTCAACACTTTTGTCACGGTTGTTGTCCACCATCAACAACCAGAATATCAATCTTGAACATACTTGAATCATACAATATTTTATTTGCTAGGACTTACGGTTTTGATGAAGCAATGAAAACGCCTTCTTCCGGTCCCCTGAATGGTTACCGATATGTTATCACTCCATAATCTATAATATTGGCAAGAAAAATGTTAGCGGACAACATCAAACAACTTTAGGAAATGCAGGATACCTTCCCTAGACCCCGAGAGAAGATCCTCTAGCGCATGATTGCTGATAATTATAAATTTTGATATTAGGCTAGTTCTAGAGTTGTAGGGGTTGTTGGTTTTGATTGATTGGAGTGGTTTGGACAGAGAGAAGGTCTGAAGTAATCCAGCAGTCAATGGAGTCAAGGATGGATGACATGTCAATTTCAAGAGCATCCATGGGGCAAATGCTTGTGCTAAATGAGTTCTTTAAGAGATGTATGAATGATGAAATTGAAAGCAATAGTGAGGTTGATAATGACAGAAGTTAAATTATTTAATTACTTCAAAATAAAACATTAATATTGTAAATGCGGATAAGATAGGTGCTCAGGAGGCATCATATCTTAATCTAAAGCTTTTTGATTTACAATTAGATGACAAGATGCAACAGAGAACAACAGCAGTTAAGAGAAATGAAGTATCGCATCTCATTTTATTTCACTCAGATCAACAAATGGTCTTTGATTATTGATTTCTAACTCCAAAATTCTGATTAAGCACTCCCGATATAGTAGTTCTTACAATGTAGG
Organism: Pinus albicaulis; assembly: GCA_034641835.2. Lineage (NCBI taxonomy): Eukaryota > Viridiplantae > Streptophyta > Pinopsida > Pinales > Pinaceae > Pinus > Pinus albicaulis. The sequence continues at coordinate 1,563,730,000 of CM076579.1, read as the reverse complement.
GGCTAACAACTCCAACGCCCGATACTTCTAAGGCATGCGGTGATGATCTAAATGCAGGATTGATTGCCTACCTTACCGACAAACTGTTATAATTTAGAAGAAAATGGACAAGTGTGGCCGCCATTTGGCTTGAAAAATCTCTACGACAAAAAATGCAAAATTAATTTAGACAACTCTTCATGGATCAAATCGCCGATGGCTCTTCATTAAGATCAAAAGTGGAAGCAAAGGTGGCTTGTGATGGTCTACGATACAACCAATGGTGGCTCTAACATCTTGGCTGCACTGGTGTAGAGAAGCGGTTGTTGGCGAGAGTGTATTTCTTGTAATTCCTATTTCTAACTACCTCTATAACTACTGCATTGTAGCTATGTTGCGTAGACTTGGAAAGCGGACAACCCCTTTGCCCTTCCTCTTGAAATTCATAGTAGGTAACCCAAATTTGGATGGGAGCGGTGTGGAATGGATATGAGGCATGGTCGTAGGAATGGTAGCAACACGGTGGTGGGAGGGCATTGGTTAGGCGGACGTGGAAGTACTTTGAGGGTAGTTTATTTAAATAGTAAAAACCATTTTTCGTGGGGGTCTGATTATGAGTGTTATGGAGAAGAGGGTGGTGTGATTTAGGCGGAGGCGACACGTGGTAGGGATGGGTAGTAGGATTTCTCATTTTAGAACCCACCCCACCCCGGACCCCCACAATGGATTAAAATTTTGAGGGGAACGTAGAGTGAAAAATCGAGCAAACCTGCCGTCAGATAGGAGGGGGTGGAGATGGAGAGTGCGGACGGTGAGTTTTTAGGAGGTGGGGATGAGCGTGGCAAGGATGGACCTGACGGCCGTCTAATTTTTGTTAAGAGCGGCTGAGGTAAGTTCTAATATTTGCGAAGTCACGAGGGTGTGGGGAGGGGGAGGTGGCGTGTATGTAAAGGTGGGACCCGACCAGCATCCTGAGTTGCAAGTTGCAAGGTTTTGTTATGAGCATAGGGGGTAAATACTAAAACTACTTGGTGAGACATGCGGTGGGACCTACATCACATTGCGGTGGTATATTTACCTTGTACGTCATTAAGTTTAGAGTTTGGAAATGGTAACAGCTAAAATCTGCGAAGTGTTCTGCTGAATGAGGATGATGTGGTAGGATGGAGGTGAATTTTACATTAGTAGAGTTATAAATTAATTGAAAGGTTTACGTAGTTTAAGGTAAAGGTTATGAGGGTTTATAGAATATATGATATATCTATACCTTCAAGGTGTTTGATCGAGCGTATTTGCTATGAGTGGGGTGCCATATGAACTTAAAACAAAAGATACCTTCTTGGCGCTTAAGAAGTGGATTATATAAAAAAATTTGTGATCACGCGAGAACAACGTAGTTAGCGGGTAAATCATGATCTTTTCGATGCGATGGATATGTCATACATGTGAGTTTAAGGTTTCTGAAGTGAAAAAGTTCTATAATCAGCGATTCTGCAGTTTATGTTGCCTGTGATAATGCGATGGATGATGGGGGAAAGGGTAGCGTGTCACGGAAAATAGCCCATAGTACAGTGAGTGGGAAGGTGGATGAGTAAAGTGAAAAAAAAAATGAAATTGATGAAAAAGTAAAGTAGAAAGATGAAGTGAAAGAGAAGCGGAAAGGTAAGTTTAGTGATTTTAAGGAAATTAATGTAAGAGAAAGGAAGTGTAGGTGTGGTGAATGGGTCCCACCATCACTTGTCACATTGAAGGTTTGTGAGACAAAATTAAAGGTGCAGTTGTAATCTGAAAAGAAATTTGAGTGTCTGATCATGAAATAACAAAGTGACTTAGGGAAAATAAAAATGAAAAGGGATAAAGAGATTATTTAGAGCATTGGAGTTAGAATTAGAAAATTAAGGGTAGGAAGAGGGTAGATGACATGAATGGGGTAGTATGGAGTTTCTACCATCTATATCAACAACACTTTCCCACTCACTAAACGAAAAAGGCGATTTATTTCTTTGAAACTCTTGATAGTTAGGATCTCCCCTTCTTCACGAAAATAAATGATAGCCATGGAATATTTTTGATGGCGATAAATCTAAGCAATGTCAGTCACACGAGTGATACTACTATGAAATACAAGAGCCTAACTGAGTTACCTCTTTCACGATGAAATAATATTTAAGTTAGCTAAGGGGAATAGACATCGGCGTGGGTTATTTAATAGCGATAAAATGTGAGGATGAGGTTTCTGAAGGACATCATGAGAAATATATATCTCTTTTATATTAATTATATTATAAAAATTATACATATGATTTAGAAAGATATAATATAAAAATATTGTAACCAATATTTCTGATCTATATCTCCATTAATACACTTGAGTAGCACCTATCACTTTCGTGAAGTATTTTGGCACTTTACTTCAAATCAAAATGATAACACATATATATATGGAAATATGGAGATATATCCATAAATATTGATTACTTGAGAAATATAGAGTTATGAGCTATAACTCTAGAAATATTGATTATACAAAAATATACAGTATGACTTTGAAGTATTATAAATATATAGAAATATAAAGTTAATTTAATTTTATATTTAAATTCAAATTATTAAATGTAGAGTATAAAAATTGAAATTAATATAAATGCAAAATAGTAAATATTTTTATAAAAAATAAAAAAGTGGTAATTAAAAAAAAAATGTTTATTAGATTTCTTTATTATTGTATTTATTAGAAATGTAAATAACAAATTCTTTAATTGAAAAAAAAAATCATAAAAAAAAAAATTGAAATAATAATAGAATTTTATTTATAGTAAAGATATCCATTTAAAATGAATGGACATAGGTCATGTATATGTCAACTTGCGCTTCTTGGTCATAATTCACACACAAACCATAGACAAAACATGATCCATGATGGAAGGCAACAAATGGGTGAACCAAAGTTTAGGACATGGCATTGGAAATGTATGGCACATATCATGTGCAACCTCCATATGTATGATTATGAATAATTAAAATAAAATATTTTACATATTTAATGTATAGACATTTTCTAAATAAACTATATCAATATTTTGATTTAAAATATTTTTGACTTTCACAAATTGTATTCTTTACTCAATTTTAAGTAACTTAGATTGAGCTTGTTGAAAAGATCTTCATATTAAGGAGAATCTATAGCTAGAGGAAAAAAATTACCCTATGTAAATTACTTACATTTATTATAAATCTAAGTAAAAATAAAATCTTGATTTTAGATTCAAATAATATTTAAAATGTTTTTGCTACAAATTGTATTTTCTACTCAATTTTAAGTAACTTAAGATTGAACTATTACAAAGATCTTCTATTAAGAATCTATATTGTTGGGGAAAAAATTAGCCTATATATAAATTTACCATTTATTATAAATCCAAATAAAAAACAAAATCTTGATTTGTATTCCATCATATAGAAAACTCTATAATAAGATATTGAAATTAATAACAAAAAGACTCTAAAATAATACAGAAAATCTATATTGAATAGAAGAAAATAAATATCCACTTGAAATCAAAATCAATGAACATAAATCTATGCCTTCTTTATAAAAATTAGAATACAAAGAAATAATAATGCAGTTATATTCAGCGACGTCATTGTTCATTCAACACCTGTCAAACAAGTTGGCTTTGCTTAAGAAACATACTAGGTAACCGTGCAACTTTTGATGTAATGTTTTTTCAAACTACAAAAGAAATAAATAAAATAGCGTCATGATAATTTCACATATTCATTTCAACACGCGAAATATTTTTTTATAACAATTTTTATGAATAAAATCAAATCACTCACCCGTAAATTGGTTCTAAACTATTTTGAATAATGATTATAAAATTACTTTTTTTAGTATTCTCTGATAATTATCAAAGTTAAATAAAATTAATATTAAGTATTGACTTTAATGTTATTAGATATTTTCAAATTGAAAAGCGATAAAAACAAGACATTGATAAGTTTACTTAATGACAAATGCTATTATTAATTTAGACATAACTAAATTTTCCTACCGTTTCTAAATATATATTAAAGGTTAGACCTAATACTATATTAAAGTTAGAGCTATGCTTGAGACATTTAGGGAGAGTCATGTACACATATAAAGCTCTTAATTATTTATTCTATGAAATTCAATTGGAATTAATTTGAATTTTCAAAACCTTCAACTTAGCATGAATTATTTTTTATATTGAGTATGTATCTTATAAATATATAGATAAATGTTTAATGAATCTAATAAACATAACTACACAATTAAATGATTGGTAATGATAAATATATATAATAAAATATAAATTATAATTTAATATAAATATTAAACCCTAATAAATAAAACATTAATATTAATAAACCTAAATATTATTATTTACTAACTCAGTATTAAATCTATAGAAGCAATGACAAAATGCATTATAAATAATATTTCACAATATTAAAACAATAACCTAATATCTAAAAGATCAGAAGTAAGCTCATGCTTTTAAAAAATATGTATGCATTATTACAACATAACGCAAAAATATTAAAACAATAACCTAAAAGAATAACCTCGCAAGGCTTTATTAGTAAAAATTGGATGATTTAAAAGGAACAAACCTCATAGATACTATTAGTAAAAGTCTCAAATTAATGTCATAATCAGTTATAAACACCAAACATATCATAAGATGATGGGAAAACATTTGAGGGGAAAACGATTTGGAGAAGTTAGGATTATTTCATCGAAACCGAGTTCCATGAGACAATTTACAGTAATCATAGCCACGTTACTAATGATCCTGCTTACGAAGATTATTATTTAATATATAAAGGTTAGGAGATGGATTTAAACTGCTTTTAAAAAAAAAAAAAAAAAAACTTTCAATACTGTATATTAAAATTATCAGTTCCATTTTATCTATGATTTAAATATTTGAGATTCCTCAAAACAAAATTCAATATAGGCCAAGTCTATTGAGGTAGCTGTGTAACCTATGTTTTTGGACATCTCTTCATATATCTACACATCCTTTATATATATATATATATATGTATATATAATATTAAATTATTTATTATTTTTTTCATAGATTATTATTTTAAGATTATTTAATGTAAAATATAAAGTACATTAAGTAAAATTATTGTTGAGATAATAATTCAATTTAAAAGTTGAAAGACCATTTAAGATATATATTAATAACTACAACAGGAGTATCATCGAGAATGTTTCAAAATTTTGGAAGTAAAGGTTTATACTATTGATATATTTCAAACATGGAAATGAAGAAGAATGCAATATTAATCATATAGTACTTGTGATGATTTCAATAATGATATAATACAAAATATGTTTCCCTCTAAAAGGTTATACCTACAAGTTCACACAAGTCTAGAAGGCATTTTGTCCATCTTCATAAGCTGTATTGAAATCATTATATGGAAAGTTTTCTTACAATATATTGAGTTATACACTTATTTGGTCTCTAGCATGGAAATGACCTCAAAATAGGTGTATTATAATAATTATTTGACTAATGAAATTACAAAAAAGAAATGATTTAAAGTAATCAAAAAATTGTAATGAATTTTATGAGTGACAAAACATAGAGGCATTAGATACTTGCATTTAACTGTGAACTATGATATTTAAAAGAAAGGGATGGATTCTTTACTGGAAGATTTACAATGAAAAATGATTTAAGAGTAATATTAATTCCAATATTGACAAAATGAAAAACAATATGATGCATTGATTTAATGATGACAAAATGAAATTTCATTTAGAATAATCAAATAGTTGTATGGGTTTTAGCAGGATATTTAACCACAACAATAGTGTGCATCAATTTTAATGAGTGAATATATTGGAAAACGCGACTAGTTGCATTAATTGAAAAACAATACCAAAGAAATTCGGTAATTTTTATTGATTTCAATAACAATATAAATTATCAAGTGAAATAACTTTAACAATAAAATACAAATCAATTTCAAATCAATATGAATCTTATTCTTATTTTTCTTAGAAGTGATTTATCTATTAGTATTTACACATTAAAACCATTATTACAATGCCTGGAATCTTAAAATAAGTAATCTATTAAAATCGAAATCATGTAATAAAATGTAAATAGAATTATAATAAACATAGTAAGACAAAAGGAACTATTAATGTTGAAGCAAGAGAGATAGAATACACCCTTCATTACAATATTATATATAATGAGTTAAAAGTTTTGGATGTTTTCCAAATCATTTTCTTCACATTTTAATCAATATAAATATGGGAACAATAACGTCTCTTCTTAAAAGGAAAGATGAAAAAGACATGTAGGATAGGTCAATGTAATCTATTTATTATTTATTATAGAGATACTATTAGTATGTGACTATTCATTTTTGTCATCATTAAGTATTTGTTAGCACTAATATTGTTCACCTTAATCTAAAACTTTGAAATGTCATTCTTGATTGGACTCTCTAAATAAAAAGTGATATCTAATAAATTTCAAGTTTTCAAAATAAATTTAAAACTATATATATATATATATATATATATATATATATATATATATATATATATATATATATATATATATATATATATATATATATATATATATATTATTGATAATATATAGTATTGATAATATAATATTTTGATGTAATGGCTCTTGCATCGACGGACATAAGTCTATCTTATCTATATTTATTATGTATTGAAAAGTCTGATCTCATAGTACAAATATTTCTCTAATTTCTGATTAATAGAGCTTAACACCTTAAAAGATTTAATCTAATCTCCCAAAAACATAATAACTTCATTGTTATATTATTTCTTCTTAAATAAAAACATTATCATGATAACATCAATTGTATGCAGCTTTTAAGAGTAGAAGGTGTATCAAATGTAGTAATACGAATGAGTAGTACCCGAGGATCTCGAACTGTTAATAAATATGAAACATACGGGCTTATAAGCCTGTATAAACGCTTATGCGAGTCTTGCCTACTTTATATTTTAGGAATTGAAGATACCTTGTTCTTGAAAATTAGTTTGATAGAGCACACAACTAAATCTTATGTTTCCTAAAGAAAGCATATATGATTTGTCCTAAACTGGGGCTACTGAGATTATCAAAAAAACATATCTTCTATGATCCTATACTTGACTACTTGGAAGAGCTTTATGATCCAAATTTCTGATTATGTTTTCATTGTAAATCGAACCCATATTCTCTTACCTTTATCATTTTGGAATTTAAGTTTGCTTTAGTTTAAATTATGTTGATCAGCAGTTTGTCATTGATGTCAACCAAGAAGTAACACAGGCCAGCAATATTGCATAGAATTTGACCTACCAAATTAATATATTTTTGGGTCAGCTAATGCTTTTAATGGTTTCTACTTTTCTGAGATGTTTTCATTTATATATGTACGTCATGTAATTCTTCCATGATTTGAGAGATATTCATGTTTGAAGTTTACCTAATTTAGTGGGCTAAGACCCCATGGGGTTGGTATAGGTCATTGAAAAAGTCACAATTAATATTTTTAAGCTCCTAAATCCTCAGAATTCACTTGTTGACCTCTCCTTTAAACATTTATATGGTAGCGTCTTTTTCCTCCTTATAGGCATTTAAGCTATACAAGGAAACAGTGCATCGTAGATTTTCACTCTAAGCATTTTTTCTATGGAAAGTTCAATAGCTAAAATGTTTATGAAACTAAGTAAAATCTGAGGAAGTTCTTTGTAAAAATTTCAATTCAAGGTGTGCAATAGTTTTGGAGATATGATCTAGCAAATCGGGGTTTTGGGGCTCCTGAGAACCATCTCAAATAAGTGACCTTGGTAAAATCGTCATAACTCTCTCTCTCCTCGGTATCAATTGAATTCTGTAAAAGTGGAAAAGAGTGCACAATCTTTAGTTTCATCCCATCAATTTCAAAACTGTGAAGAAACAATGACACATGGAATGTCGTACAAGTGGCCTACGGTGAAATAGTCCATAATTAGGGCATTGTGAAGATGAATTTATAAATCTCTCTTGAAGAATACAAATTTGGTGAGACCTATGGCATTGGGAAAAGATGACTGAAAAGGACTACTACCAGGGACCGGAATATTAGATATTTGAATCTAAAATACCAAGATACACCGATTCAATATCAGAAACTCCTAGAAGGCAAAGAAAAGTAGATCATGTGTTGTGAGGTTGCTTGGGACAAATTTCTCACTGCACTTGAAGAAAAGAAAAGCAAGGTGCTAGCATAGAATTTAGCATAACAAAGTAGCCCTTAAAGGTGCATAACGAGAAAGGCGACAAGAAACTCATCTATGAAGTCTTCAAGTGGGCAGCCTTGCTACAATCATTGTAAAGGTATCTTTGTATAAATCATTATGCAAATACATTATTGTAAAATTGTACTAGTGTCTATACGCAAGGTTAGAGGAGTAGTGTTAGGTCTAAGGATCATCATTAGGTGGTTGTATCCAAGTTGGGGTTATGGTCTTGTATATCTTCTTCTTCTACATCATTCTATATCATTGTAAAGTGGACCATTTTCCCGAATGCAGTTCATTCTTCTTTATTCTTCCATGGGGTGGTGGGGTGGTTCTAGGGTGAGTTGTATCTCATTGGGTGTTAGGGAATAGTTTAGTTGACTACTTGAATAATCTCGATCGTTGGAGTTTCCATCTAGTGGAATTTTGCAAATTCTTCTAGATTCTGGAAGTTAGACTTATTTTCAATTGGAGTTGAATATTAAATTATTATAAAGAATTAGGTAAGTTTTGTCACAGAGAGATTGGGTTTCGCACTAAAACGTATTCTTTTGTGTTCCTCTTGTTTGCTGCTATCATTGCACAAACAACGATAACAATTAAAGATTAACTAATGCTCTAGTAGAAGGAATATTGATTCACCCCCCCCTCTCGGTATTTCCAACAATTGGTATAGAGGAGATTGGTTCCATCGATAGCGTACTTGGTGGAAGGAAGTCATGGAGCTACCAAGAATGGTGTACCTACGATTCAATGAAAATAATTGCTCACTCTAGAAAGGAAGAATGGAGTCTATCTCTTACACGCCGGAGTTAGAAGCTAATAGGACAACATTCAAATGGATTTACATCAACTACGGATGAACAAGGTAAGAATTTGGTAAATGATGCAAAAACAAAAAGAATATTATTATCGGTGGACTTATTGGAATGCCTTATCATAAGGTGTTAGTTATGCCCTTAAAAATGTATGGGACAAGCTTGAGGATATATGCAGGGTGACTCAAATGTCAAAACCGCTTCCAATTCTATGAGAAAAATTTGAGCAGCTCGGGAATGAGAAAGAAAGATTGCAACATTGTTGTATAATTCCAACAATGTTGATGAAATAGATACTGGAAGGATTGGGAGAACTGATTGAAGAGAAGACTATTATATGGAAGATTCTTAGAGCGTTACCAGGGAAATTCAATACAAGGCATCGATCTTAAAATCTGATGCAAATCTAGACAAACCTGAAATAAGAGGAATTACATGGAGTTCTCTCATAGCATATGAAATGAGACTGATGAAGAGAAGGGTACTTCTATCTAGAGCGTATTCCTTTCCTTAGAAAACCAATAAGGATAAACAACCTTCAATTGAAAAATACATACTTGCAAATTGAAGAAAAGGAGATGAAGGTGAAGTCTTTACAGTGAAGTATGCTTACTTCCTTGAGAAAGCTAAAGAAATTGGTAAGGGACAATTCAAAGGTAAACTTCCATTGATATGTTTTAGGCAATGAGGTTAGACATTTTGTAGCAAAATGTCAAAGCGAAATACGAAACTCAAAAGGAAAGGAAACTTTAGAATTCAACAAACGAGATCTAAAGATTTTCTCTCTAGAGAAAGATAGCTCATCATCGATAGAAGACAATGATGTCTGAAAACCAATGAGATAGTATTGTTTATGGCCAACCTGATAAGCAAGGAAGGTATCAAACAACGAAGAAGAGGATGGACCATAGGAATAATTTTTATGAGGAAAATCAAAAGCGTATAAAAGATCTCAAGGCGGAGAAGATCGTTCAAAACTCTTGAAGAACAGTTCAAAGTCTCAAAGTGAAGTTGAAGAACACAAATGCATTGAAGAGTCACTTCAAGAAGTTGTAGAGAAAACGAAAACAAAGAAAAGGGAAAGAACTAGAAGCCGAAGTAGTCTCATTTCGCATGAGAGTGAAGAAGGAAAAACTATCCAAAGCTATGCCAACGAATTGAAGGCATTGGAATAACTCATCAACAATCAACGATCTTACGAAAAAATAGCATCGGTTACAAAGAAGAAGCGAAGACTATACAACAAATGACGACTATGAATCGACGTAAATATGAACTTCGGACAGATTAGCAAGAGCAGCCTTGAAGTGGATTCCACTCGGCTTGAAGACATTTCCATCCAGGAATTTTAATATATTTTTTATAGCTCTTTGTTATTCATGTGGAAAATTTGGTCATAAAGTTGTAGAATGTAAAGCGCCACCCACAAGACGAATACAATTCAGGAGATCCTTCGAATATGAACCTCCCATATGGATCAGCGAAACATCGAATTTGAACATGTAAATAATGTGAATGTTAAAAATGTTGAAACACTGGACACATAGCCAAAACGGACAGAAAATCCTCCCGGAAAATCTTGAAGCCCGCAAACGAGCGAACATGGAAGAAGAATGATAGTGCTCATAACTTAAGGCTCAAAAGACAGATGTGGTATGTTGATAGCGGTTGCTCTTTATATATTTGGAGATGAAAATAAATTTATCCCGTAGAAGAAGAAGGATGGAACGTTTCGCTGGAGAATGATGGATCTTCAAATGTTATAGGATTAAGTACTGTCCTCTCGAAAACGTCTCCTGTAGAGATGTTCCTATTGAAATTGAAATCATAGATCTAATCTCTGCTTTCGATTTGGACAAATGTGTGATCAAAAGGCCGCGAATGTATTAACTCCACAAATGTGAAATCGAGAAGAGCGTGTATGGTCAAATTGTAGCTCTGACCGGTCGAGATCAAATATGTTAAGTTAGGCAACTAAAGCATGTCTAATAAGCTAAAGAGGATGATACAATAATTATTGCCAATGATGTTAAGTAAAATTTTGATACAAAGATGCAGAAATGGTTACCAATATATCTACTTGGTGACTACTTATACTTCTTAAATTCAAATATCTCAACAAGAAGAATATTTATATGTCAAACCCGTGCATCGAATGCTCAAAATTTAAAATGGAAGATTACAAACCCATCGCCCACTCAAATGGTAATAGGTTGCAAATTGAACGCCGTGGCTCATCAGGATCTGAATCCAAGGTGTCTGAGATATATGATTCAGTAGTCTTCTATATGCAATAGCCTCGAATGAGGATGTTATCGAAGCGGTTGGACAAGTAGTAAGATTACAAGTAGCACCAAAAGAATCACATATTAAATATTCTACGACATTGGAATATCTTGCTAGAAGCAGGATTCTCAAGTTGTAGGTTTTAACGGGAACAAAATTATCTACGAATCTTATAGCAATAAACAATGAAGTATAAAACGCCATGAGTCAATTTTCCACTGGATCCCAAATTGGGATGGCCGACAGTTACCGTTATATTCCTTTTAATTGAAATTTACAACACATATATATACATACTTAGAGCATACATAAACCCCAATCAAATTAACCCTAGATTAGAACATAGCGAAATTAGTTCCCGAGCCGGATCTACAAAATGCCCGAGTTAAAATACATGTACCCCAAAACCTTGAAAAATCATGCACAAAACATGGGTGGGTCATATATGATGGGGCCACATACCCAAACAATTCCTTGGCCTTGCCCCGGACCCCAGACAGGGGCGCGCCCCACGTGACCCCCCCTCTGCGCCCGTACCCAGCGTAGCAAGCGCGTGGGGCTGAGTATCGATGGAAAGAATATAAACACATACCAATTCTCCCACTTGTTGTTTCTTTCCACGGGGGCCTGAGAGGAAAACTTGAATCATTTAACAATTAACAACACACATTGTTTCTCTACCAGAGAACTTTAGTGCTCAGACCAGTCAATGCATACGCAGCATTCTTAGAAATTAATCCACGCTACCCGTGCTTACCGCACAGCCTCAACCATATCTCTAACAAAGTGATATTGAACATCAATGTGCTGTCTTTGAATGATAGCGGGGTTCTTAGCCAATAAGAATTTCACTTTGGCTATCACTGATCTCTCATATAGCCTTCTTTTGCACCAACCCTATACTTGAACAAAATCTCTGCAACCAAACTTCTTCCTTGCTTGCATGATGGTTGCTATGTATTATGCCTACATGAAAAGAGCCACTACATCTTGTCTTTACCTCATCAAGCTATTTGCACCTCAAATAGGCTAAACACATACCCACTTGTAGATCTTCTTTGGTCTAGATCTCAGCCAGTATATAAAACCACAGATCTCAACATTCTTTCCAATCTGGTCTTCACAGTAGCACAAACCATAATCACCCAAATTACCCACCGCGTAAATATCCCAGCTCCTTCCTTCTAGCTTTGTCAATGCTCCTTCCTTAGGTTTGACATAAACTACCTCCAACTCTCCCCTTTACATGTGCAATGTCTAGTCTAAATGCAGACCATTACTTCTATCACTTCTACCTGCACATATGGGGCAGAGACATATCCTCATATCTTCTTGTTGTGTCTTGCAGGACCTTTGTTAAATGACTTTCTTTTGCACCTCTGGGGAATAGGAACACTCCTGCCGGTTTACTATCCTCCATATGAACCTCGCAATATAGTCGACATACTCTCTGGTTTAACTTGAGCTTCCTCTTTTCGATCTCTGTAATTTCCATGCCCAAAATATAGTTTGCGCTCAAGATCACACATGTGAATTTGGAGAGCAGTTGGGTCTTCAAATCTTGGATAATTTCTTTGTCATTTCCTAATCTGACAACATATCATCCACATACAAGACCAAATAAATAACACAGTCTGATTAATTTAAAATAAACACAGTGATCCTCTTGCTTGGTGAAGCCAAGTCTAGGCAGAATAATTTTGATACCACATCATGGTAGTTTATTTTTAACTTATGCTCTGAAGACTTCTTCAACTTTGCATACTAGTTCTTTTTCTTACATCTCTTCACCATAAAGCCTTCGGAGTTTGCTTCATGTAGATCTCCTCTTCTAGATCCCCGTGGAAAAATGTTGTCTTCACATCCAGTGTTCTATCTCAAAATCAAATCTTTTGGCCAACCAACATATAGAAGTAATCCTAGCCAAAGTAACCTTAGCGAGGAGAAAAATATCCTGCAAAATCAATTCCAGAACTTGCAGGAATAACAGCTGCTACCAACAGCTTGTATTTCTCCACCTTGCATACATTTATCTTCTTTTTAAACACCCATTTGCTCCCAATGGGATTCCTTCCCACGGCCAGCGACTCCACCCAGTCCATGCATCATTTTTGTCTGGATGCCATTTCATCCTTCATGACCTCCTTCCGAGTTTTCATCCTCACAATCCTCACCCCGCACTCCATTTGTGATTCACGGGTTCATCATCGGTTATAGTTAAGGCAAAACCTGGAGACGAAGCGGATGGACCTTCACCTTTGGTTGCCTTCTTTCCTGACAGTCTTCTCAGAAATTTGGATTTGTGGCTCTTCATCTTCTGAGTCTTCTTGCGATTTGTAGAGTCACGTTCATCCATCCTTTACTCAAACTCTATCTTCTCGGGTTCATTTGGTAGAGACTTCAAGTTTAGCAACATCTTCCTTCTCTAAACACCACATCTCGAGTGTACACAACCTTCCTTGTTCTCGGTTCCGAGCTTGTAACCCTTCAAACCATCCTTATACCCAATAAGATACACCTTTTCAGTTATTATCCAACAGTGCTTTTCTCTTTAGACATGTACATATACATCACATCCAAATGCCTTAGATGTGAAATCGAGGGTTCTTACAGTCCACATACCTCATGTAGGGTCTTATCCTCCATGGCTGATGAGTGATACGTGCTTCGTAACATCGCAGTATCCACTTCCTGCACTTAATTCTTGTCCTAACCGGTACCCACTTGAGCATGATTCTTACCCCTTTCCCATCAATGTTCTATTCATTCTTTCTGCAACTCATTTTCTTGAGGAGTATTGTATGGAGTAGTCTTATGTATTCTTATACCACTTCTTACGGAGACTCTTCAAATTCATGCCTGAGAGACTCCCCCCGCCATTATCTTGTTCTCAATGCCTTTTATCTTCTTCTACGTGGTTTTCACGAGCCTTAAATTCTTTAAATTTGTCAAAATTCCAATTTCTTCCTCAAGAAATATATCGCTAAGCCCTTGAGAAGTCATCTATGAATGAAACATAGTACCTGAACACCGATGGAACTAACAAGGCCGGCCACATCAACGTACACGAGTTCTAATATCTTGTTTGCCCTCTTAACACCCGAGCAACTCACGGATGCCTTCCCATACACAATGTTCCTGCAGAAATCAGAAATCGAACAATTAGACATACCTTCTACCTGTACCATCTCTACATCACGGTATCCAAGGCCCTTCTCTCAATATGTCCAAACCTTTGATGCCATAGCATAGTCTTCTCAAGGCGGCTAGACTCTTCGTCCCACTTCCAGGGAAACCACGAAATGTTACACTCATCAGCTCGCAGTCTACTAGCGAAACATGCAAGTTCGATCGAGACTCCGCATTAACAGTGCTCCCGAACCATCTTGCGGGCATCTTTCTTTCGAACCGCATTTTTTACACGCATCATCCATCACCCTTCACAATCAGATTTACACGGCCAATCACGAGGAATATCACGGAGACACCCGGGAAGTGTTCTAATCCTCTACCTTGCGGCTTCAGCTTGACCTTTTCCACATCCGGCCAGTTACGGCCTTCCTATCATCCCTAAGGAGACATCACCACCATCATATTTCTCTTATTTCAGCGGAACCACTCCCTATGGGAGTGAGTGAGATGCTGAGTCGATCAACCATGACTCATGATATACATGTGTATTTGAAAGAAAAGCCAAATACACATCCCCACTAACTCATCCCAGAGGTGGTTTGCTTCTGCCCAGAGGAGCTTCATGGGAATCCCTTCCTTTCTCGGGGAGCTTTTAGTCATTCCTTTTGTGATGCCCTTCACTCACACCTTTCAGCCTGCCTTTAAAATTTCCGGAGATTTAGATCTCTCAGATTCGTCTCCCACTTTCAAGTATATTCTGTTTATTCTGGGACCTTCCTTGTCTGGTCAGACATCATCCCGACCCTGCCTTTCTCAGATCTCTTTCACCTCAGCGGCAAGGCCGGAGACAAGTAATCATCAAAATTGAAGGTAGTTGTATTGCTACCTATTGCAATAACACGAATGTCCCCATGAATGCAGTAGAACTTACAAACAAGATGATGCACTTATCTTCATCGAGATTTTAATATCAACGGATATTGTGACTACCAATTATTGAGGCGTTAGTCTCTATCACGAAGTCTGCATCCTTCATCCTTAGGTTGTACGGCTTTTCCGTGGAAACAGATTTATTCTGAGACTTAGATTGGCACCAAAGTCCCTAGCTTGTCCCACAAGGTCTTCGCCCTAGCTTCCCCCGGGCCATTTCCCTTAATCGAAGATCGAGACACCTATATATTGTCTCTTAGCCAGATCCGGTTCTTCAGTCTTCATCGACATTGCCGTTGGTTTAATTTTGGATCTAGCGATCAACGATCTTTATCCACGGGAAGATCACTCCATCTTGAGCTTCCACAACTCAAAAATCTGACCACATTCATTCCTCGATCTCTATCTTTTAAGCGCTCGCCATCTTCTTTCCCTTGCCAAGTCGTCCAACCGGATCTCAACGAGCAGGGGTCTACCTGGGCCCAGGAGCAAAACCCTCCAACAACGAGGCGTCCCCTTGAAGCGGCGGCTCCGATACCAAGTAGGTTTTAACCACGAACGGGGAATTATCCTACACACAGATATTATAATAGAAAGGAAATAAACAATAGCGAGAGCATAAAACATAAAACATATAAACCGCAGTTTTCCCCTGGATCCCAAATTGGGATGACCCGGCTTGATTTTCATTATATTCCTTTTAGTGTTGCCACCTTATATATACATGCTAAGCCTACGCAAGCCAATCCATTAACCACGGATTAGAACATAACTAAGTAGTTCCATGACCGGATCTACAAAATACCGAAATTCGAAAACCATCATTTGCCCCAAAACCATGTACAAACTCATGCACAAAAACATGGGTGGAGTCCGCGCCATGAGTGGGACCACATACCAAAAAAAAATTCGCGGGTGGTACCCCGGACCCCGACGAGGGGAGGCGCACGCCCCAATGACCCCTGCTGCGCTGTGGCGCATAGCGTACAGCAGCGTGGAGCTGGTCGTGGAAAATTCTGCACATACTAGCAAGTTCTCATTAGATTTTCCTTCCGGAATATAGAGAGTGGAAATTAGATGCAGTCCTTCCTTGTAGGTTATTGTGTCGGGGAGAGTGGAAATTATTAATGCAATTCTGACGGGATAGTTTGTTTTGAAGTTACCCGCTGCCATTGATTTCAAAGGGGATATAATGTTTTAGGAAGAGGTCTCCTTGAGGGGGGGAGTACTAGTTTCCATGATTCAAAGTAGAGATTGTTGGATACTTGATTTATCATTGATGTCAACCCAAAGCACTAGGGGGCCTTAATGTGGATGGGAATTTTGACCTACAAATTAATATATTCACGGGTCAATAATGATTTTGATGGTTTCTACTTGTCGAGATGTTTCCGTTGATATATAGCCCGTATAATCCTTCACGGTTTGAGAGATATTCATGTTTTGAAGTTTGTACCCCCAGTTAGTGAGGCCTAAAACCCCACAGGAGTTGGGAGCATGGGTCATTGAAAAGTCATAATTAATATTTTTAAGCTCCTAAAATATATCCCACGTTCCTTGTTGAAGCCCCTCTTAACTTAAGCATTTATATAAATTGTGATCTCCTTTCCTCCTTATGGAAGGGTTTTCGCTATCTAAAAGCAGGTCATCGTGGAATTTACCGCTCTAGCTATTTTTATCTGAGTTCGAAATTTTATAGAACCAAATCTGAAATCCTAAGGAAACTGCCGAGTAAAAATTTCCTAAGATCAAGGTGCGAAATTTTTCAGATATGATTAGTGAAGTCAGGGTTTTGCGGGCTCTGAAATTCATCTCAAAGTGACCCTTGGTAAATCGTCACCTTTCTCTCTCACAGTATTTGATTTAGATTATGAAAATTGGAAGGAAATTCATAGTCTATAGTTTTCTCTATCAATTTTGGAGCTAAATGAAGAAAGCTTGATGACACGTGTGCACGCCGGCCTAAAATGCGCTCACGGTGAAGCAGTCCATAATTAGGGCATTGTGAGAAATTGGGTATAAATCTCTCTTGAAGAATCCAAATTGGGTCAGACCTATGGCATGGGAAAGATGACTCGGAAGGAATATCTGAGTGAGATAATGAATATTGAGGATCTAAATGCAGTACACAGGAGATTCAATATCGAGCTCCTAGAAGACAAGAAAAATCTAGATCATGTGTTGTCAAAGTTTGCAAAGGACAGAACTTTCTACTCTGAGAAGAAAAGCAAAGGTCTGTGAGAGGTAGCGACAGAGCGGCAACAAGGTGCATAATATGACGAAGTTCATCATATGAAGTCTTCAAGTGGGCAATACTTGCATACAATCATTTTAAAGGTATCTTTGTACTAAGTCATTGTAAATACATTATTCTATTAAAAAATTGTACTAGTGTCTATCTACCAAGGGTTGAAGAGCGTGTTGGAGGTCTAGGATCATCATTAGGTGGTTGTGTCAAAGTTTGGGTTATGGTATATTATATCTTCTTCTTCTACATCATTGTATATCATTGTAAGAACGGATACATTTTCAGCAGTACGGGAGTCCATTCTTCTTTTATTCTTCACTCAGGGTGGTAGAGATTGGTGCTAGGGTGAGTTGCATCATTGAATTGGGGCATCCATTTAGTTGACTCTTGAATAATATGTCGGGCATTAGGAGCATCATCTAGTGGAGCTAGAAGAATTCTTTTCTATATTCTAGGAAGTTAGACTTTATTTTCAATTGGAATTCAGATATTAAAAAAATTATTAGAAAAGCGATGGTGGTACATTGAGTGGGTTTACGCTATGCGCTGTGCATTTGTATTCCTCTTGTTTCGAAAACGCTATCATTGTACAAACACTAATAATAATTGAATTAACTAATTCATAATTGGAGAATCTTGATTCACCTCCCCTCTCAATATTTCCAACGGTCACGGTCGGGGGTTCAAGTATCGGATCAACTCATGGTAGGTTGTTGATTTCCTGTTTCAGATCAAACATATGAATATTCCAGTGTTAGGGTAGGTAAGATTAGTAATGAGAATAAACTCAAGTGAAATTTGACATATTTTCGGTAGGTACAAATTTGGTTTTAATTAATCATCAAACTTGACCTGGTGAAGACCACAAGAGTTTGAAGGCTTGGAAAATTTAGTTTTGTTTCTAAAAGATGGATAGAACTATAAAATACAGTTCTTGGTGTACCATAGGGCACATATCCCAGAATTCCACTTTTATCACGGAAAAGAATTATGAAACATTATTTGACATGGTCATAAGTTCCTTTGTCTACAGAGTTGGTATAGGAGAGAACAGAATTTTTTCATCTTTAACCTATCTAAGGTCAAACCCACCTCCCTCAAGTCATGTCATGTCCTATTAGTCATCATTTGCTGACATATTTCATTTTAAACTTTGAATTCCAAAGGACACTTTAGCCAATTTTCCTCTTCGTGATGTTTTTACTGCTTGTAAAATGCTTGATTTTAAATATGAAACTCCTACTAGTTTTATTAGAAAAACGTGAAATAATACCCATGCTCTGAAAACAATTTTTCTGTCTGTCTTGTCAAAATCGGTGCAAGAGTGAATTCATGATTAGAAGAGTTAGGGTGGGTTGTCCCGGTCGATTAGGGTTATTTCAAAGGTTCTGGTCATGCTAAAGGTCATCATTACCTTTTTAGCATGTGCATGAGTCATGATTAACCCATGAGTTGTCCTTCAGAGCCATAAAACATTAACCAATTAATTATTTTTTTCATTCTAAATTTATCCTTGCATTTTATTGGAGTTTTTGGAAACTACTTCCATGAGCCACGGGCTTGAGGTTGTGGCATATTCAAAGGGCCTATGATGTCACTAATCAAGTGAGGAAATTTTGAAGATATAAATTCATCATGACTACAAGGAAGAGACTAAAAATGTGGTCATTGCCTGGATATGAGCCCATGGACATGAATTTATTAAATGAAGATCCAAGCATTGGAAGTGTTTAAGAAGAATATGGTGTTTGAAATTCTGCAAAGTTTGGAAGGTGCCATTTGCGGGTTTTGAGTTTGCCAAAGTTTTACTACATCAATTTCAAGAGGTGGGAATGCTAAATCTCATAGTCACACCGCCAAAAATTACTAACTTAACAGCAAAATTCCCTGGGAGAAGAAATAGTTAAAGGCATCAAATTCACCATGCAAAATTTGCAAAAGAATTTATCAATATGAGCATAGTGAAATTGATCTCACAAATTCTATCCTAAGGAGCTACATGAAAGGACAACTACTCAAGGTGTTGATCATTGAAGTATACACTGTGAGGAGGTTTCACATAATTCTCACTACCACCTTGACCTGGCAATTTGCGGGTAAGGAGTCTCTTGACTTTTCCTTTTTACCTCTGGCTTAACTGGAAATGTTAGATAAGGTTCAAATTCACTGAGAGAATGGAAACCTCTCTTTTCATCATGGTTTGATGAAGTTGTTGGTGTTAGAAGAATTAAAGAGATTAGGTAGAATTGGACATATTTTTGTTCATCGGTGGTTTTGAAGTGATGATGTCACTCCTAAGAGTTCCCAAACCTAAAGACCATCACACTTCGATGGAAGAGAAGTTAGAAGCAGTTAAGCATGGAGACAGACGCTGTGGCGGCACACCCAAAAGTTACACACGCAAAGAAGCAGGTTAAGCAAACATGGCGTAGAGAGGGTTACAAGGAGGTAAATGATTAAAGAGGTAAGTTAGAGACATCACATGCCATTGATATTGAAGAAAATCCCATTTGTCAAGTTGAAGATGTTGAAGAGGGAGGAAAGGGAAGTTTAAGAAGGAAAACAACTAAAAAAATTGGAGTTTGCGGTGATGATGTTGGATTCATGTTTCCTAGAAGAGCAATGACAGGCATGCAAGAAAGTTATGGAAAAGTAAATAGGTTCATAAAGTTGGTGAAACACTCAACCACCACCAAGCATCATAGAACTCTCTCACATATAAAAGATCTGATCATCAAGCAGAAGGGTAAGGAAAAATCGAAGATTGAGGTAGAAATAGCAGAGGGTAGTTGAAAGAAGCAAGGGAAAGAGATATCAGTCTTGAAGAAAAGTCAAAAGAAGCATAAATTTTGAAATGATCAGTTTGAACAAATGAGCAAGATTTGAGAGGATCAAGTCACAAGTGTCTCAAAGACCTTGGACGAATTGAGAAAAAAGCTGATAAAGTGGACTCAACCCACTAAGAGGAGAGGTCAAGAAAATAAAAAAGGTAAATATACACTTTCAATCCAAGAAAAAGACATTAGGATGAAACAAATACCGGCGTAATTGAGTTGATTCATGAAGAGTTGGAAAATAAGTTTGAAGATGGCTATTGGTTGATAGGCCCATTACTCAATTGATCATAAATGAGGAGGAAACCTACAAGGCCATAAGTTGAAGTTAAATATGCTAGAGGTTCATTACATGCGGAAAGGATAAATTTTTAGAAAATAGAGGTTAGTTTGTGAAGACAATTTTGAAATGTACAATTCTGCTACTTTTTACGGTTGAAATGGCATTTCCACAGAAGTTAAAGCAGAGCATTCTGAAAAAGCGGCCTTTTTCCCTCTAAAGTCATTTTTTGGGATTTCAGGGGGATATTGATGGTGGTGATTTTCATGACTTTATTGACACCATGGAACAACGAAGGAGAAAATTTATTGGGTGCAGAAACATTTTTCAATGCTACCAAACTCGCTACGAAGTAATCACAATTTTCGTAGCGAGCAATTACTTAAAGATTTTGGGTACATCTTAATGGCGGTTTTGGATAGTTGGACTCTGAACATGTCAGAGATATCATAAAATATTTATGACTTCAGAAGGAGGTCCTATCAAGACGGGTCATGTCAAAGCGAGATTTGAGGATAAAGGGTCATGCTTTCTACAAAAAGTAGGGTTATACTCCATAGATCACAGGAGTTCTTTTTTACTTTGTAAAATGTGTTGATGAAATATCATATGTCTGAGCATGTGATACTTATGTTGCAACATAATATAATTGTTTCCAAAGATAAGGTATAGTTATGTAATAAATATGGAGTTAGAGTCCTATTAGGAGATTTTCCTTTAAGATGGTGTAGGCAGCCGATTTCTCCAGGAAGTCATGTTTTCGGTTATGTGATGTGTCATAGGAGAATTCGGTGTCACAATACAGACATATCATCCTTGTTGCAAATAATGTCTATTTAAAGACAAGACATCTCGAAGTAGTGAGAGGTTAGGGTATTTTTTCACTAAAGCTACGCTTTATGTATTTAACTTATATGTATTAATACAGGTGGCTTTCTTCTTGGCAGACACAGTGATTTTCATGAGGTTATCTATATACATACATATATATATATATATACATATATATATATATATATACATATATATATATATATATATATATATATATATATATATATATATATATATATATATATATATATATATATATATATATTTTACCACTAACGATTAGATTTCATCTCTATTACTCAAAATTCATAATTTTATACTCGAGTTCCTTTAGTGATGAAATGACTATGTTTTCCTATGTTTTATGTGAGTTTCCTTTTTAAATACCTCTATACGCCTCGACTTATTTTTAAGAAACATTTCCCTTTGAAACTAACGTTGTTGACTCCATAAGCCCAGTAGGCAACAAGCACGCATTATTTTCAACTTTTTATACAAACATAAAAAACAAGTTACATTTTCAATAGAAATTTAATACATCTAGTATATGTTATTCAATCACAATACCTTGAAACCCTTTTCAATTTGAAGAGGCTAAGATTGAATCAAAATTTGGTTTTGAAATAGTAACAGTTGTTTGATAACTTGACCAATAAAGTAAAATTTGTGATGCTTATACGATGCTAATATGTCTTGTCATAATAGCAACACCTCCTTTCCTTCAATTTCTTGAAGCGCTTGTCTTACCAATTGAATTTTTTCAATGAAATTTTTAGCTTGTATTTGTCACTATGACAATCGAATTGTAACATATTTTCCCTTAGATAAAATATAAAGGATATTTGGAAAGTATCCAAAACATGCAGCAAATGGCGAGTTTGAGTCGAGTGCCAGATCAGTATTAAGCATGTTGGGCATAGTCACGAATGTTCATCCCACAACTTAATATTCTTGCTACAATAACCACGAAGATAATATCTTGTCTAGTTCACCACCTATATTTGGTCATTTGTTTGCGGAAGAAATGTTGCACTCTTTTCACTTTGGTGTCCATGAGCCTGAAACTTGTTAAAATTTCTAATAAAGAATATCAATGAGTAATAATGGATGTGTGGAACCCAAAATGCCGTCATTAGAAGAATAAGCTTGGCCCGGTTGTTCAACTCTATTCACTTTTCTGAGGCATGCAAAGTACACCTTTAAACCTATCTAGCCACATAAAGATAATCATGACCTCGAGACATAGTTAGACCTCCTACAAAGTCAAAACACTCTCCCATGGGCCCGAAGATGCAAGTAGTGTATAAAATCCCAAATTTCTATTGCTAGGCTTATAACAACACATAATAAGCATCTTTATACAAATGTGACACTTTCCAAACATCACAGAAGGCCTAATAGAGATGGTGTAATTCCCAGTATTACTATCTTACCTACAGAAATGACTAGAAATAAGAGAATTATAGGCTGCTCTTATCATGTTGAATCTCTCCCCGTGGAATACAAATTTTCCAAGATGGTACAACAAGTAATCATACAAAACGAGTCAATTCCCTTTCTTGGTTACCTTGACACAAAATTAGCATATACATATTTAAATCACTATCTCAAGAATATTGTTCAACATAACTCTCATGCATGATAGAATTATGCTTAATAATAATGCATACACTAACAATTTACTAGAAATCATATCAACAACCTTATTTATAGATACCTTTCCATACCTTATCATACTTGGAATTGTTGAAGAAAACCCATCAAAATGAAGTGCCTTTATACAACACCTTTGTTTGTGATTGCAAGTATTGTAATGAGCAGTCATGTGAATGATTGTTTCTTTACCCATAAAGTATTTTTCTGAATTTTACCTTTTGCACAAATACATACAATTCTTCAATTAACGGATAGTTGTGCTTCACCATTAAAGTTTCTCAATAAAGTAGATGGGATTACCATGTTGCGGATTGTGCCCATGACATAGTTGCTTGCATCATTTTGTATCTATTAAACATCAATATGGAAGTGTAAGTACATGAGCTAAACATATTTTCCTTCACGTACGCCAAATTCCTTTTGTTGCTTACCTCCCCACTAGAAGACCTCCTTCCACTTTTCAATGCATGCAATGAGTTGCAATAGAAGAAGAATTACAACAATAAAATTCCTCCAATATTAGATACGATCAGAAAAATCTAACCTCTGGCACTCTTTATCCTTAGCCCATTCAAAATGACATCAACCTTGGAGGATCTAGCACCTTTCTCCTCCTCCATAATATGACCCAAATAGGCCGGAAGTTTTCTCAAATTCACATTTTGACATCTTTAAAACAATTCTTTATTCAAGACATATAAATACTTTTTTTATTTATGTTATTCACTTGAAGTATTTACTGAAAATTAGGATATTAATCTAAGTATAATATCTA
Source organism: Pinus albicaulis (assembly GCA_034641835.2). Taxonomy (NCBI): domain Eukaryota; kingdom Viridiplantae; phylum Streptophyta; class Pinopsida; order Pinales; family Pinaceae; genus Pinus; species Pinus albicaulis. The sequence goes on along the minus strand of CM076579.1, from coordinate 1,563,705,917 downwards.
AAATGATCTATAAATGGCCTAATACATCACATTCATCACAGCCATGAGAGGAATTGCAGAACCACGAATAATACATAACTAGCCACTAAACAATACCTTTGTTTTGAATGTTATCTTCAATAGCCCCTTCAAAATTGTAAATTTGATGATAGCCACCTCCTTAAGTTCAACTTAGTAAAATAATTAGAATATTTCTAGTTATCAAGTAAAACATCAATTCTAGGAAGTGGGTAAACACTTCAACACCTGCTTCTGTTTAATACACGAAGATACACATGTCTGTACATCCTTTTTGTTCTAAAATGGTGAACCACATGTGAGTACTTGGTGAATGATCCCTTTTTCAAGAAAATCTTGGATTTTTTTTATTTCACATTTTCTCCACGATTGACATCATGTACATGCCAATGCCTAGGAAGAAGTTCAATCTTGTTCAATTCGTTCAGTTAGTTCCCTCTTTTGGAAATCTAGCTCCTAAACATCTCATGTATATTGATTAACAACTCAACAAAATCAAATTTCAACGTCACAACTCCATGAAACTAATTATCAACATAATTCCTTTGTTTGACCATTAAAAACAAAATTCTTGCTAGAGTTGTATTCTCTTCATTTTTTCACGGCATTCACAGAATTGAAAGTTTAGGTTTCATCGATGTATAGCGAAATGTACTCAATGCCATCTTTGAACAAGTCATATTTTTCATGGTGATGAAAAATATCTTTCCTATCATAAATATATGAAACTAAAACAATACAAAAAATATCAAGTGGAACTTCATAAGTTTAGCAAAGCAATAATTTTGTTGTAATTGAAAATCAAGTATGCATTTCATGATACTTGTAAATTTTCATTCTTGCATATCAACCTAAAGGATAAAGGTATTGAATGAATAGGTCTCCTAAATTTAACTTCTTGACTAAATGTTAGAAACCATATTTTCTTGTGAACCACTATCAAAGTATATCAATTTTGTCATGCTTTGAAATAACTTGAATATGGAAAATTTGATTCTTGTTTTACTCATCTTGAGTATCATTAGAAACTTGAATAAATATTTCTTGCTATGTCATTACCTTTCATTCCCATTGTTGTGGTGCTGTTCATCTCTCGAATTGGATCTAAATAATGTTATGTAGTTGCGATTGTCTTTTGATTCCCTTTATTGTTAAAATTTGTGGGTCTCATCTCGAGATGAAGTTTCAGCAGTGTTCTTCATGAAACCATATTTCACAGATTCTTGCATGGTAAATTTTTCTTACCACTTTCTTGATGGAAGAATTATTATTCGCTTGTCCCCTTTAAACTTTCTAGGTTCTTTACTTGCACTTTTAAATGCTTTTGTTTCCCTCTTGCTTCTAGGTATGTAGCACGTACACAAACCACATCTAAAATTTTAGGGTTAAATAGCAGGTATGTTAAGTCTCAAATGTATACAAACCTCCAATGTAATTGTTAAAGTACTCTTGTGATGATAAATTTACACCCAATACAAGTGCTCTTAGTCTAAATTCTTGAGTATAACTTTGCACATACAACGGCTTTAACTAGCTAAAGTTTCCAATCCATAATAGTTTGTTTGCATGTATGCAATGGATATGAGTAGCTACCCAATTACAGCAGCAAATCATTCCAAAGAGTTAAAGACCTTACCATGTTTTTTCATGTTCTCTTTATTTTGGCACACAAATAAGTACTTATTCAACATGTAAACAGATGAATCTTGGTGTCATCATCATGATCTATGTATCTGCTGTACACTTCAATTGTGACTATAGGATAAAATGCTTGGGTTTGGTTATTGAATATCCTCTCCCGGATTTCAGATTAGAAATGACAGTAGAATTAGTTGTATAGTTCTGAATGGAACATACACATTCATATTAACTTAAAACAACTTGATGGAATAAGATGGAGATTACCTCTTTAATGATGTAGAATCTTTTGAAGTCTTTGAACAGAAATAGGATCCTTCACTAGCTCCAAATCTCGACCACAATCGTCAAATCACCCGTGTAATCTCTATCATAACATACATTTCCTATCAATTAAGTCAATATATAATAAAGATTTAAAATATGCACATCTAAGCCATTCATCTCATACTTTATATAAGTGATTAAATGTATGACAATATCAACATGAATGGACAGATACTAGTTCTATTGATTTATAAAAGGATTACAACCATCGGTTATACCAAGCCCTCGGCCTTCCAATCTCTCTATCTCTCAGTGAGACCTGTCTTGATCAAAATTTCTCAATGAACCTCTTTGACCCTTTGACCTTCACACTACAACAACGATCTACTTCACAAGAGAAGTATTCCAAGGCTTTGACAATCCTTTGACCTTGAACCAAGACCCTTCAACTCCATTTTGGGAGATGGAGAGGGCAATCATGCCCTTCTCTTTCCACTGATTCGAGACAGAAAAACCAAGATCTTCTCCAACTTCCCATGCTTTTGCCTTCCTTGAGAGTTCGGTTGTTTCCCTTGTAAGGCAATAAGAATAGTGTTTTGCAATTTCCCTTTTCTGACTCTCTTGTGAAAAAATTTGGGAGGTAAAATCATTATCTACTTGGTTTTTCTCGTTCCAAACTTAAAACGAGATGCCCTTTACGCACCCTCTAGTAATATGAGAACATTTTCCCTAGCCACTGCTACGGACTATTCAACGATCAGGTGCATTGCACCGCGCTCTTGTGTTGTTATAATGAGCATTACCTTGAAAATAGGTTTAGCTTAGGTCTTCTTATTAGTTCCATATTTATCTTCTCTTTATGAGCTAATGAGGAGGTAATTTTATTTGTAAAAAGATGCCCCTTAAAGTGTGAGGTTAGAATGAAGAAGATAGCTGAAATGCATAATGTGTAGTAGAGATAAAAATGAAGAATAGGAAAACCTGAAACAATATAACATATGCTAAGAAAACAAGTATGTTGCCTTGAATTGAGAATTCCCATGCTAGGTAAGCTTAAACAACATGATTTCTCTAAAGATAGAGATATGAAGAATCTATCCGCAGATAAGCATAATGTAGGTAACTGTCATAACAGGATCGAGTTTGAAGAAGCTATCTCCATAATAAATAAAACAGCTTGAGAGGAACACAAATTTAATGATGTAACCTTTGCTTCAGGTCTTAACTCTTGATTCCTTAAGCGCATATTTCTCAATATGTGAATGAAGGTAATGTCAGACATGTGAAATTATGCATTCCACCATTAGATCTTGAATTATGAATCTTGAAGGTGGCCGCGATATGTGCGTGAATTTTCAGATTACGCGATTACAATCTAGCAGGTGAATAAAATGAGTTGGAAATTCGAACACTCGTAAAATCGATGACCGGGAGCCAATGATGAAGACTCACGATCAAACAAGACTTACATACTAATGCAAGTATCAAGTCTTGCGATAAGGGTTTTGGATCATCTTCTAGATAAGATGTTGAAATTCGATAGGAAGAATCGTTGAAGTGACCTTGGTACATCTCTGTCTGATCAACACAAAGCGAAATAGCGGTTACATAGTTGAGATGAAATCAAAATGGTGATGTCGGATGGTAATAATTTTGGCATAACAAAGCGGTTTAGTTGATAAGAGGCGGTAAATAGTAGAGATCTGCTTAGACAATAGAAGAACCTTTATAATAAGATGAAATTGCGTAAATTTGAACTTAATGAACACCAAGAAGTGTGTTAAGTTTTACCGGTGTAGACCTTTAAGGAGATGAAGAGCTAATACTCATAGATAGTAGAGATTCGGCTATTCGCGAAGAGTTTTAGGAAGATAGCATGTTGAATTTTTTCTCAAATAGACCTTTCTAAAATGCTTAGCGAGAATTATTATCCATTTTTTCCAAATTTTTGTCGATTAAAGTTTAACGATTCAGACGAGTAAATTTCGGTGAATTTTTCATGGCAAAATTGAAAAATATCATAAAAGACAACTCCATGCCCCATCTAATTAGGTTTAACGAGTCCAGATGAGTAAACTCGGTGAATTTTTCATGTTTATAGAGTCCAAAAAATGTCGTAAAAGACAACTCCATTGGGGTACCTTTGTCATGTCTTGATAACCAAGCACGACAAAGCGAGAATAGTAAGCCCAAAACAGTTCATTTTCCGTGACTTAGTCCATCGAAGCCGGAAAAGTGAGAAATCTATGTTCGATGGACGTCTACCTCATTTTGTTATGAGTACGAGGAGACAAAGTAAACTCAGTACTCTTTGTGAAATTTTAATGAGTCCAACAAAGAAAAACTCGATGCCCTCCGTGAAATTTTAACGAGTCACATGGAGAAAACTCGGTTACCTCCGTGAAATTTTAACGAGTCACGTGGAGAAAAATTGGTTACTTTTTCGGTTTAAAGAGCTTTGAAAAAGAAGAAAAGAATGGCTCCTTACTCTCTGTCATGGTAGTTTAGTGAGCCCGATAAAGTCAACTCAGGGTTTTTTCAGTTTTATGAGCGAGAAAAGGGTCCTTAAAAAGAAAGCTCAGTGCTTCTTCATATCATTTTTAACGAGTCTGAAGAAGATAACTCTAGGTTTTTCGGATTAACAAGAAAGAAAAAGACTGTAAAAAGAACGCTCGATATCAGATGAGATATGACATGATAGTGATATGATAGATATACGCATATGAATCTTGATCACTCATCAGAAAATCAGTAATAAATCTCAATAGTTGCGACACATGTGTAGCAAGAATTCACGACTTTTTCCGACTAGATTAAGAGAATAATACCCCAGAATTGGCTATAAGAAGGTCAGAAGACCTTCATTTTCACTATTTTGAGTGTTGTGAAGGATTTCTGGGGTGAAAAGGGGTGAAATATTCAGCTGACGATTGCGGTCAATCCGAGCAACGGTTTTCCTTCCCGCGAGATCCAGGTAAGAGATTGAACCTCTTGCTATCATTTAATTGTATTTTTGTTAAGTTTTACTTAAGAAATAAATGAATAAAAATATATATAATATATAGAAAGAAAAATCAGACGTATCAGCACGTAGTGATGAGAGATCTTAGGATTGAGGGCAATGAGATCTCAATTAGAAAGATAGAGAATGACATCTCTTGTCGATTATTGAGCATTGCATACGTGACACACAGGCTGTGAGCAACCGGGTACCGATCGCACAGGTGTCTTTGAGACCTCTAAGGTCTATACTATGGATGATTGTTCGCTTCACAAGTGCCAAGAGTCATCATGTGGCCACCAAGGCCCAAATGCTACTAGCCTTGGACTGTATGCAGCCTCAGGTGTTTGACTGGTGTGACGAAGTTGTCCGTTAGGTCCAAGCAGAGCTTACTGCATGTAAGACCTGTACCCGGGGAGAGTTTGGGTACAATACACTGATCATCTCTTTCTTACTGGAGCGGGTACCACTGATGAGGCCCAAGATCATTACAGTGCCATTGGGCCCACGTGAGCCAAGGCAGGCTCGGTGGGCAGCTTTGCTTCCGCTGACTGGAGAGGGTCCCGTCCGCCATTGTTTTGATGATGGGTTTTTTGATTGGCTAAACTCCCAGATTATTATGATTGAGAATTATCCCTATGCAGGGATGAACTTCATAGGCGATCCAGAGTTAGTGTTTTCCCCTGGCACCCAGTTGGGACTCGATGGTAAGAAGGAAATGATCAGTGTATTTCAAGGAAGTACTTTGTTTTTTGTCTTTTGAATGTTTATGCAATTTTTTTGTTTGAAAAATAGGGTGAAAATTATGTTTTGACATGAAGCATTTTTTGCTTGACACAGATGTGGCACCGGTCCATCCAGTTGGGGCTCCTCGCTATGCACGGTGAGGACTGCAGCTACACGGGTCTGGCGCACCAGCAGAGGATGATGATGCCCAGGTTTTACATGAACTCTCCAGAAACCTGGAGGGTTTGAGTATGGGCATACCACCCCTTCCTATGCGGGAGGTTTCAATTCGTTTGCAGCAGCATACCATAGGTGTGCTGAAGAGATACCTGGTGCCTCTAAGGAGGATAGCCAGAGCAGTTGTATGTTACCATGATCATCAGGCCTAGCTAGTGGAGCAGATGTATTAGTGTCAGAGCGTGGCTTAGTATAGCCAAATTTTTGTAACACACCCAAGTTTTGGAAGATTTTTTGATGTAACTATTGTACTGGACACGACATATATATATATATATACACATACATACATACTTTTTGGTGATTTTGTGTTTTTTGATTTTTTCTATATTTTCAATGGGATAAAAATATATATACTCATGAATAAATCTTTTATAGCAAATGTGACAAATGCCAATCTAACACATAGTTTGCCAAAGAATCGGCTAATGCATTAAATTCTCTAGGAATGTGCTCAAATGTGATTGTTTGAAATTGACATTCTAAAAGTCGCACCCTTAAAAAATAATGTAAAAAGACTGGATGACGGACATGGTAATGATTGTTTAACTACATAATGACGAGTTGGGATTCTAACCTAACCACTAAATTGGAGATGTCATGAGATGCCACTTCTGTGAGGAGTTGGATCACTGACATGTACTCGGCAACATTATTGGTGGCGCTACCTAGGAAGATTCCCCCAGAACCAAGAAGGTCCAACTCAGGAGTGTAGAGAACCCAAGCAGTTGAATCAATGTGTCTAGTGTGATGACTAGCACCGTCCACATATCTGATGTATGATAAGGAGGGTGACAGCATCTGTGTGAAAGAAAAATATTATACATGAGAAAAAACACCTCAAAAACCAAAAAATATCTAGAAACATCAAAAAAACAGGCAAAACTTATATACATAAAATTACAAAGCATATGCCTAGTACGAAACTAGGCAAAATACTTCTTTAGATAGAGCCCGTTGCGGGGCTCTGCGAGTGGAATTCCATTACAGTCCTAAAGTTCTTAAGCCCCTTTTGAGAGGACTTTAGTGACGATGTAAGGACCAAGCCATAATGGTTGGAGTGGTCCTGCCCCCAAGAGGTCATGTTTCTGATCATAGAGTAGAACAAGATCACCCTCTTGGAAAGAACGAGGCTTAACAGATTTTTCGTATTGAGCTTTGACTTGGCCCTGGTGAGCTTCGAGTGCTAGTGTAGCATCTCGACGAGTTTCGTCCAAATGATCGAGTGAGAGCAAGCACTCTTCTGTGGCGTTGGTGCCAGGCAGGAGTTCAATGGCGAGTTTGAGTGATGGAATTTCACACTCAATTGGAAGTATTGCCTTGAGGCCGAGTGCAAGTTGGAATGGCGTGAAGCCTGTGGCAGTTTTGACTGATGTTCAGTATGCCCATAGCATGGAATACAACTTCCGATGCCATGTGGTTTTATGATTTCTGACCAATCGACGAATCATGGTTTTGAGGACGCCATTTACGGCTTCGACTTGACTATTAGATTGAGGATAATAAGGCGAAGAATGATCTTGACGAAAATATAGCATGGATGTTAATTCGGTCATCATATGATTCTAAAAGTGGGATCCATGATTTGTGACAATAGATAGGGCTACGCTGAACCGACAGATTACCTGATTGAACAGGAAGAGAGCAGCGGTTTCGCCATCGGCCTTAAAAGTGGGAATGGCTTCCGCCCTTTTAGTCTCCTATACCAATAGGTGTCATTTTTCATGATTGTCTTGATTGAACTATGGAATATGTTCAAACCTTTTTTCTTAAGCAAAGGTGTTCCATATTCTTGAAAAAACAAAAAATCAAAAAAATTTAAAAAATGTAAAGAGGGTATACCCTAAAAGAAAAATCAAAGGGTAAGAAAAATAAATTGGTCAAGAAAATGAAAGAAATGAACCCCAAGAAAAAAATAGACCAAGGAAAGTGTGCAAATCCAAATGCCACTACTATTTCATTTTTGTAATAAAGCAATTGTGTGCAGCTTGTCAAACTTTTGCCACAATTTATGAAGAGTCAAACTGTTTAAACTTGACTCATTCATTTTTCAATTTCATGTTGTAAAATAGAGAATAAATATCTGACCAAACAGTTTAATCTTGGCAGATAAGTAGATAGGTAGAGTTAATAAAAGGTGCTCAACAGTTTAATCTGAGCCCTTGGATGTAATAAGTGTAGACTTAGGTAGGCTTTCCATGTAAAAGAAAAAGAAGATTGATAAGGGTTTGCCAGCCTAAGTGCACCCTAATAAAGAAGAGAAAATGGTAGAGTAAGGTAGATAGGGTAGGTAGATGATGTTGCAAAGTTTCATGTGATGAATGATGGTGCTAAATGTGTTTAATCCTTTACTTTCATCACCAAGTGCAAAGACAGAGCAATACATTGGCAGAATTACAGAGTAAAGCAAAGTCAAAATCATTAACTCCCCCCTCTCACTTTCTCCCTAACAATTTTCACTAATTTCCCCAAAGTGCTAAGGAATTTGAAGATTAAAGGGGCTCAAGGCATTTCCTTGACTTTTGGAGGGACCGGACCCTCGGCCCAATAATTGAATAAAACCTTAGTACTTGAAGTTATTCATCATTATACTTATTCACTCTTAATATTTTCAAGTAAAATTTCATTTTACTTAGGAAAATCATGCCATATTTCATAAAAGTCCCTCAAGATTACTTGCTATTCTAAAGTGTTGAAGTTGATATAATGCAATTTGCTTCAGAAATCTTCACTCTCTTAGTTGTGTAAAGTATTTTGAGTTTTCCTTGTTCCCTTGTCATATTAACAATTGATTTTATTTAATAAATCCTTAGTCAAAATACCTTCTCCTACATATATAATTCCCTTTTATAATATCCCAAAAAACCCACTTATTATGATTTTTAACCAAAGTATTTATTCCCTATTTTGTTTAAACAAAAAACCCAATACATACTCCCTTTGGTTAAGACTTATCATTATCGACTATCCCCGCCCCCTATAGTAAATAAATCATATTGATTTATTTCTATATAATAAAAAATATACACAGGAAAAAAAGTTTAAAACATATGTTTTTTATGTTTTAAATGAAAAAAACAAATAAAATCCGAAATCCATCCGTAACCCCGACCCTTCATAAACCATTGAGATTAATTAATCACTTGGATTAATTAATAATCACATCCCTTCGCCAATCAATAGCATCCTGAAATGATTGAAACGATAAAACAATGCGTCGGGCCCGCCCATTAAATTCCCCGCTAATTTCCTGTCCGGATCACCGTTGGATCGTTCCATTCAAGATCTACGGCATTCAAACATTCCGCTACCCATCCTCCATCTGAAACTTAATGCACGAAATCAAAGCGGTTTTGAAACAGTACTCGGGCCACGTGTTGATTGTTCAATGGAATCACTGCCTCCCCGTCCAAAACCACCTGCCCCCAAAAGCGGTGCGGAATTTACCGCTTACCGCCCATTCCCCGTGACGTGTCCACTGTACCATGCTGACGTCATCCAATAAAACAATAAAAAATCTCGCCACCCATTGACTTTGCGAATAAACAAAAGAACCCGCATCTTTTTCATTATCTCGTGTACAGTGAACGACCACAGTTGCATGCAATGAAATTCCAAAAACCAACTGTTGAAACCTGCCGACCCTTACTCTGCTAAAGAGAATCGAAAGTCAAGGATTCCAGTGTTCTTCCGCCTCAACCAGTACCTGTTCAAATCACTGTTCATTCAAAGCTTACCCGCCAATATCAACCGTTTACCCGTTTAAACACAAACACCCTAGTGTTTCTTATTTTCACCTGATTGTGCAGTAAAACCCTTTGTAACCCAGCTGCACCACCTGAAGCCTCTGTTGACCAATTCAAGCATGGTTTACCTTCCAAAAATCATTCTAGATTCACTCCACAGACATCTCAAAATCAAATGAAACCTTTTCAACCTCCCCTGAAAACCAATGCTTTCTTAACAATTTGTTTTGTTTTACAAGTGATCAGAAGACCACATCCTTGTATAAACAGTCTTAATACTAGTCATTAGACTTGTTTACTCCAAGACTGTTATCAAATCTATTCAAACAGAGATGGAAGATAAAACATACAATTGAAAGACAAGCAAAGGAAACAGGACATTAAATGATTTACTGTTGAAATAGATAGTAAAAACCTAAATTACACATTGAAGGCAAAAAAACACAGTAAAGAATGGTTAGAAAGCATAACAGCTAAAGAGTATCAGTGGTTAAAGTGTATCAGGTAAAAGTCAGTGAAAGTTAAAATGAAGTTACAGAGCAGTCAAAGGTAAACAGTAAAAGTAAATACAGAAGGCAGTAAAATGGTAAAAAGAGATGAGAATACTTTCACCAATAGTGAGGTTTGTCTAAAGTGAAAGTAAAACAGTCAAAAGAGCAAGAAAGTAAAAAGATGAAAAAACATAACAAGAAGGAACATTTTTGCAGAAATTGCATATTTTAGTCATAGTTTTTCAGAAACGATTGTGATCATTCTAAGATGAATTTTAAAAAACTGAAGAATTTTTATGTTCTTAAGAGGGCCATCTACAAAAACCTCTCTCACTTTTCTAACAGCCATTATGGTTTTGGAAATATTAAACAATGTTGGAAAGAACTTTTTGCAGAAAATTCCAGTTTAAGTCATCATTTTTCAGAGAGTATTGTGGCCAATCCAAAATAATTCATACAAAACTGAAGGAGGTTTTTGTTTCTAAGAGACCCATATACAAAAACCTATCTCAGTTTTTGTACAGTGGTTTCATAATGAGAGATACATGCGCATCTTTACAGGCCAGTTTTCAGACTCTGTAAAACTCTGTTTTACACATATTTTTTACAGAGACTATTATGCATAGCTGGAGAGGACGTTTTGGAAAATGAAAGAGGTTTATCTCACCAACATATTTATATACAATAACCTCTTTCATTTTTTTCATATCTATTATGGATTGAGAAATAAAAATATATCATTGGACCCCAATTTTGCAGAATTGTTGGAGCAGAATGCACAAAGAAAGGAAGCAGTTAGTGACTTGGATGCCTCATCATCAACTAAGAGTTGCATCAAATTCGAATTCTCCTCTTTATCATCACCTATCCATACAAAATAGGGCCAAATAGATGCATTAGTTTGAGTGTCCTTTAATTAAGTTCTATTTATGTAAAATAGTTGGAGAGATTTATGAACCAATTTTGATATTTGTTTCAAGATATTTTAGTTTAGAATTTGTATAAATACTCCACTCTTGGAAGAATTTGGGGTGGATTCTATCACTTGGATGTGACATTGAGGTTTTTGGAATAAAAAGCGTTTTGGAGAAATTTATTCGTGGCTTGCTGGATGACAATTTGAAGTTTAGGACTTTTTGCAGGATTCATGTGTCGGACTGCAGTTCAATAAGTCTTTCTATCCTATGTCTTAAGTGTTATATCTGTTTATAATATCATTGTGTCCATTTCTGAATAATTTACATAAAGGATTGAATCAGAATTTACTTAATTGTACTCTGGTTTCAGATGTGATTATTCTTAATGTTTTCCTCTAAATTGGTTATAAGCATGAATTCTTAAATGCTCTTGCTTTGCTAATTTAAACATTCTTGATTACTATAAAAAAGAATTCTTCACTGCTCTTTGTTTGTAATCATTTCATTTCTTTCTTTTTGAACATGGTGAAAGATTTTTAGCTGCCTTTCATCCCTTCAAACCCATTCCATCCACTTTAAATTTTAAGGATTGTTCTCTGTTTGGCTATCTTGCCCTGCAAAGCCATCTTGTGTATAGAATAGTAATCCAGTAAAGCCATCCTTTGACTCCATAGCCCAATGGACTGAAAATCTTCAACCTTGCCCTAGTTGACGGATTCCACCATTCAAACAAAATCAAAACTCTTGGACTTATAACTAGCCTAAAACTTTCTAAGAAAAAAGATAAATTATAAGGAGAGAGCCCTCTCTGGATGCAGATTGGCTAGATTCTGCATCTGAAGGTTGGTTTGTGGTTACCTCGGGTATACTTTCCTTTTCCACAACTTCAAGGAAAACCTGAGTGATAACACGCCCATTTCGTAAAATAGTCGATCACAAACACGATGTAGTTGTGTCCACTTATCATGAGTGGAGAGAGGGACAACATGGGGTAGGCTATGATGCTTACCATGATCATATTTTCAGCCCACCCTCATTTATGGAGCTTGAGGTGGAAGGAGATTTTCAGGAGTTGCCATGTTGTGAGGTGACTCATTTTTTTTGGATGATTGCTTGGGGATGGAGGATCCACATGGGGGAGATATTCCTCATCACATTTCAGACTCCATGCCTTGGGTGGAGACTTTCCAGTTCTATCCTTGCAGTTGCTTGAGGACAAGCAACATTTGGGAGGGGAGGACTATAATATTCCAAATTTTTCCTTCAATAAATTGGAATATTAGATTTTGTTAATTTCACTTATAAGTTGAATAATTGGGTGAGGAGGCCCAAACACAATAAAAAAATGGATAAAATCCCTCTAGTATGAAAGGGGATCAGCCTTGGAACTAGATTTCACACCATCATGTGTGAAATGAGACATTTGCAAAGAGGCTAGGTCAAGTTTGACCAAGTCAAACAGCGCAGTGGTATGAGGTGGAAAGCATCTTATGGGACAACACAGAGAAAGAGGAGGGAAGATTCATTGAAGGAGGAAACACTAAAGAGTGGGGCCCATGGAGAGGGAGCTCTCATGTGTTTAAAAGGAGGGCAAGGCAGCCATTGTTTCTCATGCATATGATTATATATTTCTTGTCTGTTTAGACTATTGGCATTCCCTAGTTGTTCAACTGAGTTGCTGTGCTGCTTAGCACAAGGATTTCCTATTTAGGAATCCTTATCCTTTCTTGAGAAGACTCTTGAAGGAGTTGCACATATTTGCCTCACATCTAGGCTTGAGGCCAAGCATCCTTCTCCAGGACAACGATATTGCTGCAGCAGCATAATTCTGTGTTGTAGGGTGTTGCAGTGAGGGATCACAACACCTCTTCCATTGCTTGTTTTCAGAGGGAGAGTATTCATTCCCTTTGGATGTTCAGTTTGGAAGCTATCAGGGCTTATTATAGATCTTGGCACGTGGCCAAATCATTCTATTCCACCTACAGCGCAGTTACCCTCTTAGACTGTGTTATTTTCAGAGTGCACTTGCAGTGAGGGATTGCAGTGTTGATTGGAGGGTGAGATATTCAGTGTTAGGATCATCCTTTCACCTGAAGGATCTATTGGATGAGATTCAACCATAAGTTTCAGCATCCTCAGCTATCTTCATCCAGTTCCATTTTCTGAGTTGCAATTGCTACCCAGCAACTCCCACATTTTTTCCATATTGTATATTTTAGCCAATCCTTCGGACGATTGATGTATTATTGTTTCCAAGGGTTAGAGCTTTGCTTACCTATTTTATTTGAGCTATATCTTGTCATATCCATGTATTGACATCTTTTTTTAGTAGTACTCCATAATATACTGCACTGTCATAGCCAATGGTTCCATATATGTAGCAGTCTTCTTTCATTTCTTGTACATGTATTGTTGAGGCTTGCATTAAATTCCTTAAGTGATTTTTTCCTCAAGACATTGTACTCTTTCTACTGCTATAATACATATTTTTTGGCTACCTGCATCTTTATGTGCCCAGGCTTAATTAAATAACGTTGTTGTGCCATCTCTTGCTCAAGAATTGTTGCAGTCCCTTCATCAGGAAATTTCTAAGGACATCTAAGTGTGGGAGATCTATTTAACCCACTTAGAAGGATTTATTTGGAGCCTCCTCTTGGATTTAGGATTTAGAAACATATTTCTAAGGGATCTAGGTCTTGGTTTCAATTCCTGTAGCATCCATTACTGGAAAATGCATTTTCCAATCATGCTTTGCTAGCTGTTCCCAATTTGGGGATATTACACATATGGATATATCACCACTCAATATCATGGTTCCGAGTTTAAATTCCAATACCACATGCCCACCTGTCCTAAATCCCGCTATCTATCAATTTTTTTTAACATATTTTCTAATGGGGAAAACTTTTCTTATTCAATCAGGACGCATCTCTGAATGTGCAGACGGGTCAGGTGCTTCTTTTCCCTCCAAGATCGGGCGATGTGAAGCAGGTTACAGAATAAAAGGTACATTTTGTTTAATAAAATAAGTATCTAAATGAAAAATATTGTGATGGGGTCAATGATTGGTGGAAGTACTCGCATAACGCACCAGATTTCTAACCATTACAACCAACTACGAGAAGGAGAAAATTAAGGAACAATTCATGGCTTCAATTCACCTGTCACTTCAAATTTTCGAAAAAATATATGTCTTTTGTGTTAATAAATGCAAATTGTTATGCATGAGAGTACTGCTAGCACTACAAAGAATGTGAATGTCTTCTCAGGTGTTTCCGCCATGCCTCCTTTCATTGGGGCCTTTAATGGAGATTCACATGTGGGTCGATATTGGACCATTGTTGTTGCTTCTGCCGAACTTTGTAGACTCGAATGAGCAATAAATTGTTGTTTCCCTAACTTCTAGATGTAGTAGAATTCATCCAGAAACATTATCTGGAACAAGTTTGTAGCACAGGAAATGAAGTGGAGTGCGAGCAACTCGTTTGGGTTCCAATGACATCTGCAGGTAGGCAATTTCCTTTTAGTGTGTATCTCTGGCATCGGGGAACGATGCCGATCCTTTGCTGCTTCAGCATAGAGCATGTGTACCTCTGAATAGACTCAAGGGATACCATGAAGCTAAAATCACTAAGCAAAAGAGATGTTTTTTTGGGGCACCGGTTCACCTCTACGTGAATTTCTCTACGTGGAAGATCTAGAAGATGAAATGATATCCCTGATAAATAAAGATTATGATTTTCCTCATATAAATATGGGCTAGGTCAATGGTGTTGCTGAAGTGTTTCCTAATTTTGGAAATTTGTTAGGGAAAGGTTGTTTTATTCTATAATTTTGTTATGATCTATTTTTCTGTTTTGAAAAGCATATTCTGACAATATTTAAATCATGAGGAGATACGCTAAAAGTGGGCATATTAAAGGTCGACCATCTCATGGCCATGATGGAGGGGATGATGACCATTTCTGACATGCAAACAACTGCAACGATGTGCTACTCAGTTGGACGCGGGATCAAGCCCCGCACAGCACGAGACAAAGAGGGAAGAGAATTTCCAGTGCCATTACAAGACAGAGTCTGGCAACAGTGCTGGTGGCAATGGGGGTGCTATTGAACCTGGTAGATCGTTGCAGAGCGGTGGCATCAGACGTTGGAAGGAAAATAGAAAAATTTTCGTTGCCTTCGAGGAATCCAACCGATCATGCCTCACACCTCTCACATGGAGCTCCACCTTCTTCAGCGTGACCCCTGGGAAACGAATCTCTGTGGGGATGACACCATCATTGGCAAAAAATGGAAATAATAGTAGTGACAATGACAGTAATAGAAGTAGTAACAATAGGCACATGATGATGATGCAACACCAGTCCCATCTTGTGAACGTCCCAGACTAGAGCAAGATCCTACGAGTCGGGATATATGAGCCATAACACTTGGAGATATTAAAAATACTCAAAGGAAGCAATGTGAAATTCAGTTAAATGGTGTAAGTAAATCTCCATATAGTAATTTTGTTAACATTCTTGTAGTTCTTCATAGCAGCATTCGCCATGTTGTACAGTTGAGGATTGTAAGAAGTTTAAAAGAACACTGTAATTGGTTTGTTGTGCAACATCATTTTTCTGGATGACTTATATATCCATAATCATTAAAACTTTTACCTTGTTATGGAATTTCTCTATATAAGTCCTTGGCTCTACAATGAGGATTTTTAGATGCTCACATCAATGAGCACTCTGCAGCTAGTTTTAATATGATGATCATACCCATTAAGAGATTATTGAAGCTTAGTTATCCATCTTTAGGTTTCCTTGATGAATATTTGCTGAAGGGTGAAGATGATGGCTAAGATTCACTTCAATGTCTGGTATTTTCTGCTGAGAGATTGGATACTAGGGGTTCTTTTCTCTATGATGAAAATTTTCACTTTGTTATTTGATTGGGGAAAGTATTGCCAACATAATTTGCTTAAAATTTGCTTGGAGTTGAAGCAACAAATAGCTCAGATCTACCAGTAATTGACCAACATTTTATTAGCATTGCTATCTATTAAGACACGGTGAACAACCAAGAGAAGGCTCTCTTTTGTCATTCAATCTTGTGGAAGCCAATTTGAAGGGCGGTCCACGTCTTCAAGAAGCATTTATGGGTTTTTTTTTTTCATTCCCATGGATCCTCTTCAGAAGTGATGGAGACTTATTCATGTACCATTGGAGTAGCTTGCAGGATGCTAGTCTACAAAGAGATGCATCCTATGAATCCTCTCTCCTTACGGTGGACAGACATAAATGGGTAAATAAAAGGGAAATTTCTTTGATTTTTTTAATATATACCCATTATTTTCCCTATGCCTAGAAAATGAAGAGGGTAATTTCATAATGCACATTTTTGTAATGGGGGATTTGTTTTCTTTTCACCATTAATGCATTTGAATGATGTGGGACATACACATGTTAAAAGGGGTTTTAAACACTGTGTATTTTTTTCCTTTGTGGACCTGTTTGGCACATTAAATTGCTTTTTAATTTCCATGCAAAAGGGCCATAGTTGCCATGATATTTTGGCATCCAAAATTTGGCATGTGAATTGTTGAATGCCATGTAAAAGGCCATAGTTTCCACCATGAAATTCATGATGTAAAGCTGATTATGAAGCATTGTAAAAGGCTTGTTTTAGCCACTCTTATGTGAGGGAGAGTGAGAGGTGTATTTTTTCCCATTAAACCTTGTTGGCTTCTTTGTAATCAAGTTGAATGAGGCGATTTCCTAAGCCATTTTTGCATGTAAACTTGACCAATGAACTCTTGGTAAGTGTTCCCAAAAGATGTAAATAGGTATGATAAGCTATAGGTTGTAGCTTTCAACATATGTGGGCTTTTGCATTCTGATTCTGAAGGACCGCGGTGAAGGAATCTTGAGGGGATGTGCCTTTTCAGGCATTTGCGCTGCAGTAATTGCAGGTGTTGGCATTATGTTACGATTCCGAAGTATGTCAGGTGAAGGAGTCATGATGGAGAGTGCATTTCAAAGACATTTGCAAACATTTGAGTTGATTGAAGCTGATATTTTTGGAGACCAAAAATTTCTTTGTGGGGAGGTGTGATCCGAAAGGACCTTCACACATGACAAGAGCTTTGTGCCACGTTGTTTGAAGTTGGTGACAAGTATTTAAGTGGGTGAAATTATGAACATGCATTTAATTATGCATTTTTATTAAAACCCATGCATTATTGATATAACTTAATGATTGTGAGAGAAATTTGTCTCACATTATTCATTAATGTAATTAGGGAAATTGGTTTTTATGTGAGAAACCACCTCACACAAATTCCCTATTTTTCTCAATTATAGGTTGAGAGAATCAAGGGCATGGTTGGAAAGTATTTGGGTGGTTTTGAGACTTTTCCCAATTATGAGCCTCAGATAGTTGGAGGTCCTGCTTTTATGGACTTCATTTTTCCTTCCCTGTAGTTAGGCCCTACAATTGTGGGTCTTGTAATTAATGCTCTTTGTTGGAGAGTGGGTGAGGGGAAACTATATATATTACTTATGTAAGACATTAGAAGGGGAAGAAGAAAGGAGAGAATACTTAGCCATTGAGAGCCATAGTGCTTGGCTAATGCTCGGCCATAGAGCTTGAATGTAAGAAAGATGACTTTGATGAAGGGATATAGAGGATCTGCATTCCAATTGAAGCAAATCCAGAGATGTAGCCCCAGAGAGATGGATGGGTGAACTCCGTTACTAATTGGTTGTCTGTCTCTTACATACGTTTTTGTGCTGCTTGATATGTTAAGTTCAGTTATTTATGTTTACGTGTTTATGCACTCTAATCGATGGACTAACATGCTCATTTAAGCCTGTATAAGCCATAGTCAATTAAAATATCTTAATACCATACATGATGGTTAGAGTAGTAGTTGACACGTGATCGGATCACCAAACATTCAAATATATATATAAATTTATATTACATGAGGAATGTTCCATGATAGGGAATTTTATTTATTTATTTTTAACCATGGTGAATTAGTAACTCCTTGGACTAATCTAGGGGAGGTCCAGGATCAACCCTCATGGATGCCTTATAACATCAAGATTATATCCACCAACCTGCAAGCCAAATATAGCAGATCTTATGATTTAGCAAGTGCCAAGACTCTTGTAAATGGGGAGATATTATGATTTAGAAAGTGCAAAAACTCTTGGAAATGGGGAGTTTACTCCTTGAATCGAGATCATACCAAGCCATATACTCCATGGGATTTGAATTTCGGTCTTGTTGATATCAACTAATGTGACTTACTGTCAAACCACATATCACTATATATCATAGGAAAAAATATATAGGACAATCCTTAATTGCTCTAGAATATTGACTACAAAGGTTGAGAATGCACAAAACTGAAGGGTATGTTTAGAATTTAAAATCTTAGAGTAGGTGCACCACGTAGGGTAGCTGTTTATAATATCTAGAATCACGCTACCATGATTTTCTAGATTGAAAATCTTTGGCAAAACTATGTGTTTAACCAAATAAAAAATTTGAGTTGCTATCACTCCGTAATTTGTAAGATTGGCAAGAACAAATGACAGAGGACAACATGAAACCACTTTGGAGTCCAGGACCTAGCCTTCCTAGACCCAAAGAAGGCTCTCTCTATTTTTATGATTTAACTTGATAATTATAAATGTTGATATTATGCTAGTAATAGAGATTATGAGGGTTTTTGGTTTTGATTGATTGGGTGGTTGGACAGAGCAAGTCTGCAGAAGCTAATACATTGGGCTATGGAGTCAAAGGCTGGATTGGAACATCAATGTTCAAGAGAATCACAGGGAAAGCTAACTATGCTACATGGATCTTTAGAGCTATATGAATTATGAGGTGAAAGAAATAGTTGTGAGGTTCAGTAGTGACTAAAGAGCAGTTAAGAATTATTTAATCAAACTTCAGCAGAAAAAATTAGATTATAAATGCAGAGAGAATTAAGGTGCTCTGACAACAAATCTTAATCAAAAATTTATGATTTACAATTAGATGAACAAATGCACAGTAGGGAAAATAGTGGAAACATTTAAAACAGATAAGTAGCACATCACCATTTTGACACAACTCAAGAATCTTGTAAATGGTCTTTCATTATTGATGTCGAGCTCCAAAATTACAGTGCTCCATTATAGTAGTTCTTACAATGCAGGGGCTAACAATATCCAACCCTTGATACTGATATGGCATGCATTATTTATCTAAAAACTAATTTGGTTTCCCTACCTTACTCGACAACCTTTCATTGATTACAATTTAGTAGAAAATGGATAAGTGTGGCCATGCAAGGCCTGAGCAAAAAATCTATGACAAACAATGCTTGCAGAATTAATTTGGGTAGCTCTCATGGATCCAAATGCTTCAATGGCCCTTCGTAGGATCAAACTTAGGCTTAAAGGTGGTTGTGATGGTTGTGAAGAGGCAACCAATGGTGGCTCTGACATCTTGGATTTGCTCTGGTGCAAAACGGTTGCTCAATAGAGCGTATTGACTATAATTCTGTTTCTAACTCCCTTTGTCTCTTCTGTGCCGATTTATGTTGCGACAGAGCTTGGAAACGGACAATCCAATGCCTTCCTCTTGAAATGCACAGTCATAACCTAAAAATTTGGATGGGCACGGTGTGGAATGGATATGTGAGGCATGGTGGCGGGAGTCGAAACAACATAGTGGTGGAGGGCGTTGGTTGGCAGATGTGGAGTAGCGGGGGTGGTTTGTTTAAATAGTAAAAAAAAAAAAATGAAGGGGGTGTGGAAAGTAAGTGGTATTGAAGAAGGGGGGTGAAATTTAGTGGAGGGGCGACATGTAGCAGGGATGGTGGTAAGGGATACCACCCATTTCGGACCACCCCCCCCCCCTCACGGTTAAATTTTGAAGGCTGCATGGAATTCAAGATGAAATAAGGACCATCAGATGAGGAGGGGGTGAGTGGAGATGGAGGATAGGTGCGAGGTATTTTTAAGGGTGGGGATGATGTGGCAATGAGGTGGGCTTGCCCACAACCCATAGATCGTAATGTTTTTTTAAGAGCAGCGGGAGGTAAGTTCTAGGATTTGCGAAGTGCAAAGTGCAGGGAAGTGGAGGTGACATGGTAAGTAAGGTGGGATCCGACCCGCATCGTAATCGCAAGTAGAAAGGTTTTTTGTTATGAGCACGAGGGGTAAACGCTAAAACTTGCGAAATGCGACATGTGAATGGGACCCACCCACATTGCACATCATAATATTTGTATTTTACCACATGCCGCAGCATTGGAGTTTGGGAAATGCGATAAGCGCTAAAATCCGTGAAGTGCGATTTGCGCTGACTAAGGATGATGCGGTAGGGTGGAGATGGAGCCCACTGCATTGGGGGAGTTATAAAGTGGCGAAAGGTTTCTACGGTAAGGTAAGGTTTATAAGGTTTTATAGAATATATGATATATCTATGTATTTAAAGCGGCCTAAAGTGGAGGGTGGAGCTGCTATGGTGGGGCCAACCACATCATCACTTAAACAAAATACCTTGCGGGCGCTTGGAGATGATATATACACTAAGTTAAATCCTTTCTCCAATGCAACCAATCAATTAAATGACCATACGATTGATTCTTGTTCACTTTTTTGAGTAGCTGAAAAAACAAAAGGGCCACTCCCATTTTACTTGCCTTTGAAAGGTAGTGCTCAAACTTTTCCTTAAACTCTGCAACAAACCATTCTTGGCATAGCATACTCCTTTAGATGATTCTAAGAAACCAGAAAAAGGGTCTTGGAACAATATCTCGCCCTCAGGATTTAAATAGCAAACTTCATCTAGGGTTGCTCCTTGTTCCACTATGTCACGCTCAGGATCCTTCTGAAAGAGAATATCTACACATTCTTCATGGTCATTTGACATGTAATCCTCATTATACACCATTACGTTGTCCTCAAGAAAACTTGATATGTCTTGACTGAGTTGGGTGAATTTTTTTTGAAGGCCATCATTTTGATGAACATGAGCACTTTCTCGCAATAGGCCTTCTTGAGAAGGTAGAACAACATTAGTGTCAATCTGTTCTTTTGTTTCTTCATGAGGAAATGCTTCAGTACATAAATCAGCAGTAGAACAAATAGAAATAATATCTTCATTACATACAAATTTAAAGGTTGGATGCATGATTAGAATCTGATTGATTTCTTCTTTAGTTAAAGGAGGAGGGAGTCTTTGTTTTCTTTGGATCGAACAACAATTGTTTTCTTTCTCATGTGAAGACTAATCATGAGGTTGAATGTCTTCTTTAGCCTCCCACAAAAGAGCAGATGAATGATCATTTGTCCCCACAGAGAGATCATGTGGATCATCTTTCATTTCCTGATTTCTTTGATTTTTAACTAACTTCTCTTGGTTGTCATGACAATTAACTTGAGAATGAAATTCATGAATTGATTCTAAAAGATCCCCAAGATGAAAATTTCCTAAATCTTCATCAATATTTACAAGGTATTGTATGATATCCTCAGATTGATCACAACAATTTTCAGTTAATGATAAATATGGATCATTTTCCTTATAATGCTCATAAAACACCTTGTGGAAACATTTTAAAGAATGCAAACTACCAGGGTTCAAACCTTCATACCATTCCCTTGCATTCCCTTCTAATGTTACCATGAACATCTTCATGAGGAAATCCTCATGCCATTCAACTTTGAAAAATAGGAAATTTAATGAGATGTAACAAAGCATCATCAACCTTATCATCTTGAAAAATAAAATATTTTTGTCCCAATTTACCTGAGGCATTTTTTGTGGGACTCCAAGAATGTGATCTCTGGTCATTGGAGAATACCTGCGTTGTATTCTTGGATCCATATTGTTAATCAGTTAGAGAGTGGGGTCACTATATATTCACAACCAATCTGGATTCGTCTACCAGTGGAGTCTTTAGGTCAAATGAAAACTCTGGAGTCACCAGGTGGATGATTTCAACTTACTTATGTCTGGTTGTTGTCCACCATCAACAACCAGATATCAATCTTTGAGCATACTTGAATCATACAATATTTTGACTAGGGTTTCTGAGTTTTGATGAAATATTAAGCTTTTTCAATATCTCAATCCCTATTATGGTCACCATTATGTTATCACTCCGTAATATGTAATATTGGCAAGAAAAAATGTTAGAGGACAACATCAAACAAATTTAGAATCTAGGACCTAGCCTTCCTAGACCCAGAGAGAGATCTCTCTATCTTTTATGATTTAACTTGATAATTATAAATTTTGATATTAGGCTAGTTATAGATTTTATGAGGGTTGTTGATTTTGATTGAATGGGTGGTTGGATAGAGAAGGTCTACATAAGCTAATCCATTGGTGTATGGAGTCAAAGGATGGATTGGCACATCAAATTTCAAGAGCATCATAGGGAAAGCTAACTGTGCTAAATGGCTCCTTAGAGCTGTATGAATGATGAGGTGAAAGCAATAGTCAGGTTCAATAGTGATTAAAGAGAAGTTAAGAATTATTTAATTAGAATTCAAAAGAAAACATTAAGATTGTAAATGGAGACAAAATTAAGGTTCTCCGACATCAAATCTTAATCTAAACTTTCTAATTTACAATTAGATGAAAAGATGCACAACAAGGAAAACAACGAAAACATTTAAAACGGAGAGGTAGCACATCACCATTTTGACACAAATCAAGAATCCTGTAAACGGTCTTTGATTATTGATTTCTAACTCCAAAATTACAGTGCTCCAATATAGTAGTTCTTACAATTTAGGGGCTAACAATATCCAACCCTTGATACTGCTAAGGCATGCAGTATTTATCTAAAGACTAAGTTGATTGCCCTACCTTACTCGAAAAACTTTCATTTATTATAATTTAGAAGAAAATGGACAAGTGTGGCCATGCAAGGCCTGAGCGAAAAATCTCTGACAAATAATTCCTGTAGAATTAATTTTGGGCAACTCTTCATGGATCCAAATGCTTCGATGGCTCTTTGTAAGATCAAAAGTAGGCTTAAAGGTGACTTTGATGGTCTCGGAGATGCAACCAATGGTGGATCTAACATCTTGGCTTTGCCTTGGTTTGAAACAGTTGCTGAGCAGAGTGTATTTATTCTAATTCTGTTTCTAGCTACCTCTATCTCTTCTACATTGGCTTATGTTGCGGCGGAGCTTGGAAATGGACAACCCATTGCCTTCCTCTTGAAATTCATAGTAGTAGCCCAAAAATTTGGACGGACACAGTGTGGAATGGATATGTGAGGCATGGTGGCGAGATAAGGTGCAACACAGTGGTGGAGGGCGTTGGTTGGCAGACGTGGAGCAGCAGGGGTAGTTTATTTAAATAGTAAAAAACCATTTTTGAATGGGGTGCAGACAATAAGTGTTATCAGAGAAGGGTGGTGCGATTTGGCGGAGGGGTGACACGTAGTGGGGATGGTGGTAAGGGATACTACCAATTTCGGAAGCCCCACCCACACCGACCCCCCGACAATGGTTAAAGTTTGAGGGTTGTGAGGAGTGAAAAATGAAACAAACACCGTCAGATGAGGAGGGAGTAAGTGGAGATGGAGGATAGGTGTGAGGTTTTTTAAGGGCGAGGATGACGTGGCAAGGAGATGGGCCCGCCAGCAGCCTGCAGATCACAATTTTTTGTTAAGAGCAGCGAGAGGTAAGTTCTAAGATTTGCAAAGTGCGAAGTGCAAGGAGGGGGAGGTGATGTGGCATGTAAGGTGGGACCTGACCAGCATCGCAATTGCAAGTTGCAAGGTTTTTTGTTATGAGCGCGGGGGGTAAATACTAAAACTTGCGAGGTGAGACATGCGATTATGACCCACCCACATCGCATATCGCAATATTTATATTTTACCGCACGTCGTAGAGTTTAGAGTTTGGGAAATGCAGTAAGCGCTAAAATCTGCGAAGTGCGATTTGCGCTGAATGAAGATGTTGTGGCAGGATGGACATGGATCCCACTACATTGGCAGAGTTATAAAGTGGTGAAAGGTTTCTGCGATTAGGTAAGGTTTATGAGGTTTTATAGAATCTTTGATATATCTATGTATTTCAAGCGGTCTGAAGTCAGGGGTGGCGCTGCTATGGTGGGGCCAACCGCATCAGAACTTAAACAAAATACCTTGCGGGCACTTAAGAGGTAAGTTATAAAATGTGTGATGTGAAACACTGTGGTTAAATAGGTAAAATCATGATCTTTCGATGCAATGGATATCGCACATCGCAGGTTTGAAGGTTTTTCTACGAAGTGCAAAAAGTTATAATCACTGATTTGTGAAGTTTATATTTTGCGATGTGCGATGGATGATGGGGAAAAGGGTGACGTGTCTGGGAGAAATGGCCCCACCTTAATCACAATCGGGGAATTGGGAAGGTGGATGGTAAGTGAAAACAATGAAATTACGATGAAAAAAGTAAAGTAGAAAGATGAAGCGAAAAGGCGGAAAGGTAAGGTTTAATAATTTTTAAGGGAAATGAAATGAAAGGAAGTGTGGCAGGTGAATGGGTCCCACTTCATCACATGTCACATTTTGGAAGGTTTTTAGGAGAAAAAAATTAAAGGATTTTGGGATTTGGCGAATGTGAAAAGAAATTTGAGTGTGCAGTCATGAAATAAAAAGGGAATGACTTAGGGAAAATACAAATGAAAAGGGATAAAGGATATTTAGAGCGTTGGAGTTCATAATTAGGAAAAATGAAGGGTAGGAAGAGGGTAGATGACATGAATGGGGGCAGTATGGAGTTTTCTCACCATCACACTTAATCAACAACACTTTCCCCTTTCCATTAAACTGAAAAAAGGTTCATTTATTCCTTTGAAAATCTTGACAGTTAGGATCTCCCCTTCTTCCTGAAAATAAATGATAGCCATGGAATATTATTTTCAGTAATGACAAATCTAAGTAATAATCAGTCACCTCGTGATACTCTGAAATACAAGAGCCTAACTTGAGTTACTACTCTTACGTGAAATAATATTTTCGTTGGCTAAGGGGAATGAACATCAGCGTGGAGTTGTTAATCAATGATAAAATGTGACGAGGATGAGGTTGCTCGGAAGGACACATAATGAGAAACTATATATCTCTTTTATATTAATTATATTATAAAAATCATACATATGATTTCGAAAAGACTATAAATATAAAGAATATGGCAACCAATATTTCTTGATCTATATCTCCATTGATGCACTTGGAAGTATATATCGCCCGTCGTATTTTGTACTTGCTAAAATCAAAATGATAGCATATACTCCCCTGTGCATTATGGAGCTATAGCTCCATAAATATTGATTGCCAAGAAATATAGAGTTATGAGCTATAACTCTAGAAATATTGATTGCCAAAAAATATAGAGTTATGACTTCGAAAGTATTATAAATATATAGAAATATAAAGTTAATTTAATTTTATATTTAGAATTCAAATTATTAAAATGTAAATTATAAAAATTGAAATTAATATAAATTCAAGTATTAAATGTTTTTATAAAAATAAAAAGGTGGTAATTAAAAAAAATGTTTATTGAATTTCATTATTATTGTATTATTTATTAGAAATCTTAAATAACAAATTTTCTAATTGAAAAAAAAAATCATAAAAAAAATTTGAAATAATAATAGAGAGATTTTATTGTAGATAGGAATATCCATTTAAAATGAATGGAAATAGGTCATGTCTATGTCAAACTTGTAACTTCTTTGCTCACAATTCACACACAAGAAATATGGACATAACTTATGATCACAATGGAAGGCAACAAATGGGTGAACAAGGATTTAGGACATGGCATTAGGAAATGTGGCACATATCATAGTAGCCCCCCACCTTAATATGATTATGACTAATTAAAATCTAAAATATTTTACATATTTAATGTATAGACATTTTCTAAATAAACTATATCAATATTTTGATTTAAAATATTTTTGACTTTCACAAATTGTATTCTTTACTCAATTTTAAGTAACTTAGATTGAACTATTAGAAATATCTTCATGTTAAGGAGAATCTATATAGCTAAAGGAAAAAATTACCCTATGTAAATTGCACCATTTATTATAAATCTAAGTAAAAAAATAAAATCTTGATTTTAGATTCCAAAATAATATTTAAAATGTTTTTAACTTTCACAAATTGTATTCTCTACTCAATTTTAAGTAACTTAGAATGAAATATTACAAAGATCTTCATATTCAGGGGAATCTATATTGTTAAGGAAAAAAATAGCCTATATAAATTGCACCATTTATTATAAATCCAAATAAAAAAACAAAATTTTGATTTTAGATTCCAAAATAATATAAAAAACTCTATAATAAGATATTTAAATTAATAACAAAAACGCTCTAAAAAAATATGCAAGAGAGAATCTATATTGAATGAAGAAAATAAATATCCACTTGAAATCAAAATCAATGAACATAAATCTATGCCTTCTTTACTCACAAGAAATTATAGAGAATACAAAAAATAACAATGGAAGTTATATTCAGCGACGTCATTGTTCATTCAACACCCTGTCCAAAGACAATTTTCAACCTGCTTAAGCTTATACTAAGGAATAACCATGCAACTTTGATGTAATGTTTTTTCAAACTACAAAAGAAATAAATAGAAGCAAAATTATGATAATTTCACATATTCATTTCAACATAAATTTTTTTTTTAACAACATTTTTTTATATTGATAAAAAATCAAAATAAATACCATAACTAAATTGGTTCTAAACTATTTTGAATAATGATTATAAATTACTTACACTAGTATTCCTAAATAATTTTTTTTTTTCTGAATAAGACTAATTCTATTAAGAGGAGAAATATATGGTACAATCAAGCTTGCATGCAAGCGAAGCTGAAAAGCATGGGAGCCGAAGGTGATAGGCTATCAACCTTGCTCCTAGATGACAAACAGAGAATGAGCAAAAAGATAACACAGAATAGCAGAGAAGCTAGAGCAGAACAGAGGTATCTACCCAGTGTGGGTAGATACTGCCAAATGACATTTTTTCCCTTTTTTCTTGCTTACTTTGACCCAACTAGTGGAATTTGGCTGAGCCATGAACAATTGTAGACTATTCTTCCCTGGGGGTGGAATATCCTTATCAGAGTCCGAGGACGAAGATACGTGAGTGCGTTTCTGAGAGATCGGCGGGGCAGAGGGATCCGCAAGACTGGCTGAGGGAGAAACCAATGGAGACCCAACATTCTGCCCAGTTGCTTCATTTTCTTCCTCATCCGAGCTAGAGGAATCAGAATCATCCAGGGGGGGGGGGAGGAACACAGGGATTCCAGCTCTTGGATTTGGGCTTGTGATTCAGATTCTTCTTTTTGTCGTGGAATTGGGTACATGCATTTTGGAGGTGCCCCGTTTGATGACAATGGCAGCAACGAAAGGATGTATTTTCATAGTCCAAGGTTTGTGTCCAGTGGAAATCCCGGATCTTGAGATTGATCTGATCCGGAAACCCTTTGCTAATATCTATTTCTGCACATAATCTGTCGTAGGTGTAGAGTCCATTCTCCTTCCTTGAGGAATCTGTAGCGAGATAGCGTCCTAAGGTGTCTCCAATGGCTAGGAAGACAGAGACGTGCCATAGATGCACCGGAAGGTTTGGGAGCCTAACCCATATGGGAAGTTTGGTGATGACAGCTGTAGAAGGGTCGAAGTCTAGAAACCATGGAGTGAGGAAAAGTCCAGCCGTGCCCCAGAACCAAGGGCCTCCCATTAAGGCTTTCTGGTAATCTTCATCTAAGTCAAAAGCCACAATGAATAAGCCTTTTGAGCATAAGTAGATCTTGCTTTTATTAGCCTAGTTGGTATGGATCCATTGGTATAAATCTGTTGTGTGAGGCCAAAGACCATTAAATCTGCATATGATTGCAGATTCTGCAAATTTCTGGTAGTGACCGTCAATCGCAGGATGTGAGAATTCGATGGAAGGTATTTCCTCCGATTTATCCACCAAAACTGGCTTGGGAGCCATAATTGGTTGAGCTGTTTTCGAAGAGGACTGAGGATGGGTAGCATATTTATGGACAACATCTTTAAAAGATAAAGGAGGAGTAGAGGAGGTCTGCCCAAAGGACCCTCCTCTTAGACGAGAAGTAACCATAATAGAAGCATCCTTTTGAATATAGTAAAAGGAGAGGGGAAGGGGATCCTTTAGTTGTTTAACTTTATATAGCAATCTCTGGAAAGAGGAGGGGATCCCCAACTGGAGTTCGAGTTTTACCAGAAGATCCTCCACAAGATCTGTAGCACGCACCCAATGCATCATCATTTTTCCAGAGAGGAGTGTGATTTGGATCTGAAATGTAGGTGCTTCTTCTGGCAGATCTGGCTGGTCCGAGAAAAAAATCTGCTTCTGGCAAGCTGTAGAGGCAGGGTCTGAAGCCTCACCTGTGTGGAACGTATGTTCTGAAGCATCCTCTGTCCAGCAACAATCCACAGTTCTGCTGTGGAGATGGGCCATCTCTAATGTGGCTGAGCCATTAGCGAAAGCCACAGAAGTCCAATCAACAAAAAGGTAGGCGGCAGCCTAGAGAGGAGGAAAAAAACACCAATAATGGGCTTCATCTGAAATCTGTCTCCTTATTATGAGGGCAACTTTTGTAGATCTTTCAGAAGCGATTGCAAGATAAGGATCCATGTCGACATCGTCCACCTCTGTGCCAAGGAGAGGCCAATGCTGGATTCTGCAGCCCTTCAAAGTTGGGTTTGCAACAGAAAGTTTTACTATGCGGATAACAGCTAGCAAATCTGAAGAGGTACTAACCTCTTTATCGCAGAGGACTGTGTAGATAACATGGGTTGCAGGGGCTTGTCGAGACCCCAAGCGGGAGCAAGCTCGAGAAGGGCATGAATCTGCAAGAAGCACATGACTTCTACCTTTGCAAGCACGTGGAGGTTTGTCGATAGCGGGAAGCCTGCATTTGGGGCATAGAATTTCTAGGCCAGACCGAAGCCTCCAGTCTTCAGATCGCGTGGGGGCGGCTGACCCAGTGCCGCAAAGGAGCCCGTTACGGTGAACCCTAACAGTTGCGCTTTCCATCGTTTTTTCCATCTTGTGAAAATGTTAATAATATGTCTGATGATCTATTGTATCCTAGTATTCCTAAATAATTATCAAGGTTAATAAAATTAATATTAAAGTATTGACTTTAATGTTTTTTTTTTCTAAATAAGTTTAATCTATTGATAATCAGAAACAGATATGTACATCAGGAGTAAACCAGGTCTGGGCCTGAGGAGGCCTATAGAGCAGAAAATCAAAAACTTAGCACTGCCCGTAGAGGGAAACCAGTGCAATCAAAGATCCAACAAAAAAGACCCACACAGGGGCAATGTCTAAATCTAAAGATAGCCTTTAGGCCCTTTACCAAAACCAGAAAAAACATACATTGACATTTTGCAAACTGAAGACAGTGCCATAGCAAAAAAACCTGGGGCTGAGTATGATCACTCATCCGGTTCCTCTTCCTCGACCCTGCACCAAAACTCATCTGGTTCTCCATCAGAATTGTAGAGGTCCGCAGTTGAGTGAATTATATTTTCTGCAGCAGGGGTGCGCAGTCCATTGCCCGGATGTTGTTGGTGCTGAGCGTTTGCATTATCCCGGTCTTGAATTGCATTATTCTGCTCTTCCTGTATCATCTCAATATCAACATTCATGCCATTGCCCTGTCCTTCAACTTCCTCGGTGCTGGCTCTGTTCCGTTCGGGCATATCTTCATAATTCTGCTCACCAAGACCAACCCGCCCTTCATCATTCTGCACACCAAGACCAACCCGCCCCTCATCGTTAGGGGACTCTTGGAACACAATGGTGACAGTGGCTGTTATACAAGGGCGAATCAATGCACTTTGAAAAACGAAATGCCTGGTTTGAGAGTGAGCCGGAGCATTCTGGCAGTTGGTGTTCCAGTTCTCAGACCTAAGAATACGACCACGAGCAACATGAGAGGTGCTGGTCGAGCCAGTAAAGTCCGCAGCCGAGGTACTAGAGGACGGGGAGGAGCGCCTGTACACCCTCCTGGAAGGACCCCGACGGCATCTCATTCTGTGCCTTAAACGAGGCATGCTGTCAATCGTTGCAGGAAAGCTGAAGGAATGCTGAGACCCAAGCTGAGCGTTGGTTGAGTGAGAGAGCGGGGAAGCTATGGGATTGCTGAGCAGATTCTCAAACCAAATCCCGGACTGACGCATACAATTACCAGCAATGGAGAAATGAATATTGTCGCCCAGTTCAAGGCAACCATGAAGTTTGGTTCGCTTGCCTGTGACAGTGCGCTCGGAGGAGAGCCTCACTGTGGGCGAACAATACACAGCAGAAGGCCGAGGGAAGCTGCTATTAGCGTGCTCGTTCACCATTCTGCAATCAAAGACCTCGAATCTGTTGCCGTCCCAGCGTATTAACTGCGCCATTGAAGGAGTAATAACCAGATCTTTGTTACCTTGCGGAGAATGATCTCGAATTGCGTTTGGAGAATTGTGAACCGCGCCCATTAAGGTTTGACATAAATGTCTCACGCCAGAGTACAGTCGCCAACAGACATTTGCAATGCGATGAGGCCAGCTGCATGCCGTAGTGCCGTCTGGCTCCCACTTTGTTCCAGAATTAATCACCCGCATCCAGGTAGTATTGACTTTAATGTTATTAAGGAATTGTTTTCAAATTGAAAAAGAGATAAAAACAAGACTATGATAAGTTTACTTAATGTTTCAAATGCTATTATTAATTTAGACATAACTAACCTAAATTTTCCTACCATTTCTAAATATATATTAAAGTTAGACCTAATACTATATTAAAGTTAGAGCTAATACTTGAGACATGGGAGAGTCATGTACACGTATAAAGCTCTTGAAGTATTTATTCTATGAAATTCAATTAGATTAAATTTGAATTTTGAGAACCTTCAAACTTAGTATGAATTATTTTATATTCAGTATGTATCTTATAAATATATAAGATAAATGTTTAATGAATCTAATATAAACATAACTACACAATTAAATATGATTGATAAATATTGATAAATATATATAATAAAATATAAATTATAATTTAATATAACTATTAAACCCTAATAAATAAAACATTAATATTAATGAGAACCCTAATATTATTATTTATTAACTCAGTATTAAATCTATAAGAAGCAATATTAAAATGCATTATGAAAATAATATTTCACAATATTAAAACAATAACCTAATATCTAATATCGAAGTCGCTCATGCTTTAAAAAAAATATGTTATGCATTATTACAACACTAACGCAAAATATTAAAACAATAACCTAATTGGTATGCATTGGATGATTTAAAAACAATAACCTCATAGGCCACTATTAGTAAAAAGTCTCAAATTGTCTCGGTAAAGTTATAAACACCAAACATATCATAAGATGATGGAAAACATTTGAGGGGGGAAACGTTTGCGGAGAAGTTGGATTATTTCATCGAGGGCAAACGTTCCATGGAGAGACTATTTATAATCCTTAGCCACGTTACTAGTCCTGCTTCACGAATTATTATTTAATATATAAAAGTTAGGAATGGATTTAAGAAACTGCTTATAAAAAAAAGATAAAGTAAACTTTCAATACTGTATATTAAAATTATCAAATTTCCATTATCTATAATTTAAATATTTGAAATTCCTCAAACAAAATTCCAATATAGGCCAAGTCTATTGAGTTAACACAAGTAACCATGTTTTTGGACATCTCTTCATACATATATATATATATATAGTATTAAATTATTTTATTATTTTCCTTGAGATTATTTATTTTTAGATTGTTTTAAATGTAAAATAACAAGAATTGCTTTAGAAATAAAATTAGTGTTGAGATAATAATTCAATTTAAAGAAGTTGAAAGACCTTTTAAGATATATAATTATGCTTTAATAGGGTATCAAATCGTGGAATGTTTCAAAATTTTGGAAGTAAAGGTTTATACTGTTGATATATTTCAAACATGGAAATGAAGAAGAATGCAATATTAATCATCTAGTACTTGTGATGATTTCAATAATGATATAATACAAAATATGTGTTTCCTCCTAAGAGGTTACACATACAAGTTCACACAAGTCTAGAAGGGGGCAGAGTTTGTCCATCTTCATAAACTTTAGCATTGAAATCATTATATGGAGAGGGTTCCCTAACCTCACAAGCAATGGGGTCTCATACACTAATTTGGTATCTAGCATGTAAATGACCTCAAAATAAGATTATTATTATAATAATTATTTGACTAATGAAATAACAAAAAATGATTTAAAGTAATCAAAAAATTGTAATGATTTTAGCAGAGTGACAAAACATAGAGGCATTAGATACTTGCATTTATTTGAACTATGATATTTAAAAGAGAAGGGATGGATTCTTTTCAAAGATGGTACAATGAAAAATGATTTAGAGTAATATTAATTCCAATATTGACAAAATGAAAAACAATATGATGCATTGATTTAATGATGACAAAATGAAATTTCATTTAGAATAATCAAATAGTTGTATGGGTTTTAGCAAGGATAATTAACAAAAAAACAATAGTGTGCATAAATTTTAATGGTAATATAGTGGAAAACGACTAGTTGCATTAATTGAAAAACAATACCAAAGAAATTCATTTGGTACATTGATTTCAATAAAAATATATAAATTATCAAGTGAAATAACTTTAACAATAAGAAAATACAAATCAATTTCGAATCAATATGATCAACAGAAGTCTTATACTTATTTTTCTTAGAAGTGATTTATCTATTGGTATTTACACATTAAAACCATTATTACAATACATAGAATCTTAAAATAAGTAATCTATTAAAATCAAAATCATGTAATAAAATGTAAATAGAATTATAATAAACATATGAGATTAGACAAAGAAACTATTAATATTTAAAAGCAAGAGAGATAAAATATACCCTTCGTTACAATATTATATATAATGAGTTAAAGGTTTGGATGGTTTTCCAAATCATTTTCTTCCACTTTTAATCAATATAAAAATATGGGAACAATAACATCACTTCGTAAAAGGAAAGATGAAAAAGACATATTGAGATGGGTCAATGTAATCTATCGATTATTTATTATAGAGATACTATTAGTATGTGACTATTCATTTTTTTCATCATTAAGTATTTGTTACTTTAATATTGTTCACCTTAATCCTAAGAAGCTTTTGAAATGTCATTCTTGATTGGACTCTCTAAATAAAAAGTGATATCTAATAAATTTCAAGTTTTCAAAATCAATTAAAATATATATATATATATATATATATATATATATATATATATATATATATATATATATATATATAATATAATGTTTTGATGTAATGGCTCTTCATCAAAACAGACATAAATCTATCTTATCTATATTTATTATGTATTGAGAAAAGTCTGATCTCTCATAGTACAAATATTTCTCTAATTTTACACTTAATAGAGATTAACACCTTACAAGATTTAATCTCTAATCTCCCAAAACATAATAGCTTCATTGTTATATTATTTCTTCATCAAAATAAAAACATTATCATGATAACATCAATTATTGTACGCTTTTAAGTGAAAGTGTCAAATGTGAAGAGTAATGTGGACGGTAATGCTCAAGGATCTCAGGCCTGTTAATAAATATCGTTCTCTCTAACTGTTTTCTTATTTCATAGAGTCAACTTATTATTAAAGTTAAAACTAATAGAATTTATTATACCAAATTACTAGTACATGGGAATTTATTCTATGAAATTCAATTAGATTACATTTTACTTTTTATAAACTACAAATTTACCATGAACTATTGTATATTCATGAGGTACCTTACGAATATATGAGGTATATTTTTAATCAACCAGTATATTCATGAGGGTATCTTACGAATATATGAGATCGATTTTTAATCAACCAAATATTACACAAGTAGCTATGTTTTTGGATATCTCGATTATTTTATATTTTTCATGAGATTATTCATTTTCAAATTATTTTAAAGGTAACATAACGAGAGCCATACTGGGAACAAAAAAAATATTCTTGAGATAATAATTCGACAATTTAAAGAGATTGTTAAAAGACCTTTTAAGATATATGATTATATTTTAACAGGTTATTAAAAGGGGGAATGTTTCAAAATTTTGAAAGCAGAGGTTTATATTATTAATATATTCTAATTATGGAAATGAAGAACAATATGATATTAATTAATTATTGAGTATTTGTGTTCCTTTCAATAATGATATAATATAAAATATGTGTTTTTTTTTTAAGAAATCACAAGTTTAATTTCATACAAATTTAGAAGGGGCAGAGTGTGTACATGTTTATAAATTTTAATATTCAAATCATTACATGGAGAGGGTTCTGTAACCTCACAAAAAATGAGGTTTCATTCAACAATTTGGTGTATAGCTTGGAAAAGATCTCAAAATTAGATTATTATTATTATATTTACTCGACTAATTAAATAAAAATAAAAATGATTTAAAGTAATCAAAGAATTGTAATGATTTTAAGAGAGTGATAAAACATTAACCATTTATTTTAAAAATGGTATAACCAAAAAATGTGATGGATTCATTTCAAAGATTGTACAACTAAAAATGATTTAGTGCAATATTAACTTCAATAATGACAAAATGAAAAAAATATGATGTATTGATTTAGTGATGACACAATGAAAGTTGATTTAGAATAATCAAATAGTTGTATGAGTTTTAACAATGATATAATACAAAACAATAAGGTGCATTAATTTCAATGGTAATATAGTGAAAATTGACTAGTTGTATTAATTTAAAAAGCAATACCAATAAAGTTGATTTGGTACATTGATTTCAACACCAAGATAATGTAAATTATCAAGTAAAATGACTTTAACAATAAGAAAATACTAATCATTTTCAAATCAATATGATCACTAGAAGTATTCATCTATTTGGATTTGCATATTACAACCATTATTACAATACATAGAATGTTAAAACATGTAGAATACATTGATATATCCAATCTATTAAAATCAAAACCATGTAATAAAATGTAAATAGAATTATAAGAAGCCTATGAGGTTGGAAGAATAAACTATTAATATTGGGAAGAAATAGAGATAAAATATGTCCTTCACTACAATATTATATATAATGAGTTAAAGATTTGGATCGTTTTCCAAAACAATTTCTTTCTCATTTTATTGATATGAAGGATAAAGGGAAATATGAAGAAGATATTTTAAGATTGGTCACTAAGTAATCTATATATTATTTATTATAGCAATACTATTACTATCTTATTGTTCCTCATTTCCATCATTAAGCATTGCTACTTTATTATTGTTCACCTTAATCCTATAAAACTTTTGAAATGCCTTTCTTGATAGGACTTTCTAAATAGAAAGTGACATCTAGTAAATTTCAAGTGATCAAATTCATTTAAAACTTATACATATTAATGATGATCTAATGTTTTGATGTGGTGGCCCCTCATGAACAAACATAAATCAATATTAACTCTAAATTCATCATGTAATAAAAGAGATTAAATCCATCTTAGTGCAATTATTTCCTCTAATTTTATACTTTTAAAAAGTTAACCTATTAAGAAATTTGATTTCTCAATATACATAATAGATTCATAATCTATATTGACTATGTACAACAAATATTTTTTCATAAAAATGAAAACATAATCTTGACAACATTAATTATTGAATAGTAATCTAGGAGATCTAATAAAGATAAAATAGGCATGTTAATAGATGTAGGCCTCTCTAAATGTTTCTTACTGCGCATGATCATATTATTATTTGTTTTCTTCCAGATGATCCACACGTCAAGTCGATGAGAAACGTAACAAGAAAACTTACAGATGAGAGTATTTTTTTGGATTGTCGTAGATATTGGTCATATTTGTATGCACATGATTGGTTTTGTCCTTGGAACCTTGAAATAAACGACTCCAGAAGGGGGAAAAATGTCGTCTTCTATGTGATTCATGGAAAAGTAAATATTGGTCATTTTTGGACAACTTATGTGAGATATTTTTTTGGACTATCGTAGATATTGGTCATTTTTGTATGCACATGATTGGTTTTGTCCTTTAAGCCTTGAAAGAAATGGCTCGAGAAGGGAAAAAGATAATGTCGTCTTGTAAATAATTCACAAATCAAGTTGCAAAGAAAAGTAATGAGAGATTTTTTTTGGATTGCCGTAGATATTGGCCATCTTTGATTGAGGCCTTGAAAGAAATGGCTCTATGTCTCCCAAATAATTAGCCCAATAGAAAAGTAATACGTAGTGACATAAAATGGACCTTCGGAATCTTTCTAATCAAGATTTTAAAACATCACGTCAAGTTAGGCCCCACACTTCAATTCTAAAGACTTGTCTTTAATGGTTGGCTTCTCAATGTCGGTAGATGAGAAACCAACCAGAGCATTATTCAATACACATAAGAAATCTTTCTTCACAACGGTGAGAACACCATCTTGGAAACATTATTTGTCGTCCTCATCATAAGGACTCATCAAATATATTAGATGTGAGGTTTGTCCATTGCATGAATAGTAGGCATGCTGATTACCCTTCTCGAAAATGATGTTATGCCTAAATATCATTTATTCCCATCTCCATGAGGTGTATCTCCATGATTGTGTTTATCAAATGGGTGAAATGCCTTTTTGAGCGATACTCCTATGTCGAGTCCCTATGGGGCTACTTGGCATTGTGCAGTGGTAAGTGGCAATGGTGCCATGTCCTAACGTTGCATAGAATCCCACAGTGATTGGGTTAAAACTATAGAAGGTAATAAAGAAATCATAATATTATAAAATGTTATATTTTTATTGATAATCGTAAAGTTCAGGTGTTTTTGTTAGAGGAATTTTTTAATTGAGTAGAGTTTGATTATAATGTATATATATAATTTGTTTATTTTATAAGAATTTTTTTAAGAGATGAACTTTCTATTACGTAAAATATTTTTGTAAATATGTTTTTCATATTAGACATAATCTCCATACATAATAATTTTAATCATTATGTATTTAGGGGGTTAGAGTAGGTGTTGGGTATGTGTTATATTCTTTCCACGACTAAGTACGCGCGGGGGGTAAGAGGGGGAGCGATAGCCCCCTCTTTGCGCTGGGTGCAAGGGGTCCGGGGCAGCGCCCCCGGCAGAAAATTTTTGGTCCTTAATTTCCAGTGGGTAGTCCGCGCCGATGGTTTTGTGCATGGTTTTCCACATGGTTTTGGGGTACAATGGTTTTCGGCCCCTGGTATTTTTGTAGATCCGGTCAAGGGAACTACGGTTATGTTCTAATCCAGGGTTAATGGATTAGGGTTCATGTATGCTTCGGCATGTATATATATGTGTTGTAACACTAAAAGGAATATAATAAAAAATCAAGCTAGTCGTCCCGATTTGGGATCTAGGGGAAAATCTCTGTGTTTATCTGTTTTATGTTTTATGCTCTTGCTATTGTTTATTTTCTGTTATAAGATTCGTGTATAGATAATTTCTATTCAGGGTTAAAACCTACAGTAGGATCCTAACATGTTTTTTTTCTTAGAAAGAAACATTGTCCCTAAAGCGAGAGATTAGGGAATTGTTGAATGGTTCTTATATGGCATCTTCGAATGACACATCCTTCCATTGTATTGAGGCCTTTTAGAAAGTGTGTTGGTAGAGATGACACTTTCTTTTGTTGAGGATAGACTTGGGTTACAACCAAATAGAACATTCTTCATCTAGTTCTAGAAGGCTAGTTTGAAAACAAAAAGT
Organism: Pinus albicaulis; assembly: GCA_034641835.2. Taxonomy (NCBI): domain Eukaryota; kingdom Viridiplantae; phylum Streptophyta; class Pinopsida; order Pinales; family Pinaceae; genus Pinus; species Pinus albicaulis. The sequence goes on along the minus strand of CM076579.1, from coordinate 1,563,668,024 downwards.
AGATCCAACTACTTTCTTTAAGTAGGAGACATGAAAGGTAGGATGGATTTTAGAGTGGCTTGGAAGTTTCAATTTGTAAGCAACTAGTCTAATACATTTGAGGACCTTATAGGAGCCATTAAAATTGGGATACAAATTTGGTGGTATGGAGGTTTTCTTATAAGGATGTTGACAAAGGAACACATGATCTCCTCCTTCAAAACGATGTTATAAAGGATATTTATTTGCTTATTGTACTTCATCTTCTTTTTAGTGATTACTAAATTATCCTTAAGAGTGTGGAGATTATTAACCTAAGTTGTGAAGGTTTTCTCTTCCTCCTACACCTTAAGACTCTAGGTAAGTTTTGTTGATGGTGTTTACATGATGTATACAACTAAAACCATTTTTATCACTCATGCACTTTGAAAAAACACAATTTATAGATCAGCTCTAAACTCCTCAGCCAAGAATTTTCTTGGAGAACCACTCACCTAGCACCAAAAAAACCCTTCTCAACACAAAACCCAGATGGCGAAATTTTGAATTTCATCTTTCTTTGTCCAGAAATAAAACCGAAAGTCTGATGATGGTTTTCCCCTGCAGAATTTTGCTTCTTCTCTTTGCTTGATAGAGAATGCTCTGTATTCTCGAACCTGTAATGTAAATGACTCCTTCCAATACACAAAATTTGATGCAAAGTGTGATTAAAATATTAACTGTAATATGGCTCTCCATGTCTATATTTTAGTCCCATTCGAATGTAAATAACAGAGAGAATACAGTGCATGAATTCCTCCTTCAACACAATAATTTAAAGACCAAATCAATTTAAAATCTTCAGATATTAATATTACTGTTAACAAACCTCATAAATGCATTTGAAATTAAATATCTGACACACACTTACAAATTCAATTATCTAAGAATGTTATTCAGTTAACTTCTAACTCCACATGTCACATCCAGTTCACACAGAATCACACATATTGAGGATCAATTCCCACAGATTGATCTCATGGATTTATTAATTTCTACCTCCATTAACTTCAATCTCACACAGAGAACAAAACAACGTACCTCTCTCCCACACCAGAAAACTTCAAGAAAATTTTCCTCCTTCTAAAAACTAAAAGAAATTGTCTAAGAAATGAGTTCATCAATGTGAACCAATTTTCTCACTAACTACTCTTAACTAAAAATCCAAAAAAAAATCACAAATAAACTTTAACATGTTCTAACCTTGGCATGTGATTAACCCATCACATTTCTAGGCTCTTGGTCTGACTTCAATAACTTATCATGTTTATGTGCACGACCTAATGCAACTGCATTAGACTCCCCAAGAAAGAAAGAAAGTTATGAGCTCCTGCTCATAATATATTCTATAGAATGACTTGCTTTCTGTAGTGTTTCTTCCTCCATCCAGGTGGAATCCTCCATCGAACAGTCTTTCCACTTCACAAGATACTCCAGGTATTATTTCCTTTTGGTCTTCTTGGCAACACATGTATCCAAAAAAAATTCAGCCTCTAAAATATTTGCCACATATGTTTGTTTCAACCACTATTGTTCCTTTCCTTAATCATGGTCAAGATTCCCAGAAGTTTGATTTTCATCACCAACTATGTAGGAATACAAATCTTCTACATTAAAAATGGGTGAAATGCCAATGCCTGGAGGTAACTCCAGCTCATAAGAATTCGCTAAAAACATCCGGAGGATATTACAAGGTCCTATATTCTTCATTTTCAATTTTTTTTATTTTCCCCTTGGAAACCTCTCCTTTCTTAGGTGAGCTAGGACCATGTCTCCCACTTCAAATTTTACCTCTTTCCTGTGTAAATTTTCTCACTGCTTGTAGTTGTAACTTGTGTCTTTTAATATTTATTTTACTTGCTCATGCAACTCACTCATGACTGTTGCAAAATCCTCTCCATCAACACTTCTATGCTCAATCTTCTCCAAGTCTCTTAGCTCACAAATTCCCCTCAGATGCATGTTGCATAAGATCTGAAATGGACTCTTTCACGTGCTCCTATTTGTTGAGTCATTATAGGAAAACTCGGCCTGGGCTAGCACATGATCCCATTGATTGGGTTGGTCACCTACTAAACTCCTCAACAAATTACCTAAACTCCTATTCACAACCTTTGTTTGTCCATCATACTGTGCATGATAGGCTGAGCTAAATTTTAGCTTAGTGCCAAGTTTCTTCCACAAGGTCCTCCAGAAATTTCCTCTGAATCTTGTGTCCCTGTCAGAGATTATACTTTTTGGAAAACCATGCAACCGAACAATCTCATCAAAAAATAAATTAGCCACATGGGTAGCATCACTAGTTTTGGAACAAAGAATGAAATGAGACATATTAGTAAATATGTCTACAACTACAAGGACTGAATCATTACCTCATTGAGTTCTCGATAAACCTAGAACAAAGTCCATACTCACTGAATCCCAAGATCTGTTGGGAATGGATAAATGCATGTATAATCCAACGTTCTGACTCCTTCCTTTCACATGCTGACATACCCTGCACTTATGCATGTACCTTTGTAAATATGACTTCATATTAGGCCAATAATAGGATTGATGTAGCTGCCCAAATATTTTCTCAACACGAAAGTGTCTAGCCAACCCACCATTATGCTTTTCTTGGACCATTTTTTTCCTCATTGAGAAGTTGGGAACACATAGTTGATTTTTCTTGAACAATAGTCCATCCTGCAACATAAACTCTTTCCATGGACTCTTGTCCCTATTGACTGGATTCTTTTGTGCTGCAAAAGATTCTTTAAAATAAAAATCAATGTCATACAATTCCTTCAAATAATCAAAGAAAAAAATCTATATTTGACTTTCCTGCATGATTAAGCATCTCCTACTCAAAGCATTGACAACCTTATTTTCCTTCCCACTGATGCGCTTCAAAACAAAAGTGAAAGTTTGAAGGAACTCCACCAACTTTGCATGTTTATGATTCAACCTATGTTCCTGCATAATGTATTGTAAGGCAGAATTATCTGTGTACAAAACAAACCCCTTGGGGTTCAAGTAATGCCTCCACTACTTCAAAGCTTGAACCACCACATAAAATTTTTTGTCGTAGGAAGAGTATTTATGTTTTGACTCATTTAAATTCTTGCTCAAATATGCAATGGGCTTATCTTCTTGTCTCAATACAACTCCAATAATTGTCACACTATCATCACATATTACTTGAAGGGGCTGATTGAAGTCTAGCGACTTCAACACTAGCTTCTTAGTGATCTTCTTCTTCAATAATTGATTTTGTTGTTGTTGTTGTTGTTGTTGTTGTCTAATAAAATGCCTGCCTGTCCTTCTTAATGGTATTAATGATAGGTGCACAAATTTCACTGAAATTCAAAATAAAGTTCCTGTAGAAGCTACCTAAGCCATGAAAACTTCTCACCTCAAAAATGCCAATTTACAATTGCCTCTATCTTCTGTGGATCCATTTTCAAGCCATCCTTAGAATGAAAAAACCTAGATACACAAGCTCACTCTTCATAAAAGAAAACTTCTTCATGTTAATCAATAACTTTTTTTGCTGCAATCTCTTTCAAACATACTTAAAATGTCTCAAGTGCTCTTCTTTAGTTTGACTGAAAATTAAAATTTCATCCAAATAAACAATGAATAACTTACCAGTGAACTCCTTCAGGACTTCATTCATCAGCCACATAAATATATTGGGTGCACTTGACAGGCCAAATGACATGACCATCCACTCATACAAGCCTTCATTGGTCTTGAAAGTTGTCTTCCACTTGTCTCCTTCTCTAATTCAAATTTGATGATAACCACTTTTCAAGTCAATATTTGAGAAGTAAGTTTCCCCACACAAGTAGTCCATCATATCATCCATACATGGCAATGGAAACCTATAATGAATGGTGATCTTGTTGATTGCTCTAGAGTCAGTGCACATTCTCCATTATCCACCCTTCTTTGGAATTAGTATTGTAGGTACGACACACAAACTCAAACTTTCTCTTATTAGTCCTTTGTCCAACAGTTCTTGTACTTTCTTCCTCACTCCCTCATTCTGCTTAGGTGTCATTCGATGTGCATCCTTGTTCGTAAGACTTGCTCCTGGTATCAAGTCTATGTGATGACCAATGCTTCTTTTGGGTGGAAACTCACTCGAAAATTCATCAACTACAATATCCTGAAACTCATGCAACAACTCTTGAACTTCAATAGGTAAATCTACAATTTGAGTGTGTAGAAGTACTACCTTTGGCTTGCAAACCACTGCATAGATTACCTCTTCTTCTTTAATATGCTGTAGAAATGCTTTTCCACTAAGTAGTAGTTATTTTGGGTTGCTTGTTTCAGTTGTACCTTTCTCTTTAAATGGTACAAGAGTGTGCTTGATGCCATACTTTTTGAATTTATAATAATTTCTCTCTCCATCATGTGTCACCTTCCTATCAAATTTTCATGGACAACCCAAAGAATGTGACAAGCATCCATTGGAATTATGTCACAGATCAACTTTTCCTTATACCTGCCTATTTGAAACTAGATTTTCCTTTGCTCATGCACCAAAAATTGGTGTCCTTTTTGCAATCATGATAGCTTATAAGGTGTGGGATGCTAAATCTTCTTCAATCCCAATTTTTTCACCATTTCTTGGGAGACTATATTGTCTGTACTTCCGCTGTCAATCACCAATTTTCAGCATTTGCCTTTTTCCTTACACATTTCCTTGAATAAGGATTTCATTTTAACTAGTTCAACTGTCTCCTTTGAAGGTTAGGAATTTGTGCATCATAAACACCTCTCCAGTCTCTCGCAAATTCTCTGCCTCAGGGACTTGTGCTTCTACTGCTTCGGTTTGAGTTATGCATGCACCTCGATGTCCTGTGTTGTCATTCTCAGGACATTCAAAATATCGGTGACCCAATTTGTTACATATGTAACACCGATAGACAGTCTATTTTCCTCTTCCTCTACCTCTACCTCTACCTATCTGGTAAGGTCTTCCCCCTTCAAGACACACTAGTATGCTTCCTCTATTGGCCTTGGAGAAAGTATGTTGATTTCATCTTAGATATCCAGCCTCAAACCATTAATATACCTTGTTGTCTTCTTTGATGTATATTCCACATAGCCTGTTTTCAAGTTCACCTTGTAAAAATCTTCAGTGTACTCCCTCACTGTCATTACCTTTTGCTTAATATTTTTCATTTTTATGTAGAGAGTTAGCTCATAATCCTTTGGAAAGAACTTACTCTTCATCTTTTCCACCATTCTAACCTAGCTCTTGATCAATGGTTTGTCCTTATTCCTTCTTTCCACCTGTACATTGTCCCACCATAGTGTAGCATGAGCTTTCAACATTATCACTGCAAAATTGACTCTCTTACCCTTGTCAATTTCCTTGTACTCAAAATACTTTTCCATCTCACTGATCCAATCTATTAGGTTCTCATCTTTCAAATTGCCATTATAAATGAATATTTTAGGCTTTGGCCCTGAACTTGAGCCCAATATTGTGTTAAAATTATATACATTAAGCATGCATATGTCCTATATTCCCTTGATCTCACAGTATTTAACTTCTTGCAAAATACAGAATCATTCCACTGTTATTTTTTTGCAGAAAATTAATTTCACACACGTGAAGCATAAAAACAATCGCACATAACAAATTTGTTTAATGGGAAAGCCTGAAGCTGAAAAACCCAACTATCATATATTATGTATCATGGAGATCATGTAACAATCTCATACACATCTTATTACATAAAGCTCTCAGTACAATCAATCGACACACACTAACATAGAAGAAATCTATAGATCCATGCACCAATTTCTGCCCTCCTGCTAGCTTGCCTCCACTGCGCAATCCAAGCTGATTACAAAGGCCAATTCGATGCAATCCCACTCTCCTTGACTGCGTGATTATCATTGTAAACTCCAATGTATATGTAGATGCAGTTCATGCATCACTATGGTCACAACAGATAGTCTATCTCACCCTTTCACCTATCTCTCCACTGGGTCTCCATTGGATCTGACATGCACTGTAGTTAACTGATGTATTGTTCAGTTGATTAATGAGTTATTATTTGTGAATTAATTAACTAATTTATTCACTCCACTCTCACTAGTGTATCATTCAGTTAGATTAGACACAACTAGCTCAACTGAGTCTAACTGAGTTAAACTGAATACAACTCCATGAAATACTCTTCCAACTCTATCATAACTTTTCCACTTTAGTTCTAACTGAGTCCTCCATACATGAACTCCAGTAAACACTTAGGAATTGCGTAATTCCTTCAGCCCACTGATTTGAAAAATTTGTATACTGAAATTAAGTGTTCCAAGAGAATAAGTTGTTGTTTAGAGTCTGATTATTATTAAGAGCTAATAATAATTGATATGCATCTATTTTTAGATTGAAAATCTATAAATAGAATTTTCCCAATATTCTAAAAATATAATTTCATCTATTTTTCACATTTGACCAACCATCTACAAATTGCATCCTGCAACTTCTAAAATATGATCACCATGTCTAAAAATAGACATACACCTAAAAATAGCTTGTGTGGGCCCTACCTAGTTTAGGTGATTATTTTCCAACTAGGACCAAGGATGATGTTTCAATATGCCTCTTTCACTGTTTCTTGTTGCAAACTGCAACAATCCCTCTCAACAAGAAAGGACTGTCTTTGCATGCGACATGCAACTCCATGCATTTTCCTTGCAACTCTTGCTGCAACACTTCCGAAACTGAAAGGCTCCAAAAAAATCAATCAGTCTAATGCATCTATCATCAAAGTATTCGACTTCTACTTAGCTATTGCACATGTCTTTAGGAACCACTGCGTTGTTTAACTCTGTACCCATGCACTCTGCACTTGCTGCCAACTCTGAACAACGCTCTAGTATCCGACACTATCACTTTGATCTGCCTGCATCAATCCAACTGATCATGCTACTACTGCTCTGTGGGCTCCTCGTAGCCAGGTTCAATTCATGAGATCCACACCATCTCAATGAATCCTGCCCAGAAATCTATTCTTGGGATTACTCATGCATGTCGCCCCACCTCTCACCTGCTGGTATAGCTGCATGCACTCCCTCTGCCCATATGGCACGAAATTTCTCTATATGAGTGGTTGCTCCCACTCCATGATCCTCATCTTGTGGTTGCTCCACATCCCAAGGTTCACTCTTACGTGCATGCAAATCCTGCTCCCTCTCAAGCTTCAATTGCATGTCTTTCTTGCACTTCCCAATAGTAGGAAGCTCCGTAGAAATCCCATCTACTTCAAGTATGTAGAGATTCTTATCTCAAATCCCAACCTTCTAGAATTTCCCTATTTCTTTGTGCTGAAGGAAAAATTTTCCTTCACTAAAGACAACATCATAGCCTTTATCCTCTGACATTGTGACTGAGATTAAATTCTTCTTTAAACCTCGAACATGCACATCTTGTAAAAGAATGAGTTTACCTGACACCCTATGAAAGGTAATGGTACCAATTCTGGTTGCACTGTATCATCCATTGTCACCCAACTCAACATGCAACTGGAGATCTTTCTCCACCAAGTCACTAAAAGGGTTCACATCTCCCGTCATGTGAAAGGAAGAACCACTATCAAAGTACCACCTCGATCCCAATGCATTAGAAACCATGCATGCGATCAATGAGAATTCAAGCTCAAATTGTGAGGCAAGATCCTCACCAGCTGCAGCTCCAACAACCATATTTTTCTTCTTCTTATGTGGACAATTTGTGGCAATATGTCCAAACTCGTGACATTGAAAACACTTCACTTTGGACATGTCATGCTCTTTTCCATCTTCACCAGCCTTAGATATAGAATGGAATTTCTTCCCCTTCTTCTTCTTTGTCTTGGAAACCAAAGCCCAATCATCTTCATCATCATGCCTTGATGAAGAGCCATCCATGATACTTCGCCTTATCTCCTCCTGCACAAGATCGGACCAAAGTCGCTCCCAACCCGACAATTTCTCTCGTCCATTGACAAAGTCTTCGTAGCTATGCAAACTCTTTCAAAGCCCAAGGAGAGCCAAGATCACCAAGTCGTCATCATCAAAACTGACTCCTACACTCCCAAGCTCGTCCCTGCATTAGATAAACTTTGTCAAGTATATCGGAATAGTGTCGTTCTTCTCCATTTTTATTTTTCTGAGCTTATCTTTCAGCGCCAACTTCCTCTGGTCATTGCTGCTTTGGAAAAGATCTGTCAAACATTTCCACATAGCATATGGAGTGGCTTTCCCATGAAGGCTTGAGACAATATGGGCTCTCACACCTTCCAACATAATCCTCCTTGCCCTTGTTACTTTCTTTTGCCATGCACCAAGTATTGCCACATCCGTCGAAGTGGGCTTAGGAACATCTCTCTCGATGAATTCCTTCAAGCCATTATCTTCAAGCACCGCCTCCATCCTGTCCTTCTAGGATATGTAGTTATAGTTTCCCTTGAGTGCATACTCCAACCGCAACCCATTGAAAGACATTTCAATGTATACTCAACTGTCGCACCAAGAAACTCCTGCAGCAAATTCAAATTTCTCCACCAGCACAAAACTCAGCACCGCTTCACAATTGCAATCTCAAGTAATTAACACAGCTCTAATACCATGTACAAATTATATACATTAAGCATGCATATGTCCTAGATTCCCCCAATCTCACAATATTTAACTTCTTGCAAAATACAGAATCATTCCACTGTTAATCATTTGCGGAAAATTAATTGCACACACATGTGAAGCATAAAAACAATCGTACATAACACAGTTGTTTAATGGGAAAGCCTAAAGCTGAAAACACCAACTATAATATATTATGTATCATGGAGATCATGTAACAATCTCATAAAAAGCTTAGTACATCAAGCTCTCAGTACAATCAATCGACACACACTAACATAGAATAAATATGCAAATCCATGCACCAACCTCTGCCCTCCTGCTAGCTTGCCTCAACTGCGCAATCCAAGCTGATTACAAAGGCCAATTCGATGCAATCCCACTCTCCTTGAATTCATGATTATCATTGGCAACTCCAATGTATATGTAGATGGAATTCATGCATCACTATGGTCACAACAGATAGTCTATCTCACCCTTTCACCTATCTCTGCACTGGGTCTCCACTGGATCTGACATGCACTGTAGTTAAATGTTGTATTGTTCAGTTGATTAATGAGTTATTATTTTTGAATTAATTAACTAATTAATTCACTCCACTCTCAATAGTGTATCATTCAGTTAGATTAGATACAATTAGCTCAACTGAGTCTAGCCGATTTAAACTCAATACAACTCCATGAACTAGTCTTCCAACTCTATCATAACTTTTACACTTCAGTTCTAACTGAGTCCTCCATACATGAACTCCATTAAACCCTTAGGAATTACGTAATTCCTTCAGCCCACTGATTTGACAAATTTGTATACTGAAATTAAGTGCTCCAAGAGAATAAGTTGTTGTTTAGAGTCTGATTATTATTAAGAGCTAATAATAATCGACATGCATCTATTTTTAGATCGACGATCTATAAATAGACTTTTCCCAATCTTCTAAAAATATAATTTCATCTCTTTTTCACATTTGACCAACCATCTACAAATAGCATCCTGTAACTTCTAAAATATGATCACCATGTCTAAAAATAGACATACACCTAAAAATAGCCTGTGTGGGCCCCACCTAGTTTAGGTGATTATTTTCCAACTAGGATCAAGGACGATGTTTCAGGATGCCTCCTTCAATGTTTATTGTTGAAAAATTCAACACTCCCTCTCAACAAGAAAGGACTGTCTTTGCATGCGACATGCAACTCCATGCATTCTCCTTGCAACTCTTGCTGCAACACTTTTAAAACTGAAAGGCTCCAAACAACTCAATTAGCCTAATGAATCTATCATCAAAGTCTTCGAATTTTTCTTAGCTACTGCACATGTCTTCAGGAACCACTGCTCTGTTGAACTTTGCACCCATGCACTCTGCACTTGCTGTCAACTCTGAACCACGCTCCAGTATCCGACACTGTCACTTTGATTTGCCTGCATCAATCCAACCGATCATGCTACTGTTTATCTGTGGGCTCCTCGTATCCAGGTTCAATTCATGAGATCCACACCATCTCAATGAATCCTGCCCAGAAACATATTCTTGGGATTACTCATGCATGTCACCCCACCTCTCACCTGGTGGTATAGTTGCATGCACTCCCTTTGCCCATCTGGCATGAAATTTCTCGGCATGAGTGGTTTCTCCCACTCCATGATCCTCATCCTGTGGCTGCTCCACATCCTGAGGTTCACTCTTACCTGCATGCAAATCTTGGTCCTTCTCAAGCTTCAATTTCATGTCTTTCTTACACTTCCCAACAGTAGGAAGCTCCGTAGAAATCCCATCTACTTCAAGTATGTAGAGATTCTTAGCTCGAATCCAAACCTTCTTGACTTGCCCTATTGCTTTGTGCTGAAGGAAACCTTTTCCTTCACTAAAGACAACATTATAGCCTTTATCCTCTAACATTGCAACTGAGATTAATTTCTTCTTTAAACCTAGAACATGCACAACATCTTGTAAAAGAATGAGTTTACCTGATGCCCTCTGAAAGGTAATGGTACCAATCTCGGTTGCACTGTATCGTCCATTTTCGCCCAACTCAACATGCAACTAGATATCTTTCTCCACCAAGTCACTAAAAAGGTTCACATCTCTCGTCATGTGAAAGGAAGCTCCACTATAAAAGTACCACCCCGATCCCAATGCATTAGACACCATGCATGCGATCAATGAGAATTCAAGCTCAAATTGCAAGGCAAGAGCCTCACCAGCTACAGCTCCAGCGGCCATATTTTTCTTCTTCTTATGTGGACAATTTATGGCAATATGTCCAAACTCGTAACGGTGAAAACACTTCACTTTGGACATGTCATGCTCTTTTCCATCTTCACCGGCCTTAGATATAGAATGGAATTTCTTCCCCTTCTTCTTCTTTGACTTGTAAACCAAAGCCTAGTCCTCTTCATCATCATGCCTTGATGAAGAGCCATCCCCGGTACTTCGCCTTATCTCCTCCTACACAAGATCCGACCAAAGTTGCTCACAACCCGACAGTTTCTCCCATCCATTGATAGAGTCTTCATAGATATGCCAACTCTTTGAAAGCCCAAGGAGAGCCAAGCTCACCAAGTCATCATCATCAACACTGACTCCTACACTCCCAATATCATCCTTGCATTGGAAAAACTTTTTCAAGTATACCAGAATAGTGTCGTTCTTCTCCATTTTTATTTTTCTGAGCTTATCTTTCAGTGCCAACTTCCTCTAGTCACTGCTGCTTTGGAAAAGATCTGTCAAACCCTTCCACATAACATATGGAGTGGCTTTTCCATGAAGGCTTGAGACAATATGGTCTCTCACACCTTCCAACAGAATCCTCCTCGCCCTTGCTACTTTCTTTTGCCATGCGTCAAGTATTGCCGCATCCGTCGAAGTGGGCTTAGGAACATCTCTCTCGATGAATTCTTTCAAGCCATTATCTTCAAGAATCGCCTCCATCCTGTCCTTCCAGGCTATGTAGTTAGAGTTTCCCTCGAATGCATACTCCAACCGCAACCCATTGAAAGACATTTCAATGTATACTCAACCGTCGCACCAAGAAACTCCTGCAACAAATTCGAATTTCTCCACCAGCACAAAACTCAGCACCGCTTCACAATTGCAATCTCAAGTAATTAACACAGCTCTGATACCATGTAGAAATTATATACATTAAGCATTCATATGTCCTAGATTCCATTGATCTCACAATATTTAACTTCTTGCAAAATACAGAATCATTCCACTGTTAATCTTTTGCGGAAAATTAATTGCACACACATGTGAAGCATAAAAACAATTGCACATAACATAGTTGTTTAACGGGAAAGCCTGAAGCTGAAAAACCCAACTATCATATATTATGTATCATGGAGATCATGTAAAAATCTCATACAAAGCTTAGTACATCAAGCTCTCAGTACAATCAATCATCACACACTAACATAGAAGAAATCTGCAAATCCATGCACCAATCTCTGCCCTCCTGCTAGCCTGCCTCCACTGTGCAATCCAAGATGATTAAAAAGACCAATTCTATCCAATCCCAATCTCATTGACTGTGAGATTATCATTTGAAAATCCAATGTATATGTAGATGCAATTCATGCATCGTTATGGTCACAACAGATAGTCTATCTCACTCTTTCACCTATCTCTGCACTGGGTCTCCACTGGATCTGACATGCACTATAGTTAAATGTTGTATTTTTCAGTTGATTAATGAGTTGTTATTTATGAATTAATTAACTAATTAATTCACTCCACTCTCACTAGTGTATCATTCTGTTAGATTAGATACAACTAGCTAAACTGAGTCTAACTGAGTTAAATTGAATACAACTCCATGAACTACTCTTCCAACTCTATCATAACTTTGCCACTTCAATTCTAACTGAGTTCTCCATGCATGAACTCCGGTAAACCCTTAGGAATTGTGTAATTCCTTCAGCCCACTGATTTGACAAATATGTGTACTGAAATTAAGTGCTCCAAGAGAATAAGTTGTTGTTTAGAGTCTGATTATTATTAAGAGCTAATAATAATCGACATGCATCTATTTTTAGATCGACGATCTATAAATAGACTTCGCCCAATCTTCTAAAAATAGAATTTCATCTATTTTTCACATTTGACCAACCATATAAAAATATCATCCTGCAACTTCTAAAATATGATCACCATGTCTAAAAATAGACATACACCTAAAAATAGCCTGTGTGGGCCCCACCTAGTTTAGGTGATTATTTTCCAACGAGGATCAAGGATGATGTTTCAGGATGCCTCCTTCACTGTTTCTTGTTGCAAAATTCAAAATATAGGTGCTTCTCCTTCTTCTTTAGGTTCCTCTTTAGCCTCACTAACATCTCCACCTTGAGGATCCCGTTGTCTCCCCAATTCCATGGCTTCTAACTGAGCTTGCAAGCTCTTAATCTCTTCTCGAAGTTTTGCATTACCTGTGGGTCTGCCTCCCTGACGCTGTACCGTTCTAGCTCACCTATTTATCTATCTAAACCTTAGAGAACAACAATGTGAAGGCTCTGATAGCTCAAATGGATGATGTTCACGAGTTGTATACAACTAAAACAATTTTTATCACTCACGCACTCTAAAAAAACTCATTTTATAGATCATCTCGAAAATCCTCAACCAAGGATTTTCTTGGAAAACTGCTTGCGGGTCACCAGATAGAACCTGCTCTAAACACAACCCAAATGGATGAATTTTGAATTTATTGTTCCTTTGACAATAAATCTTACCGTAAGAATGATGATGGTTTTCCCCTATGAAATTTCCTTCTTCTCTTGGCTTGATACATAACGCTTTGTATTCTTGAACCTGTAATATAAATGACTCTTTACAATACACAATATTTGATGCAAACTGTGATTAAAATATTAACTGTAATATGGTTCTCCAGGTCTATATTTTAGTCTCATTCAAATGTAAAGAATAAAGAGAATTCAATGCACAAATTCCTCATTCAACACAGTAATTTAAAGAAAAAATCAATTTCAATCTTCAGATATTAATATTACTGTTAAAAAACCTTGGAAAATGCATATGCAATGAGCTATATGACACACACTTAGAAATTCGATTTCCTGATTATTTTTTTTTGTCTAAGAATTGTTGGGTGTAGGAATTACATTTAAGCAAACTCCTCAACACTTAATTTGTCAACTCGGGGGATTCGTAAACTTAGAGATGAAGCACAGGCAATGCCAGAGATGGTATGAATATTTCTAATGTAAATCCCTACTTTCTTTAAAACAAATATTGCAAAATCAAATCAAAAGAGAAAAAGGCAACTTGAACCATCAGAAATAATCTAAGACTGGAACAAGGAAGTATGCATTTGCAAGACAGAATTAAAGATAAAAGGCAATCACTCCCACTAATGGTTGTTTAATCTAATGAGTGTGTGTTTTCCCTTAGCAAAGACATTTTAGCAGTCTCGTTAGATGGGCCCTTAAACCTGCTTCCTTAGAGATTTCCTTCTTGCATTAATCTGTCCTGCACTAGTGCAGGATCAAAGATTTATGTAGAAGGTATAAATAGTGTCTTTACTAAAGGCTTTTTACTTCATGCAAGGGCTCAAACTTTTCAAGGTTCAGAGCACTCAGATCTTGTGGCAAGAAACTAGTTCTTGCGCTGGATCAGAGCTTCCTGCACTTAGCATTTAATCCTTAAAATGAGTGTTCAACTATTGCAAGTGCTAGTTTTCTATCGAATCAAATTGCACACATAAAAGTGAATGTTTCTGATCTTAAAAAAATGCAGAAGTAAAGAAACAATCATTTATCCTGTCATAAGAATTAAAAGAAGGAAAGAAGATTGCAGAAAGTAGATTAAGAAAAATTGCTGCATCACATCAACGTGCACTGGTGTAGGTTCATTTCTCCTGATTGGACCAGGCGGAAAAACCAATTAAACGGAAGTGCAGGAAAATAAAATATCACACCAATGTGCACTGGTGCCGGTTTGTTTCTCTTGCTTGTACCAGGCGAATGAAAACCAATCTGAAATCAGGTGCAGAAAAGTAAATTGCAGGGAAAGAAAATGTATCTACTTCACACGACGAATCCGTTTTCACTTAGACAGGAATACATGTGCTGAAAGTTAAATCACACTTTAATAATATAAACACAAATTACAAGAAACAACAATTAGGGTAAACGTGCTGGGTTGGCTGGGCCCTATCCAACCAGCGCGTTTCCCTTTTAAGTTAAAACTATGCTCAGTAAATTAATCGATTCATCAGCTTAAAGACATAATCAATTTTTGAAACATGAGGCGGAATTTTTTTTTATTAATTCATTGAGGCAAATATGCATTGAGACAATGTCCAGCCCAGATTCGGGCGATAATAAAATGACCGATTACCACCTATCAACTTCGCTCTAAAAAATCTGCTCCAAAATTCTCCTTTCCCTAGGTCCTATTTACACTTTGAATTATATAGATCTGTTGGCTGAAGGCCAAAACAGATCGTTCAACTAATTCGTAACAAAATGCAGAATTTAGTTTCAACCTTCAAGATAAGACGGTTTTGCAAAACTGGCTGTAGCTAACCTGCTTTCGCCCTTCACGGATTGGTCTCAGCTGCCTTTGAATCATTCGCTATCGTGGCTGAAGTGGCTCAAGACGAGGCAATGATTGAGGAGGTTCAGATCTGCCATGAAGATCTGTTGTGCTGGCAATGGTGCATGATCCGATCCTGCACTAAGATCAATGGTCACGGTAAGCACTCTAACTATCAAATAACCATTGGAGATATCAATAAGTTACAAAAGTGATTTAAAAGTAAGAAATCATGTAATAAATATTTAATTAATTCTAAATTGAATTAAAACATGAAGAATAAAGGTTTATACAAAATATGTCACCGTGCTTGGACTGGTGCAAGATGAGGGTGCATAAAGGAGGTGAAATAGAGGTAAATTGTTATGATTTAGGAAGGGGAAAATGGTAAAAAGAGAGAAAATTAGGGGGCTAACATCCTCCCATCCCTAAGCTATTGTGTGTCCTCACACAACTTTTTACCTCTGCAAAAAACCTTCAAAATTTTGAGCGTTCTAGCTCACTCCTGCTCTGGCATACTATCATCAGTCTGCAATGTTTCAAACTTCTTCTTTTTGTTGTTCTTCAATTTCATCGTCACCTTTTTAAGTCGTCTGAAACATTGCGAAGCACGGTACTTCCATACCCTGTCTTCTCCTTTCCTTTTCTCGATCTCCACCGTGAATTCTTCTTTATTCTGTTCTTTTTCCTCCTACGCTTTAGCTACGAGCTACTCTAAGTCCTGTACTTGAAGCTCTAGCTCGATTATCTGAGCAGCGGGAGCTACTGAGTCTTCTTCCTTTTCTCTCCTAACAGGGGCGGTATTTTCTTTAGGGACCTTAGTATCCCTCATGACTTCAGTAAATAATTCTTCCTCTTCCGGTTCTTCTTCTTCTTGCGTTGGTTCTTCTTGCACTGGTGCAGGTGGGGATTCAACATTCTGTGGGGACTGTGGTTCTGAACCAGGTTCTTCATTCTTTTTTCGGGCCTTAATAAAATCGGCCAATAGAGTGTCATCTTCAAATTCCACATATTTTGCTGCATCCGCAAGGACTGATAACAAATCGTCTTCTTCAGAGATCTGTTCATGCACTGGTGGCATCAGAGGAGTTTCTTCAACAGGTGTACCTGCTGTCTTATTTTTCTTTGGAGATGGGCCCTTTTCTTCTGTTGATTTCCCGGGTCATTTCCTTCTTGCACTAGTGCAAGAAATACTTGTCTTTACACTTGGATCCTTGGTTGTGTTGGCGGGGGTCTCTGTTTTCTTTTCAGCAGCTATCTTCTTTCATGCAGAGGGCTTTTGATCTAGATGCTTCAACAACTCATTCTAGGTCATGCCCTTAATTTCCAATTGTTTCTGGACCAAGATTTTGATCAGGCCGTGGTGATATAATTTCTTGTCAGCCTGATCTGCCCATTCACCCTGCACACTCTTGGCCATCTTTTCTAAACTCTTAAGCAAAAAATAAGTGAAATCCATCCTCCACTGGATGTGCTGGCTAGGTTCGAAGTGTTGCAACATCCTGAAATTATACACAAAGGTGAGGGAGTACCTTCCCTCACAAGTCACAAATTTCTGGAGGATGAAAAGGAGGTCCCGCCACTATCCCAGCAGGGCACTGCGCGGAAATCCTTTCTTCCAGTCTACCTTCATGTCCTTATCAATGATGAAATGCTGCCAGTGATTCCTCTTGAGCTTCTTATTTTTAAAGTACTGCACACCAGTGTTTTGCAAGCCCGTTGCTGCTGCTATCGATTTTTTCGTGACTTTTAATTTCAGGGGCCCAATATTTACAAGACTGTTTTTAAAACTCTTTGCAAACTATAGGGCCACTTCATTACTATGCCCGTCAAATTTTTGCAAAAATTTAAGAAAGCCTGAGTCTCGCAATAGTGCAAGACTATTGTGAAACTCAGTGGTTTGATCTACCTCATTGAGGGACGAAGGTTCACATCGAACAGGCGGAATCTCTGCTTAACAGTTATGAACAATCCAAAAATTTCATGCAATACCGGAAAATTTGGCTCTTTATATATAGGGATCCAACCGTCCACCATCCCTTATGTCTTATCACCGATCCATCCCACCAAAATAGTTGTGGATGCGCGGCATGTTTAGAATTGTGCGGGATTGGTACTTGCGGCGGCATTTTTAACAACTAAGTGAGGTAATCATTATAAGTGAAGGACATTTAGGATCATGGCAGAAAGGTTAATTATATCCAAGCAATGGTTAAACATTTCTGCATTCCTTCATAATTCAAAAAACTTTAGCATTTATTAAAAAATGATCATGATTCTTAACTAAAACACTTTGTACTTTAAATAATTTTCTCCTAGTTAATATGATAGCACAAGTACTCATCAAATAAGTGAAAAAGCCTGCTTGTGAACTTTTATGATGACCACTTCCTAAAACATATGCTCATGAAAAGAAAAAATTGCACTCTGTTTCTGTCAAGGTGCATGCTCGCACCGATCTGTTTACACTACTTACTATGTTGTTTTGTTGGTACCATTCTTCTTGTATTACTATATAGGACGATATGCTTACACTATTGCAAGCATATTTTCTAAAAAAAGAACAGGGAATTTAAGTAAAATATAGGTTGGACTTCTAACATGGCTTCCTCAAGTGATACTAAAAATTTGCTTCGCCCTTTCTTGATGCTCCAGGGCATCTTTTTGCTCTTTGTGTATGAGATCCTGCAATGAATTCATGAGGGAACAAAGAAGTGGGAAAGGGGAAAATTTCAAAATGGGAAGGAATTTTATTATAGGAGTTCCAGGAATAGTACCAAAGAGGGGACAAATAGAAGTGGGATAGGGAAAAAATTCAAGGGTAAAGTGGGATTTTTACGAAGCGGGTAGGGTAAATTCAGAATAATGTGGGAAGGTTAATCATTCTGGGATTTAAAGAAGAAAACTGAGGGAATATTATGAAATTGGATATGAATAAAGGCAAAAGAATCTCTGGAAGGTCTGCCTACACTGGTGCAAGAAAAATAGCTACAGCAAGAATTAAGTGCTACTTGAATAAAAATATCCATTCTAATTACCCCAATGTATAAAGGTTGGTCCTACTAAACCTGCTTTTACTTGGTGGTCGCTAGCATATCTAAATATCAAGCAACATTCTCTTTTTATTAGAAATTTTTTATCTTCCTACCAGCAAGCTAGTTTTCAAGTTGACCCTTCTGCAATCATGTCAGCGAACTGATTTTCACAATTACAGGAAAATTTTTTTTTCTTTACTTTTTTTATTAAATTTATTATTATTTTTTTAGAAGAAGAAGAAGAATTCATGTTTTCAAAAGGTTGGTATTACCATTTACCACTACCGTCTCGAATTTCTCTTGGACTTGCTGTGTAAAATCTTTCTTGGCAAGTGGCTGAAAATACTTCTTTAATCTATGTCCATTTACCAAGAATACCGAATTTTGTCCATCAATAGTTTTGACTTCTACTGCTCCATTCTCGAATACTCGGATCACTTCATAAGGTCCCATCCAATGTGTATTGAACTTCCCTTTAAAAATTTTAAATCTAGAATCATAAAGGAGTACCCAATCACTTGGTTGGAACTGCTTTTTCTGAATAGCCTTGTCATGCCACCTTTTTCATTGTTGCTGAATTAGGATGTTCTGCTGAACAACATCTCTACGAAATTCATCTAACTCATTTAATTGGAGAAGATGTTGTTATTGTGCCTCAGAGAGATCTAGGCCTAACTGAACTACAGTTCTGAAGGTTTTTATCTGGAATTAAATTGGTAACAGAACTTGTTTGCCATATACCAGCTCATATGGTGTATGTCCCGTGCTATTTCTCCAAGTGGTTCTGTATGCCCACAAAGCTTCTGGTAATATTTCAGCCTAGTATTTCCAATGCATATTGACTGTCTTTGTAAGAATGGACTCGATCACTTTGTTTGTAGATTCCACCTGGCCATTTGCTTGCGGGTAATACGGCATGGATTTCCTGTGCCGAAACTTGTATTGATCCATCACACCCTGTACTAGATTATAAATAAACTGCGGACCATTGTCAGAAAAAATTTCTGTAGGCACACCAAATCTAGTAAATATTTCATCAAAAAGAAAATCAACAACAACTTTTTCTGTAGAAAAATAAACATCTTTAGCTTCTACCCATTTTGTAAAGAAATCTGTACAAACCAAAATATGCTTTTTATTTAAGGATGTTGGATTTATTGGCCCTATAAAATCAATAGCCCATTTTTCAAATGGCTCAATCATAACTTGGGGGCATAAAGGCATTTCATTGGTTTGATTAGGCTGTCCCATTCGTTGACAACTATCACATCGCCTGACATACTGTTTGGCATCCTTAAACAAGGAAGGCCAAAAGTAACCAGCACGTAATAATTTATATGCAGTCCTCTTATCAGCGAAGTGGACTCCACAAGGTTCATCATGAGCAGATTTTAATATGTCAAACACTTCCTCTTCTCTTACATATCTATGGATAATCAGATCCAGACCAGTGTAAAAGAGATCTCCTTGAATCCAGGAATATGCATCACTTTTCTGAATAATATTCTGCTTTTCATGAGTGGACAAGTCAAGTGGTGTTTTTCCAGTGACCAAATAATTAGCAATGTCAGCAAACCATGGAGAATATGTTGACATAGAAAAAATATGGTCATCTGGAAAATCATCATTAACAGGAGTTGCTTCACCAGGATTATCTACTCTAGAAAGAAAATCTGCTACAACATTACATTTCCCTGGTCTATCAACAATAGTAAAATTAAACTCCTGCAACAATAGCAACCACCTAGTCACTCTACCACTTGTCAATGGTTTTTTCATCAAATATTTAATCACAGAATGATCAGTATGTACAAATACTTCATATTATCCTGTAATATAGTGCCTGAACTTGTTAATTGCAAAAATCACAGCTAAAAACTCTTTCTCTATAACTGTATAATTCAATTCAGCGGAAGACA
The DNA here is from genome assembly GCA_034641835.2 of Pinus albicaulis. NCBI lineage: Eukaryota > Viridiplantae > Streptophyta > Pinopsida > Pinales > Pinaceae > Pinus > Pinus albicaulis. Next base: position 1,563,647,868 of record CM076579.1, on the reverse strand, counting down.
AATTCTTACTAATATAATAAATAGCATAGGATTGCTTATTTTCCTCTTGTCCTAAAGCTGCGGCAATAGCCAAATCTGAAGCATCAGAGGAAATTTGAAAAGGCAGGGACCAGTTTGGACCTCGCAAAACTGATGCATGTACCAAATTTTCCTTCAATGTTTCAAAAGACTGTTGGCAAGTTGTGGACCAAGAAAATTCACTATCCTTAGCTAAAATTTGGAAAAGAGGAGCAGCTATCTTCAAAAAAAACTCAATGAATCTTCTATAGTAACTAGCATGTCCTAAAAAACCTCTTACTTCCCTTTGAGTTTTGGGTGCAGGAAGATGCAGAATGATTTCAATTTTTGTCGGATCAACCTAGATACCTTTGTCAGAAATCAAATGGCCAAGCACCACTCCTGCTTTGCACATTAATCTACATTTATTGCCACTCAAAGCGAGATGGGCTTCTTGAAAATGAAGAAGTACTTTCTCCAAATTTTTGAGAGCTTCCTAAAAAGAATTACCAAACACAGAAAAGTCATCCATATAAATTTCTACAAATTCTAGATCAGCAAAAATGGCCAGGAATTCCCTTTGAAAGGTAGTCGGGGCATTACATAAACCAAAGGGAAGCACTTTATAAGCAAATTTCCCCCATGGACATCTAAAAGTAGTTTTATCTTGATCTTCGGGTGCAATATGTATCTGGTTATAACCACTGAAGCCATCCAAAAAGGAAAAATATTTCTTTCCTGCAAGGGTATCAAGCACCTGGTCAATGAAAGGGAGAGAGAAGTAATCTTTAAGATTGGCTTTATTCAATTCTCGATAATCAATACAAATACGCCATCTTCCATCTTTCTTACGTACTACCACTAATGGAGAGACCCACTGACTATCGGAAATATGATAGATAAAACCGACATCTAAGAGCTTATGTGCTTCTTCCTTCACAATATCTCTTAGAGCTGGATTCATTCGCCTTTGGGGTTTTCGGACAGGTCAAGTTCCCTCCTGAATATAGATGTGATGTGTACAAGTTTCAGGAGGGATACCCTTCATATCTTCATAGGCCCAAGCAAAGGCACTAAGATGGTTTTGCAACAAATTCACAAGCTGCTCCTGCTGAGATGAGTCCAAATCTGAACTGATATGCAAGGATTTACCAGGGCTAATCTCAACAAGAGTGGTATCAGGCTCAGGAGTACTAAATTGAGTGGAAAAATGCAATGGTACAAAAGAATGAGAATCATGATTTTCTTGAAAACCTAAGCTGAAAATTTGGCTCAAAGGCTCAAAATTAGGCATAGTGTCTAGATTATTCAGAAAATCTTGAATCTCATCTTCTTGTGAAGACCCAGTATAATGATGGATAAGGGAAATAGACTAATTCTCCACATCACTACTTTGATCCAACCATAAATTATCTCGAAGGTCCTGAATGGATCTGGCAGGGGTGTATAAGGTAAATTTCTTCCTAGAATCTCCATGTGAAATATACATATTACCGGAACGACATCCAATATATGCATCGCCGTAGCAAGCCATGGTCGACCCAAGATCAAGGGATGTCCTCCTACTAGGTTCTTTGGCTGAAGCACAATGAAATCGGCAGGATATTCCCAAGAATCTAATGAGATGATCACATTGTCCAATACTCCTTCTGGCTTAATTTTAGATCTATCTGCTAATTCAAGCACAGTGGGAGTAGGTGAAGATGAGATAACCGAAGTTGATCCATGGTTTTCTTAGTCATGACATTAATGGCTGCCCCCAGGTCTATAAGAACATTAGAGACAAGGACATTACCAATCTAAACTGAGACAACAAGGTTTCCGGGATCAGTATATCTTTCCATAGACACACATCCCGTCATCAACTCTGCTGCCCTACCAAAAAATTGAATGGTTTTGGGTTCCAATCTCTTCCTCTCGGTTTCTTGAGACAGAGTTCCTTAATAATATTGGTACAAATGGGGATCTTTTTTATGAATTGAAGCAAAGGCATCTTAATGAAAATATTTCGAATCTCAGATGCCAAACTAGTCTCGGAAATAGGCTCACTCCTTTCCATTACTAGCCTCTCTAGGAAGGGAGGTTGTTTGGAAGAAGATGGAAAGGATTCAGAGGGTAGGGGATAATTAGTGACAGCTTTCAGAGAATGGTTAAGAGTTTCCTCTTATCCTTTCTCTTCAATGATCACCATAGGTTGCTTTTGATTTTTTGATGTTACAGTCCTTCCCAATCTGAATTGAATATCATGAACCCCAACTGGAATAGACTGGTATTCGAATGATAAAGGTGGGTTTGTTACATAGATCATTTGCACTGCTTTATTATTATTAGGATTGGGCATAGGTTGAGCAGGAAACTGTGAACTTTGAAAGGGTGGAGGTAAAGGCAATGGTGGAGTGGACTGACTCGGAAGTTGAGGCATTGAATAAGGTGCATGTGTAGATGGATATGACTGCATTGGTAGATGGTAGGAATATGGAGAATGAGTTGGCCCTCTCCAACCTTGTTGCCATGGTTGAGAAGGTTTCCCATGCTGATATTGATTCCCATACTACCACTACTGATGAGATTTAGGATAATAATATGCATGTGAATTATAACCAAAATAGTGTGGAGAAAATTCAGAATCCATACCTGTACCTACCTGAGGCCAATTCCTTCTTGCTCCCATAGCATTCAAGTATTCAGCTTCAGGTTATCCCCCTGTAAATACAGCTTTAAGTCCTGGTATAGAGGGACATTTTCCATGATATGGTCTTCTGCACAAATAGCACACTTATTAGTTTCCTTCAAATTAAGAGGACACTCTTTAGGAGGATGCTTGTCTCTACATTTAGGACAGAAAATACATAATGACTCTTGTTCCTTCATGAGTTTCTGCTGAAATTTTAAGGAGTCTAACTATTTGGTAACAGTGTTCATTATATCAATTTTCATGTTTTCCATTTTATTTTCTAGTCCAATAATCATAGCATCAGTAGATTCAGTTTTTCTATTTCGAGTTCCTCTACCGGATCTATACTGGTTTCTTGAAAATTTCCTGCATAATTCACAAATTTGATCAAAAGTTTGCTGAGAAATATCACCTTGTCCTAACAGATTCAAATTATTTCTAGCATTATCAGTAAGTCCTCTTAAGAACAAGGTTCTAATAGTGTTGGGATCAAGCTTAAGTTTTGACCTTTGTAAAATATACAGAAATATTTCCAGATAATCTTCAAGAATTTCATCATCATCTTGTATGATTGTAAAAATTTCATCCTGCATGTCTTGAGTTTTGCAATATTCTTGATATTTAGACAAAAACACTCTCTTCATCTGATACCAAGAGGTTACAGTGTTTCCTCATAACCCCATAAACCAGCGTAGAGTTGAGTCCTTGAGGGTAACAGGAAATAATCTTAACTTCTGAGCATCAGTTGCATAATCATAACTTCTACACAAAATATCAAACTCAAATAGAAAAGAGTCAGGATCTTCATGAACTTTACCATGGAAATGAGGGAAAGCTGATGGTGGAATATTCTTCATTTGTGCCACAGTATTAGGATCCAAAATTGGAAACACAAAAGTGGACTATTCTTCACTTACCTGGTTGTCACCAGTCCCTTCCAAATGATCTTCTTGGTCCACCATTATTCCCCTTTTACTTGTACCGCTCTCCACAGGATGATCCACACCTGAGTTGTTATCACCAGAATCCAGGTGGATTTTTCCTGCGTGATGGGTTTGGTTCCTTAGGCTACCGATTCTGGAAGAGGAAGGGAGACCCCCCCCCTTACCTTTCCTAGGCATTCATTTCAAAAGGAAGGAAGAAAGAAAAAATAACAGACAACTTCTAAAAAAGGTTATCAGAAATCAATTAACACCAGTAAAATTCCTTCAAAGAAACAACACTGCAAAAATAAAGAAAAATTACCTCTATTGTATAATCAGAAAATTCATACCAAATCAAATTGCCTCCCTGGAAACAGTGCCAAAATGTTGGGTGAAGGAATTACACTTAAGCAAACTCCTCAACACTTAATTTGTCAACTAGGGGGATTTGTAAACTTAGAGACGAAGCACAGGAAATGCCAGAGATGGTATGAATCTTTATATTGTAAATCCCTACTTTATTTAAAAGAAAGATTGCATAATCTAATCAAAAGAGAAAAAGGAAACTTGAACCATCAAAAATAATCTAAGACTGGAACGAGGAAGTATGCATTTGCAAGGGAGAATTAAAGATAAAAGGAAATAACTCCCATTAATGGTTGTTTAATCTACTGAGTGTGTGTTTTCCCTTAGCAGAGACACTTTAGCAGTCTCGTTAGATGGGCCCTTAAACCTGCTTCCTTAGAGATTTTCTTCTTGCATTAATTTGTCCTTCACTAGTGCTTGCACTAGTGCAGGATCAGAGATTTATGTAGAAGGTATAAATAATGTCTTTACTGAAGGATTTTTACTTCATGCAAGGGCTCGAACTTTTCAAGGCTCAGAGCACTCAGATCTTGTGGCAAGAAACTGGTTCTTGCACCGGATCAGAGCTTCCTGCACTTAGTATTTAATCCTTAAAATGAGTGTTCAATTATTGCAGGTGCTAGTTTTCTATCAAATCAAATTTCACACATAAAAGTGAATGTTTCTGATCTTAACAAAATGCAGAAGTAAAGAAACAATCATTTATCCTGTCATAAGAATTAAAAGAAGGAAAGAAGATTGCGGAAAGTAGATTAAGAAAACTTGTTGCATCACACCAACGTGCACTGGTGTAGGTTCATTTCTTCTGCTTGGACCAGGAGGAAAAACTAATTAAACAGAATTGCAGGAGAAGAAAATATCACACCAACATGCACTGGTGCAGGTTTGTTTCTCCTGCTTGTACCAGGCGAATGAAAACCAATCTGAAATTAGGTGCAGGAAAGTAAATTGCAAGGAAAGAAAGTGTATCTACTTCACACGATGGAACTGTTTTCACTCAGACAGGAATACATGTGCTGAAAGTTAAATCACACTTTAATAATATAAACACAAATTACAAGAAACAAAAATTAGGGTAAACGTGCTGGGTTGGTTGGGCCCTAGCCAACCAACGCGTTTTCCTTTTAAGTTAAAATGCTGCTCAATAAATTAATCGATTCATCAGCTTAAAGACAGAAACAATTTCTGTAACATGAGGCAGAAAAACCTTTTATTAATTCATTGAGGCGAATGCATGCATTGATACAATGTCTAGCCCAGATTTGGGCGATAACAAAATGACCGGTTACCGCCTATCAAATTCTCTCTAAAAACTCTGCTCCAAAATTATCCCTCCCTAGGTACTATTTACACTTTACATTATATAGATATGTTGGCCGAAGGCCAAAACAGATCGTTCAACTGATTCATAACAAAATGTAGAATTTAGTTTTGGCCTTCAAGATAAGATGGTTTTGCAAAACTGGATGTAGCTAACCAGCTTTCACCCTTCACGGATTGGTCTTGGCTGCCTTTGAATCATTCGATGTCGTGGCTGAAGTGGCTCAAGACGAGGCGGTGATCGAGGAGGTTCAGATCTGTTGCGAAGATCTGTTGTGTTGGAAATGGTGCACGATCCGATCCTGCACTAAGATCAACAGTCACGGTAAGCACTCTAACTATCAAATAACCATTGGAGATATCGATAAGTTACAAAAGTGATTTAAAAGTAAGAAATCATGTAATAAATATTTAATTAATGATAGATTGAATTAAAACATGAATAATAAAGGTTTATACGAAGTATGTCACCGTGCTTGGTCTGGTGCAAGATGAGGGTGCATAAGGAGGTGAAACAGAGGTAAATGGTTATGATTTAGGAAGGGGAAAATGGTAAAAAGAGAGAAAATTATGGGGCTAACAAGAATGTTGTTAAGTTAACAACTAACTCCACATGTCACATCCAGTTCACATAGATTCACACATATTCAGGATCAATTCCCAAAGCTTGATCACATGTATGTATTAATTTCTACCTCCATTAAGTTACTTCAGTCTCACACAAAGTGAAAGACAGTGTACCTCGTTCCCACACCTAAAAATTTCAAGAAAATTTTCCTCCTTCTAAAAACTAAAATCAATTGTCCAAGAAATGAGTTCATCCATGTCAACCAATTTCCTCACTAACTAATCTTAACTCAAAATCCAAAAACTTTTCACAAATAAACTTTAACATGTTCTAGCCTTGGCATGTGATCAACCCATCACATTGCTAGGCTCTCAGTCTAACTTCAATAACTTATCATGTTTATGTTCATGGCCTAACGCACCTGCATAAATTGTAGTATTCATAATGGCCATTGGCCATAGAAAACCTCTAATGGTGTCATTCAGGTGGCACCAAGATGAGTTGTATCATTACCTCTACTCTATTAAAGGTAACCATTAGACCTATTGTGATTTCGATTATGCAGTAATGAAACTCAAATATGTTTCAAGTAGTTTTTGACAACTTCAATTTGATTATTATTTTAGGGGTGATATGATCTGTATTTAAGAATTTCTTGAGGTTTGTGAAATTTTGGAAGTGAATCAATTAGGTTTTAGGCCTCTTTTGTGAAATTATTAAACACATAAACATGAAATTTAACTGATATTTTTCAGAAAATACAAGACAATATTACCATAACAGTAAACACAAAACAACAATTGATGGAGTTCACCCCTCCTAGGCTACGTCTCTTGGTCCAAATTCCAATGGTTGGGCCTTTTTCATTATGCTCTAAAAATGGTGTTTACATACATTTACAGTGATCAAATGGTTCTACTGATAACTCCAATGTCTTCAAAACTGTCAAAAAACCCTTTCTATCCTCTTTCTTCTGCCAAAAAGGGAAAAAACTAAATAATTATGGTCCCTCCAAATTTTCCTGCAATTTGTCCTACAATTTCGACCTCCTACAAACTGCCCTACATTTTCACCCCAAAAAATACTAATAGCGTTAATTTTCCAATAATATCCGACGCAATTTGTGGGATTGTTTAAATTCCGAATGAGGCCTTAGAATCAAATTTTTAATTCATAAAACGTGGCTGAATTTTTTGAATTAAATATAGGCGGGGCCGAGCTAATCCCTGGCCCCTAGTCCTACCCCTTGTTTCCATGGGCATAGTGACTAGGGCTCGGGCTAGCCCTAGGAGGTTGCAGGTTTGAGCCTTGCCAACCTCACAGTGGCCCTTACAAAAATTTTAGCCAACTGAGAGGTGCTACGTGGCGGCCTCTCATTTTCCTATCAAACACCCAATTAGATATTCGCCCCAATTCCAACCAATCAAAAAATGAAAAATGGCGCACCCTAATTAGCCCAACACGATATAGTCAATGGTCCAGTCATCTGTCAATGGTCCAGTCAGCAATACAGACTATTCACTGGGCAACCCTGTCATCCAAAAACCATTTTTTTAGTTGTTTCCAAAAGCGAACAAAACATTATTTGAAGAGCATAGGGAGTCAGTTTTTCGTGAAATGAGTTGTACCAGATTCAAAATGACGATATATACTCAAGCGAATAAGTTTCATTCCATTCTGAAAACTTTAAATTTTGAGCATAAAATTGATCCACTAGATCATTCCTCCACCCTGGAAGCTTTTGGACCCCAAAATATCACTTTCAGTTGACAAATAGGTGAGGGTACAGTTCCCTCACCCTTCCAATCTCAATCCATTTGGCTTTTCTTGGATTTTTACCCTTGAGCCTCACATGAAGATATTCCATGTTTCCTCATTTTGAAGTTCTTGTTTTTCTGTCAAGGATAGTCTGTTCCTGCAATTCTTCAAGATATTTAGCAGACAAATCTTCAATTGAAGGAATTTTAACATTCTTTCCTTGATCTTAAATCAAAGGAGGCTCATACAATATTAGATTCTCAACATTTACTACAGCATAAATTTTCATGTATGAAGGAAAATCCAACTTGAACGCATTATTACCAATCTTTTCAAGGAGTTTCAATGGACCATATCGAATTGGTTTGAGATTTTTACCTATTGCTTGGAGTCTCTCTTTGCTAATGTGAAGCCAAACTTAATAAAAAACATGGAAATTATGATCTATGCTGTTATCACTCAGAAAAAGTGAAACATTATTTGACATGGTCATAGAGTTCATTTGTCAAAGGCATGGTCATATAGTTCATTTGTCATGTCGCATCGCTCATATAATTTGCCGACATATTTTCATTTCCCAAAATTTTGAATTAAAAAAAGGAAACTTTAGCCGCTTACTTTTTTCATAGCATTTTACACCGTAAAATGGCGTCACGCAAAGTTAAAATCGTTAGAAAAATGAACTAGCCATGCTACGAAAAACGGTTTTTCTGTCTGTCTTGTCAAATATCGTGAAAGGTGTCAGTCCATGATTAGAAGAGTTAGGGTGTGTGTCATTCGAGTCAGTTAGGGTTATTTCAGAGGTACAAGGTCATGCCTGAGGTCATTATTACCATTTTTAGCATGCATGAGTCATGATTAGCCCATGAGTTGTCATCGACACCATAAACATTACCCAATTGAGTATTTTTGTCATTCTTTTATTTATCCATGCATGTTATTGAGTTTTCTATAGATCTGCTTCACCGAGCCAAGCTGGTTGATGGCATTTTCAAATGTTGCAAGTGTCACTAATCAAGCGAGGCTAAGAAGATATAAATTCATCATGGTTGCAAGGAAGAAGACAAACAATGGTAGTCACTGCCTCAGATATGAGCCCATGGACATGAATTTATTAAATGAAGACCCAACTGCATTGGAAGTTTTTAGAACAACAGGGTGTTTGCAATTCTTCCAAAGGCTGCAAGGGTGCCATTTGCAGGTTTCAATGGAGTTTTCCAAAAGTTTTACTGGATCAGTTTCAAAGGTGGGAATGATAAATCTCATAGTCACATCAGACAACATTGAAACACCAACAGGAATCCCTAGAGGAGGAGAGAAATGGTTTAACAACATCAAATTCACCATGAAGGACTGCAAAGAATTTATCAAGACAGAGCATAGCGAAATTGATCTCACAAATGTTATCCCAAGGAGCTACATGAAGGACAACTAGTCAAAGATTATGCTGATCATTAAGAAGTACTTCACTTATGAAGGGAGGTTACACATGGTTTAATCCTACCACCTTAGGTTTATACCACATTTTTTAAGTAAGAGGTCTCTTGACTTGCCTTTTTACTTATACAGAAGCTTATCTAAAATGTTAGATAAGTTTCAAGTTGAAACAGAAGGAAATGAAACCTCTATTTTTCATCATGGTTTTATCAAGTTGTTGGTGTTAGAGGAATTAAAGATATTAGGGAGAGATTGAACATATTTTATGTTCATTAGTGGGTTTAACGTAGATGTTTTCACTCCTAAAAGAGTTTGCAAACCTAAAGATACACCATCACCTTCAGTAGCAGAGCAGTTAGAAACAGTTAGCATGGAGATAGAGGCTTTGCAGAAGACTGGCACACCCAAAGTTACACCTGCAAAAGAAAAGCCAATAGTTAGAAATCATGGCAGTAAGAGGGTTACATAGAGCCAAACAGTGGTTAAAGGTAACTTAGAGGAAATCTTGCATGCCATTGATATTTAAGAAACTCCCATTGTCCAAGCTAAAGATGTTGAAGAGGGAGGAAGGAAGTTTAAGAAAGGAAAAACAGCTAAAAAATTGGAGTTTACAAGTTGGATTCATGTTTCAACCTAGAAAACCAATGACTAGGTCTGCAAGGAAAGTTATGGAAAGCAGAAAAGAGGTTTAGAAATTGGAATCGATTCATGAAGAGTTGGAAAATAAAGGTTTGAAGATGACTGTGGTTGATGAGCCCATTCCTCGACTGATCATAAATGAGGAGGAAACACCACAAGAGCCATAAGTTGAGATTAAATATTCTTTTAGGGTTCATTACATGCATAATATCAAGTTTTAGCAACTAGAGGTCAGTTTGTGAAGACAACTTTTAAATGTGCAATTTTTGCACTTCTACACAGTTTCGTAGCATTTTCTAGGCTTAAAACTAGGAAAACGCTATGAAAAAACCTGTAGCAGCCTTTTTTTCCTCTAAAGTAATTTTTTGTAGTTTTGGAGGAGGGATATTGATGGTGGTGATGTGCCATGACTTGATTGACCCATGTAACAACAAAGGAGCAAAGTTATTAGGTGCAGAAGCCATTTTTTCAATGCTACCAAAATTTACTACGAAACTGTCCTGTTTTCGTAGCGAGCAATTGTTAAAGATTTTGGAGCATCTTAATGGTAGTTTTGGATAGTCAGACTCCTCCAACATGTCAAGGGAGCTTATCATCAAATATTTATGACTCGAAGGAGATCCTATGAAGACAGGTCATCAACCAAAGAATATTTGAGGATAAGGGTCATGCTTTCTTGAAAAGTAGGGTTATGCTCCATAGCTCTAGGAGGGTTTTTTTTTAATTTGTAAAGTGGTGATGAATTGTCATATGTATTTTGAGCATGTGATACTTATGTTGTAACCATCATATAACTATTTAAAAGATAAGGTAGAGTTATGTAATAAATAGGAGTTAGAGTCCTATTAGGAGATTTTTTCTTTAAGATGTAGCTGTCAGTTTTCTGTTAGAAGTCGTGTTTTTCAGTTATGTGATGTGCCATAGGAGAATTCGATGGTCTAACCACCAGGTAGATCATCCTTGTTGTAAATAATTTCTATTTAAATACAAAGCGTCAAGGTAGTGAAGGGTTGGAAATTTTTTTCACTAAACTGCTGCTTGTATGTATTTGACTTATATCAGTAATACAAAGTGACTTTCTTCTTGATAGACTTGAGATTCTCATGATGTTTTTAATGTTTTATTAATCAATATCTTTATGTTTACCACTTGCAGTATATTTCATTTCTATTACTCGTAATTCATAAGTTTATGCTCCGACTTCCTTTAGTGATGAAATGATTGTGTTTTCCTATGTTTTATGTGTGAGTTTCCTTTGTTAAAGGCCTCTATCTACCTCAGCTTCCATTTCAAGAAACCTTTCCACTGAAACTATTGATTTTTGACTCCATAAGCCCAATGGTAGCAATCGTGCATTCTTTTCAACCTGCAAACATAAAAAACAATTTATATTTTCAATAGAGTTAGCCATCTAGTACCATCATATTCAGTATCATAATAACCCCTTGAGAGATCCTTCTCAGACTAAAGAGGCTAAGATTCAGTCAAAAGTTGGTTTGAAACAGTTACACTGAGTTGTTTGATAAGCAACCAAATCAAGTACAATTTTGTGATAACATTTTGATGCATCTAACGGGGGTCTGAAGATATACATCTCCTGAAATTTTTAAGCTGAACTCTTGAAGGTAGCAAGAGCTCAGAATCTGTTTGAGGCTACAACTACATTGGTGACTCCATTTTTGAAGAATTAAAAATTTCATAGCTTCATGGTGATTCCACTAGACTTATGAAGAACTCAGATGATGCCATTCTTGTTTCAAGGTATGCATGTGTATATTTTTCAAAAATTTATGGCTTCCCAAATCCTTTTCCCAAAGTTTCATATTTTTTAAGGAATGGTCCAAAATTTAATGGGGAAGATTTGAGTTTGACCTTGCAACATATATCATATTTCCGTGACTTTATTGAGCTTCTTAGAGTCAGACATGAAGATATTTTCATCATATTCTTTTGTGATTCATTTCAAGGGAAATGTAAACAATGGATTGAAAGTTTTCCTGTCAGATATATTAAGTCATTTGCAGATTTTTGGCTTATATTTTTGGAAACATAGATGGAAAGAATAGAGTTGGTGGCAGAATCTCCTTCCATTCACGGTTTTAAACAATGGAATGATGATCACACTAATGAGGAAGTGGGTGAAATTTTTTCTTTATCTTTGTCTTCTTATTTAAAGTCATTTGAGTGCAAGTTAGAAGATAAGATTCAATTTTTGGATGAAGTTGCTAAGAACATTGAGAAAGACATTGAAGTTTTAGAAGATCAAATTCAATCCTATAGTCTTCATGATCAAGATCAATCTTTTCAAAAGTTTTTCATGCCAGAACACAAAGAGAGGGTGTTGCTACCTTTCTCTTTTGAGATTGAGGAAGAATACCTTGTTCTTGAAAATCAGTTTGAAAATTAGTTTGATAGAACACAACTAAAATCTTATGTTACTAAAGAAAGAATATATGAGTTGTCTAAAACTGCAGAATTTCTTGAGGATTATCAAAAAAACCATGTCTTCTATGATCCTATACCTGACTACTTGGAAGAGTTCTACGATCCAAATTTTCGGTTATGTTTTCATTGTGAAAATCAGACCCATCTTCTCTTACCTTTATCATTTTGGAATTCAGTTTGCTTTTAGTTCAAGTGCAGTCAAGGGGTTCAAGTATCAAATCAACTCATTGACTGGCTTTATTGGAGGTTTCATGTTGCTTGAATCAAACATGAAGATTGCAGCTATTAGGGTAGGTAGGAGTGTGTGAGAATAAGCTCAAAGTAGACTGAGAATATTTTCAGTAGGTATAAATTTGGTTTTTTAGCAGTAATCATCAAGCTTGAGCCCGAGGTGAAGGCCATAAGAGTTTGAAGAAGGCTTGGCAAATTTCAAATTTTTATTTCTAAAGGATGGATAGAACTAGAAATACAGGTTATTTGGTGTACCACAGGGGCACACCATCCCAAGTGGTGCCATTTTTATCACTTAGAAAAAGTGAAACATTATTTGACATGGTCATAAAGTTCATTTGTCACAAGTTGGTATACGAAAATTCAAATTTTTTCATCTTTAACCTATCCTAAGGTTCAAATCCACCACCATTCAAGTCATGTCATGTCCCATCAATAATCATTTGCTGAAATATTTCATTTCCCAAGATTTTTAATTCAAACATGACACTTTAGCCAGTTTTTCCTCTTTTCATAGCATTTTACACTGTAAAATCGCAATTTTTGTTACGAAACTCCCTAATAGTTTCATAGCATAATTGTTAGAAATGAACTAGCCATGCTACGAAAAGCCATTTTTCTGTCTGTCTTGTCAAATCCGGTGCAAGGTGTCAGTCCATGATTATAAGAGTTATGTTGGGTGTCATTTGAGTCATTTAGGGTTATTTCAAAGGTACAAGGTCATGCCTGAGGTCATTATTACCTTTTTTAGCATGCATGAATCATGATTAGCCCATGAGTTGTCATCGAAACCATAAACATTACCCAATTGAGTATTTTTGTCATTCTCTAATTTATCCTTGCATGTTATTGAGTTTTCTGGAGAGCTGCTTCACCGAGCCAAGCTGGTTGTCGGCATATTCAAAAGTTGCAGGTGTCACTAATCAAATGAGGCTTAGAAGATATAAATTCATCATGACTACAAGGAAGAAGACTAACAAAGGTGGTCATTGCCTAAGATATGAGCCCATGGACATGAATTTATTAAATGAAGACTCAACTGCATTGGAAGTGTTTATAAGAACATCGTGCTTGAAATTCTACCAAAGGCTGCAAGGGTGCCATTTTTAGGTTTGAAAGGAGTTTTCCAAAAATTTTACTACATCAGTTTCAAAGGTGGGAATGCTAAATCTCATAGTCACACCAGACATCATTGCAACAACAACAAGAATCCCTAGAGGAGGAGAGCAATGGTTTAAAGGCATCAAATTCACCATGTAGTACTGCAAATAATTTATCAATATAGAGAATAGTGAAATTGATCTCACAAATTCTATCCCAAGGAGCTACATGAAGGACAACTACTCAAAGATTCTGTTGATCATTCAGAAGTACTTCACCTATGAAGGGAGGTTTCACATGGTCTACTCCTACCACCTTAGGCTTCTACTACATTTTGTGAGTAAGAGGTCTCTTGAATTACCTTTTTACTTATATAGAAGCTTAGCTAAAATTTCAGATAAGGTTCAAGTTAAAATAGAAGGAAATGAAACCTCCCTTTTTCATCATGGTTTGATCAAGTTGTTGGTGTTAGAGGAATTAAAGAGATTAGGGAGAGATTGTACATATTTTTTGTTCATTATTGGTTTTGAAGTAGATGATGTCACTCCTAAGAGAGTTCCCAAACCTAAAGACATCCCATCACCTTCAGTGGAAGAGCAGTTAGAAACAATTAGCATGGAGACAAAGCCTTTGTAGAAGGTTGAAAGTTACACTTGCAAAACAAAAGCCAACAAGCTAGAAAACATGGCAAGAAGAGGGTTACAAAAACATGAAGGCATCAAGAGGGTTACAAGGAGCCAAATAGTGGTTAAAGGTAAGTTAGAGGACATCTTTCATGCCATTTGTATTGAAGAAAATCCCATTTTCCAAGATGAAAATGTCGAAGAGGGAGGAAAGAAGTTTAAGAAAGGAAAAACAACTAAAAAATTGGATTTTGCAGGTGATGATGTTGGATTCATGTTGCATCCTAGAAAACCAATGACTAGGCATGCAAGAAAAGTTATGGAAAGAAGAAAAGAGGTTCAGAAAGTTAGTGAAACTTCTCAACCACCACCAAGCATCATATAACTCTCCTCACCTGCAAAAGAAGATCTGATCATCAAACAGAAGAAGGGTAAAGAAAAAATCACTGAAAAGTCAGAGGTAGAAACCCTTAAGGAGTAGTTGAAAGAAGCAAGGGAAGAGATATTAGTCTTGAAGAAAGAGTCAAATAAGCATAGAGCTGAAATGATCCAGTTTGAACAAATGAGCAATATTTGGGCAGATCAAGTCACAAGTGTCTCAAAGACCTTGGACAGTTAAGAAAAAACTGATAAAGTGGACTCAACCACTAAGAGGAGAGGTCAAGCACATAAAAAAGGTAGATATACACTTTCAAGCCAAGAACGGGACACTAAAGGATCAAGTGAAAGACATAGAGTAGCAATTGGAGTTGATTCATGAAGAGTTGGAAAATAAAGGTTTGAAGATGACTGTGGTTGATGAGCCCATTACTCAACTGATCATAAATGAGGAGGAAACACCACAAGAGCCATAAGTTGATATTAAATATGATTTAGAGGGTTCATTACATGCAGAATATCAATTTTTAGCAACTGGAGGTTAGTTTGTGAAGACAATTTTGAAATGTGCAATTTCTGCACTTTTACACAGTTTCGTAGCGTTTCCTAGGCTTAAGGCTAGGAAAATGCTACGAAAAAACCTGTAGCAGTATTTTTGCCTCTAAAGTCATTTTTTGTACTTTTCAAGGAGGGATATTGATGGTGGTGATGTTTCATGACTTGATTGACACCATGGAACAACAAAGGAGCAAATTTATTGGGTGCAAAAGCCATTTTTTCAACACTACCAAACCTCGCTACGAAATTGTCCTGTTTTCGTAGAGAGAAATTGTTAAAGATTTTGGAGCATCTTAATGGTAGTTTTGGATAGTTGAACTCCTCAAACGTGTCAAGGGGGATTATTATCAAATATTTATGACTCGAAGGAGGTCCTATCAAGACAGGTCCTTAGCCAAAGAAGATTTGAGGATAAGGGTCATGCTTTCCTAAAAAGTAGGGTTATGCTCCATAGATATAGGAGTTTTTTTTTTATTTGTAAAGTGGTGATGAACTGTCATATGTATTTCGAGCATGTGATACTTATGTTGTAGCCATCATATAACTGTTTCAAAGATAAGGTATAATTATGTAATAAATGAGTTAGAGTCCTATTAGGAGATTTTTCCTTTAAGGTGTAGCTGTCAGTTTTCTGTTAGAAGTCATGTTTTTTAGTTATGTGATGTGTCATAGGAGAATTCGATGGTATAGCCACTAGGCATATCATCCTTGTTGTAAATAATGTCTATTTAAAGAAAAATAATCGAAGTAGTGAAGGGTTGAAGATTTTTTTCACTAAACTGCTGCTTTTAAGTATTTGACTTATATCAGTAATACAAAGTGGCTTTCTTCTTGATAGAGCTGCGATTCTCATGAGGTTTTTAATGTTTTATTGATATATATATATATATATATATATATATATATATATATATATATATATATATATATATATATATATATATATATATATATATATATCTTTATGTTTTTACCACTTGTAGTAGATTTCATATCTATGACTCAGAATTCATATTTTATGCTCTGACATTCTTTAGTGATGAAATGAATGTGTTTCCCTACGTTTTATGTGTGACTTTCCTCTGTTAAATACCCTTATCTACCTCAGCTTCCATGTCAAGAAACCTTTCCACTGAAATTTTTTCTATTTTTTTATCACATGTCCAAATGGTAAAACGTGTTTATTTTTAACGACAAAGAGAAAAGGAAGTTAGCATTTCCATAGAAAGCTTTTGTACAAGGTGAAGTTTGGCCATGGTTTCAAATATCATAATACCCCCTTGAGAGATCCCTCTCATACCGAAGAGGCTAAGATTCAGTCAAAATTTGGTTTGAAATTGTTACACTGATTTGTTTGATAAGCAGCCAAAAAAGTAAAGTTTTGTGATAACATACATGATGCTTATCATGTCTTGTATTATACTTAACTTGTCTCTTTTCCATCTTTTCTTGAACTACTTGATTTACCAATTGAATTTTTTCAATGAAATTTTTAGGTTTGTCTATGTCACTATGACAATCAGTAACAACATATTTTACGTAGATAAAATATAAAGGATATTTAGGAAAGTGTCCAAAAAATGCCTTAAATGGTGAGGTTTGAGTCGAAGAGTGCTTGACCTGGTTGTAAGCATGTTGAATATAGTGAAAATTTTCATCCCACAACTTAATATGCTTGCTACAATAACCACGAAGAAGATGTATCACTGTCTAGTTCACCACCTATATTTGGTAATTTTTTTGCGGAAGAAATGTTTCACTCTCTTTCACTTTGGTGTCCATGAGCCCCCACAAGCTTGACCAAAAGTTACCGACAAAGAGAGAATCTCAATAAATAAAAATGGATGTGTGGAACCCTAAATGCACCCGTACATTCTGAAAGAATAACTAAGCAGTTTGTTCAGATACAACCTGCTTTTTACAGGGCATAAAAATATACATTTTTCTAAACCTATCCACAACTACATAAAGATAATCATGAACTATCCTAGACATAGTTAGACCTCCTACAAAGTCCATAGAAACACTCTCCCATGGACGAGAAGGTACAGGAAGTGGTGTATACAATCCCAACTTTCTATTGCTAGGCTTACTAACAACACATAATGAACATCCTCAGACAAATTGTGACACACTTTCAAGCATACGAGGCTAATAACAATGCCTTTGTAATTGTGGCATTGTCTTACCTACACCGAAATGACTAGAAATAAGAGAAGTATGCGCTTCTCTTATCATGTTGAATCTCTCCCCCTGTGGAATACAAATTTTTCCAAGTTGGTACAACAAGTAATCATGCACAGGACAATCCAATTCCTCTCTTGGTTACCTTGACACAAAGTCGCATATAAATCTTTTAAATCACTATCTAAAGAATATTGTTCAACATAACTATCATGCATCATAGAATTATGCTTAAGAATAATGCATACACTAACAATTTACCTAGAAATCATATAAACAACCTTTTTATAGATACCTTTCTTATACCTTATCACCAACTAGAATTGTTGAAGAAAACCCATCCATCAAAAGTGCCTTGCTTGCTGCAACTTTGTTTGTGATTGCAAGTATTGCAATGGTTGAAGATCCATGTGAATGATTGTTTCTTTACCCATAAAGTAGTGTTTCCGATTTTTCACACTTTGCACCAATGCATACAATTCCTTGTGATATGTATGATCATTAATTTCTTCACCATTAAAATTTTCTCAATGAAAATAGATGGGATTACCATGTTGCATTAGGACTGTGCCCATGGCATAGTCGCTTGCATCAGTTTGTATCTCAAATTACTGTATCCATTATGGAAGTGTAAGTACATGAGCTAAACTGATATTTTCCTTCAATGCATCAAATTCATTTTGTTTCTTACCTCCCCACTAGAAGACCTGCTTCACACTTTTCAATGCATGCAATGGAGTTGCAATAGAAGAGAATTTAGTAATAAAATTCCTCCAATATTGGACTGATCCCAAAAAAATCCTAACCTATGGCAGTCTTTTGGGCCTTGTCCCATTCAAAATGACATCAACCTTGGAGGGATCTATTTTCAACTCTCCTCCTCCAACAATATGACCCAAATAGACTAAGGAAGTTTTCTCAAATTCACATTTTGACATCTTTAAAAAAAAATTGTTCTTTCTTCAAGAAATCTAATACCTTTTTGACATGCATGAAATGTTATTCATGATATTTACTGAAATTTAAGATTTCATATAAGTAGAATATCACAAAATCATCTATAAATGGCCTCAATACATCATTCATCACATGCATGAAAGTAGCAGGAGCATTACAAAGACCAAAATTCATAACTAGCCATTCAAACAAACCTTGCTTTGTTTTGAATGTTGTCTTCCATTTGTTTCCTTCAAAAATTCTAATTTGATGATAGCCACTCCTTAAGTCCAACTTAGTAAAATACTTAGAATATTTCAATTGATCAAGTAAAACATC
Organism: Pinus albicaulis; assembly: GCA_034641835.2. Lineage (NCBI taxonomy): Eukaryota > Viridiplantae > Streptophyta > Pinopsida > Pinales > Pinaceae > Pinus > Pinus albicaulis. The sequence goes on along the minus strand of CM076579.1, from coordinate 1,563,629,391 downwards.
AATTCTAGGAAGTGGGTAACACTTCTTTACCATAATCATTTTTAGTGCACGAAATTCCACACACATGCGCCATATTCCATCCTTTTTTGGAACACAAATAGGAAAACCACATGGCGGAGTACTTGGTCAGATGATCCCCTTGTCAAGAAAATCTTGGATTTTTTTTTTAATTCTACATTTTCCATCGGTGACATCATGTACATGCCAATGCTAGGAAGAGGACAATCTTGTTCCAATTGGATTTCAAGTTGGATTCCTCTTTTGGAAGGCAATCCCTTAGGCTCCTAAAACATCTCATCATATTGATTAACAACCTCAACCAAATCAAATTTCAACTTTGACTTACAGCCATGAAAGGCTTCATTATCAACATAATTCTTTTTTTTGACCATTAAAAACACAAAATTCTTGCTACAGTTAGTAAGTCTCTTCATTTTTCTGGCATTCACAAGTGAAATTTTTAAGTTCCGTCGATGTGCTCTAACAATGTACTCAATTCCATCCTTGAACAAGTGATATTTGTTTTCATGGCGATGAAAAATATCTTTCCTATGATAAAGATATGGGCTTCCCAAAACAATACCAAAAATATCAAGTGGAACAACTACATCAAGTTTAACTTCATCAATAAATTTTGTTGTAATTGCAAATCTAAGTATGCATTTCCTCGTTACTTGTAAATTTGCATTCTTGCATATCCAACCTAAAGGATAAGGTATTGGATGAGGAATGGTCTCTAAATTTAACTTCTTGACTAAGTCTTTAGAAATCATATTTTCTTGTGAACCACTGTCGAAGAGTGTATCAATTTTGGTATGCTTTGAAATAACTTGAATATGGAAAATTTTGATTGTTGTTTTCTCATCTTGAGTATCATTAGGACAACTTGAATAAATATTTCTTGCTATTTCCTTACCTTTCATTCCCATTGTTGTTATCTTTGTTACATCTCTTGAATTGGATCCTAAATAATGTTATGTAGTGGCTGTTGTCTTTTGCTTTCCTTTATTGTTAAAATTTTTGGGTCTCATCTCAGGATGAAGTTTCCAGCAGTGTTATTCGTCGAAACCATATTTTCACAATTCTTGCATGTTAATTTTTCTTCCTCTTTCTTGATGGAAGAATTATTATTCCCTTGTCCTTTAAACTTACCATTTCCTTTTTCTCCACTTTTAAATGCCTTTTTGTTTCCCTCTTGCTTCTAGGTGTGTAGCCTGTACACAAACCACATCTAAAATTTTAGGGTTAAACATGAGTATGGTAAGTCTCAAATAGCTATGCAAACCTCCAATGTATTTCAGTAAAGTATCTTGTGATGATAAATCTGCACCCAATACTAGTGCTCTTAGTCTAAATTCTTGAGTATAACTTTGCACACTTTAACGCTTTAACTGGCTAAAGTTTTTCCAATGCATAATATTTGTTTGCATGTATGCTAATTAATATAATTATCTTCATAGTGCAACAAAAAATTCATTCCAAGAGGTTAAGACTTTACCATTTTTTTTCATGTCCTCTTTAGTTTTGGCTTCCCACCAAATAAGAGATGCACCTTCCAACCTTAATAAAACAAGATGAATCTTGGTGTCATCATCCTTGATCCTATGTATCCTACAATACACTTCAATTTGACGAACCCAATTATCTAATCTTATAGCATTTAAGTCACCACTATAAATAGGAAATTCGAATTGTATGTCAAGTTTCAACAATGGAGTTTTTCCATGTCCCTTTGGAGAATGTGGAGGTGTTGGCGAAGGAGTTGTTGTGGAAGAATATGATGGTGAATATGGTGGTGAGGATGGAGTTGAAGAGAATGGTGTTGTTAAGCGTGGTTTGTCACCATTCCCTTTTGGAGGCTTGTCCCCATCTCCTCCATCTCTTCCTGGAGGTTTGGAGCTCTCACCTTGTAACCTTGTGTTTCTCTCCTCATAGAGAAATTTCACCATTTGTGTCATATCAAAGAATGATTTCCTGAAGGATTTCTCATATTCTGACATGTTATAAGGCTCCCCTTCATGTGACATACTTGTTGAAGCTTCAACTGCGATTTGAGGTAGAATATATGGTGGAGAGTGTGGGAAACTTTCTCTCCTTGTCCTTGACATAACTTGAGGACTTTCAAACAAAATATTTCCTACTCCTTTCTTGCGCTTTGAACTTGTAAGCATCACATGCACTTGCAAAAAATTAAACCCTCATAGCAACAAGAAAACCTAAGCTATGATGCCAAACTGATCTGTATTTAAAAATTGCTTGAGGTTTGTGAAATTTTGCAAGTGATTCAATTAGGTTTTAAGCCTCTTTTTTGAAATTATTAAACACATAAACATAAAATTTTAACTGAGTTTTTGTAAGAAAAACAAGACAATATCACCATAATAATAAACACAACAACAATTGATGAAGGATTTCACCCCTCCTGGGCTACGTCACTTGGTCTAGCTTCCAATGGTTAAGCCTCTTTAATTATGCTATAAAATGGTGTTTATATGCATTTACAATGCTAAAATGGCTGTATTGATAGCTCCAATGGTTTCAGAACTGTCAAAAACCCCTGTCTAGCCTTTTTCTGCTCCCAAAAAGGAAAAAAAATGAAGAATTTATGATCCCTCCAAGTTTTCTAGCAATTCGTCCTACAATTTCGACCTCCTGCAAACTGCCCTACATTTTCACCTCGAAAAACGCTAATGGGTAAACGTTTCTGCCAACATCTGATTTACTTTGTGGGATTGTTTAAATTCACAATGATGCCTTAAAACCTAATTTTTAATTCATAAAACATGGCTGAATTGTTTGAATTAAATACGGGCGGGGTCGGGCTACGCCATGGCCCCTGGTCCTGCCCCTTGTTTCCGTGGGTGCGGTGACCAGGGTTGGGGCTAGCACTAGCCCATCACTAAATGCACCACCATACACCTTTAAATATAATCTCAAGACTTATGTAGTTAAGAACTGAGTGGTGACATAGTGGTAATTCAGGTGGTTTTCTGGTAGTAGGTTGCGGGTTTGACCCCCTCCGACATCACCTTGACCCTTACAAATATTTTAGTCAACTGGGAAGTGCCACATGGTGGCCTATGGCTGGGCCACATGGAGGACTCTAGTTGGGCCACGTGGCAACCTCTCATTAGCCTACCAAACAACCAATATCATAACCCAAATTCCAACCAATCAGAAAATAACAAATGACATGCCCTGATTATCCCAACAAGATACAGTCAACGGTCCAATAATTGATCAATGGTCCATTTAATAGTACGGACTACTAACTGGGCAACCCTGTCATCTAGAAACATTTTTTTTTCTTTGTTTCCAAAAGTGAATAGAATGTGATTGTAGGAGCATACAAAGTTGATTTTTCTCGAAACGAGTTGCGCCAGATTTAGAACAATGAGATATACTCAAGCGCATAGGTTTCATTCCATTCCAATAACTTTGAATTTTGAGCATAAAATTGATCCACTGGATCATGATAGGTAGTGCTAAGATTCAATTGAGTGACATTTTCTTCCCCAAAAACAATATACATAACCCAAATCATTTTCTTGATTATTTTATACTTAAGGAGCATTTATGGTGATATTGATTTTTCATTTATAGTTGTAAGAATGATTTCATTTCCATAACCACAAATATGAAATTTCTAAGAGAGTTTAATAAGGTGTAATATGAGTTTAAACTATAGAACCATGCAATTATTGTAAGGTATGACACAACTTCATTGTTAATGAGGAAACAGGTTGCAATGATAAAAAATCATACTTTTATTAAATGAATTTGGGGATATTTTTTAAATGTTTTGGTAGAGTAATACATCAACAATATACCTACTATATAGTGTTATGTATACATTATACTATCATTTCCTTTTAATTAAATGTTATGATATATCCTATTGGTAGGAATCACCCCATGACAAAAAAATGCCACTCCCATAGAAAATAATTACTAACTACAATTGTGATGATTTTTTCATTGTTGTTTTCCTTAATGTAGCCTCCACACCACATAAATAATGACATTTATTTGTTTATTTAAAACTACAAAAACTTTTTTTCATTTTTGGTATGGCTTTGTTTTTATATTTTTCTATTTACTAGTACCTACACCATATTTTATTACACTAAAATGGGCATTATTCCTTTGCACAAGTTAGCCATGTAATCTTGGGTAGGACTAAGATTTTCCCTTGAAATTTATTCTCTATACAATGTTGTTTATTTGGTAGACCATGGAATAGAAGATGGTAGCATATTTATAAATGTGATATTGAATCTCCTTATTAGCCTTACATAAGTTTTTTATCCATGTTTCTATTGTTTCAACTTTGTTTCTAATTGGTGTCAACTTGTAAATATTTTTGGTCCTAGTACTTTTGACTAGTTGGCTTGCAAGCTCCATTTTAGGGGAAAGTATCAGTTTGGAGATTTTAGGTATAGAATATTTTAGAGCCACTTTAAGGTATCAAGCAACATTTTTTGCGGTCAAAAATCTTTGAGAATAGTTCCTATCCCCTTGATTCCATTCTACACAAAATGATATTTCTAGTGGTGCAAAAATCACCTATTTTAGAGTTTGATATGTGAAAGTTATGCCTTTCACAAGTTGAACTACGTAGTTGATACTATGGTACTATATGGATACCACATCAACCCCTATTACTCACACATGTGGGGCAATTCATGTTTTAATAATATTTAGAGGGATCCAAAACCCTAATAATAATTTAGGGTTGAGGGATGTTATGTTAAATATTAAGAAACTAGGAAAGTAAGGGGTTCCTTTTTTTTGGCATTGCAGTTGTCCCAATATTGAGCATAGTATCTAGGAGTGGGATTTGATAGCATAATAAAAGAGGTATAATATTATATACCAGCCACTAAGCCACAATTTCTAAGACATCTCCGTTTAGAGTGTCCCTTTCTTTGTACTTTCATTTCATGAATAAAATATAGTAGAGCATATGGCCTCATCTTCTAGCTAGGTTTTTGTAACTGGCCCAAACCCCTATGTATCATGGAGGAAGTGGTGTCTAAATTTGTTTATTCTACACATTGCCCTAAATTTAATTTTGGGTTCACAATTGTGTTTTTCTCTATGATATTTCCAATAGCTATAACTTTGAATTTTTTTAGATTGATGGTACCAAGTTATGATCTGCATAATATTTTTTGGGTTTACTCTTCCACTCTATCTCTAGGCTATAGGTGAGAATTTATTCCATGCCAACATGGCATGAAAACATGTGGCACACATGGTTTTCACATCATGTGTCTTAGGGTTAATCATTGCCATACAAAAAAGGTAAAGACAAATTAGGGGTCATATAACATGATCATCATGGTAGTTCCACATCCCAAAAGAAGTTTCAACCTATGATGCATGCCATGTATCAAACCCATATTGCATATAACTAAATCATTTCGTGATAAATCCATTCCCCTTATCCTTATTATACACAACTAATGTTTTATGTGATTTTCAATAGCTTACCCCCATCAGGAAGCTCATGGTTATCAAATAATCCCATCTTGTTGAGTCTCAATAATGTTTCATTCAATTTTTACTAATTACCTTTGATCCACATCACACTCAAACTTAAATTCATGAAAAAAAAATTTGTGCATTGATTATATTTTATCAAAAATATTGTTTATGATGTGATGTCTCACATCCAAATAATTTTTTGATGTGATATATTGCATCCAAAAAAAATCTTTACCACTTGAATTGAAGGAGAGCGGCTACGTGACCTCTCCAAGAAGATATTTCAAGTGTAATGGCTCAAAACCTTCTTAATTGGATGCAAACTATGACTGAGCAATGTTCCTTAGAGTCACTCCTCAAGCAAGATTTGTAATTTGTTTCCAAATCATAAGGAGTGGGTTTCATAAATCTAAAAGCCTAATGATTTTATGTTCCATACCCATGAATTTTTTTATACACTATATCAATACAACAATTAATTATGGTGTCAGACTATGCATGGCTACTTTTAACTAGATAACACAAATCACTCATATAACAATCATATTTTTCATGCCCAAGGAATGAACATAATTCCACAATGCTAACGTACACACACCATACACATAAAAAGGATTTAAACAATCTCAATTTCCAACAAGAAAAATGGATATACATTTAATGACTAAATCACTTTTTTTTCTCACCAAAGCAATGACCTCAAGTGCATCAATCAACCATTCCTTTGAACATTATTTTCATCATTCATATTGAAATATTAAGGCTGAAACGTTGAAGGTTTTTTAAGACATGCACTCACCCTTCAACACTTTAAATGTGCATTGGCCTTATTTATATGGATTATAGAGGGAACTTAAATGTCCCAACATTTCTCTTTCGGAAATTGTCTTAAGTGATAAAACGAACACTTTCAAGGAAAATGATTCTCCAAGTATCCTATCAGACTTGCTACCAATAGTTTATAAAAAATAGCCTTAAAACATGGTTATAAATAGATTTAAAACTCAAGGTGTAAGCTTCCTTTATCCATTAAAGATAGTTTCTTTATCCTAAACAAAAAAGAGCTTGATAAGTGAATTTTGATCAAGTGAGGCTTAGGAAACCAATACGATCTTCCATCATACAAGTCTCACAAACATTTATCACCATGATTTTCTTGATATAGAACTTAATTAAATTTCACATTTATTCTTAAACATCATAATTTAATAAATCATGACAATGCTAATTCATTTCCAGGAAATTAATAGATGGCAGGATGAAGGTTTTGGGCACAAAATTTCTGAACAACATCCATTCAAACCTCACCATAAAATAAATGTATACATTAAATATGTATTTCTTTCCATCGATCATCCACCATGGAATGGTATTATTTCGTTTCATTGTCATTCATTTAACATGCTTAAATGGAACTACTAACAATGTAACTCCAACAACATAGTGTAAGATATTCATTAGTAAGTTAGGGGTAGGAACATAACCACATTGGCCCTACATCCATATTTTCTCTTTGTCTTTCATTATTTTTTAGAGAAACATTTAATGTGAATAATTTTAATGAATGTATCAACAAAAAAAAGAAGAAGGTTCATTGGGTGGAGTTACCGCCGAGAATATACTCATGGATAGCATTGTCCTTTAGGCTTGTGCATATACGAGATCAATTAACAACCACGATAAATTCCATCATCTACTCACCATATCTAATATGGCATGAAGATTATCCATAATATAGGTCTTTACATGTTTTCACATAAATGCATGTCCACAAGGCATTACTCAAGTTATAGAAAATCATCATACATATACATGGTAAACCAGATAGGCTTATTAATTACAATCTAGTCATACAATAGTTTCAAACATAAATGATCATTTCAATAAGGAAAGCATCCAAATCTCAAGCTAATTATAGGTTCTTGTGAATGTAACAATTCCATCAAAGGTCTCGAATACCGATGCCTCCTCGCTCATAATAAACATTGAGACCACCCATTCCAGCTCGTCATAATGCATTAATGGCCAAGGCTGGGTGGTGACCTCACTTTCAATCCTGTGCAACCCACATTCAATGTGAAGGGAAGGGTGGCAGACAGAAAAATCCCAGGAATTTATACCATGCTTCAGATATGGATTTTGGATTTAAATTGTAGGAGAAATTCTTGCAATAGAATCCAGTGAATGTAGAGTGATGAACAACCTACAAAGCATGATGAGTGTGGGAATGTATATTTCTCTTACTAGTCTATGTAGTTAGTCTCTGCTAAGCTCGTTGGAATATGTTTCTATCCTCTCCTGCACTTTCTACCTGACTGGCCTAGATCTGTATCTACCCTCTGTTGATGGCTTTTGCTACATTTTGTCTCTAACTGGCCTATTAGTCTCTGTTGTTGGCCTCTATTATGCTTAATGGCCTCTATTTTTAGCTTTATTCGTACTTTTTGGGAAACAAATGTCAAGGAGATTGGAATTGTGGGTAGAAACTCTTCATTTTAGACAACCATGGTTTAATAAAATGGTCATTCCAAGTGATAAGGGTGGGGATGAGGGAATTAGCCTCCCTCACCTTGGAAAAATTAAGGAGTGGAGTAATTTGATGAAGGCATGCCTCAACACATTAGGAACTTGGTCACATCCATGGAAGCCCAAGAGCTTAGGGATACTCGAAATGACCATTGGTTTATTAGGAACTTGTTGGGTCATCATATGAGGGACTGGGAAGAGGTCCTAAGAGTTTTGGAAGGAAGAATCACAGACATGGACTTCCCTAAATTCCAGGATCATTCACCTATGAGGGTGATGTTTGGGGCTTTGTGAATTCAATTCCTTCCTCCTCCCCCACTGCCAACTTCTTCCAATTTTATAGACATCTCTAAAAAACAATACTCGCTCTTTCATGGTTCCAAGTCTCCTAGCCCTAAGATCCCATTGAATTCAAAAGCAAAGGAAAAAAAACTAGGAAGCCCTACAGAGAAAGCTCAAACTTCATCCAAAAAGACTATCACTACGGACAATATGAAAGGGGAAAATTCACAAAAAGATGCCAATGCTAGTTCATATGGCATTTTCATCAAGTGGGAATCACCTCCATGGCTACTAGAAGGCTACACCAACCCTTTCCAGTACCCTTCCCAACATGACCATGCCCATTAACAATTCATAGGAAAGGCTGTCTTAGTTTCTTCTCTTTTATTATTCCTCTTGCATCTTCTAATGTCATTCTTTACCCAATATTTATTACGCATGTCTTTTTCAGAGTATTATTAAATAAAAAACCGTCATGATACTTCTTAGGAGGACCTTATAGTTTCCCTCTTAAGGGCAGATGGTCTCTCCCCAGCGTGCTCCAAGCTAGTATGGTTTTGGTACCAATAATGTGGTCATCTCAGACACCATCTGCAAATGCTAATCGATGCGTGTACTATATGTAATTTTTTGAAAATATAATATTTTTTTGCTTACAAAAAAAGCCAATTCCATTCAAGGAAAAAAATTTGATATGAAACAAGCAATAGAAAAAAACTTTATTGGAATCTTCTTTATGAAACCAAGGGTATCCAATATATTGAAATAATTGGATGAAAAGGGAAATAATCCAATAATGCTTCCTCCCTTTGACTCCAAAGGATTAAGATTGTCACCCCAAAATATGGTATATTTCACACACATATGAGAGAGGTTGCAGGTTTCCTCAATGGCGGTTGATTTCCATAAGTGTGTGAATTAAATATTTATATATATGTTCTATTAATATTGGTCAAATCAATCATTTTTGAAAAAATTCTCTTTTATGCTATAGTTATAGCCTTCCACTTCAACATGGATTCCATTTCCCGATGTATGGAATTGTAATGGATCATGGGTGGTGACACACTTCCTCAACAATCCTCTTATCGTGGTTTGGGGGTACCACTTAGTAGAGTCAAAGTAACAAGGTTGGTTGGCCAATAAAGCTAGAGGAAACTGGAATTCCAATTGGATTACCCTGTCATTTCCATTGATAGTCAAAACTATCGATGTGTGTATTAATGAAATCAAATACACTTGGTATTATTTATATCATGACAGGACATGAAACTGAATTTGTTGCAAATTTATCATAATAATATAATTCTAAGGTCATAGCGTAGTCAAAAAATAAAATTGATGTATTAGACCCTATTTTTGTGGGATATGAGACATCCTCCATGCAGGAATTTGACTAATAAAGTATAAGAATGTGTATATAATCTACCCCCATCTTTATTTGATCCCATGACCTTTTAGGAAGAAACACATGTTCTTAACCATTAGTCACACTCAAGGTATTATGATTGGAACTAAATGCCTTAGAATGAATTACAGTACATATTTTTTCAATTAGGTTGAAACTTTATATCAACACGACACAACATGCAGGTGAATTTTTTTCAAATTTTTAATAATAATTTAAATTCAAGGTCATGGACTAGCTAAAAATAAAATTGATCTATGAGCCCCCTCCATGCAGATGGATTTGACTACTAAATTTTAAGAAGGTGTATATATTCTACCCCCACTTGTATTTGATCTCGTGACCTTTTAGGAGGAAAAACATGCTCTTAACCATTAGGCCCACTCAAGATATTATGATTGGAACTGAATTCCTTAAAATGAATTACAATATGTATTTTTTCAATGAGGTTGAGAATTTACTTACTACAATCTCTTTATATAATGATCTAACAATTCAAAAAACATCTTAAAATTCATGATCTAACAATTTAAAATATTTTTAAAATGTCACGAATTTAATTGTCTACTAAATTTTAAGTAACTTAGATTGAACTATTACAAGATTGTCCATCTTAAGGGAAATATATACAGTCAGAGGAAAAATTTACCCTAAATAAATTACACCCTTTATCATAAATCCAAGTGAAACAAATCTCCATTTGATATTCCAAAATAATGTTAGAGAACCACATAATAATCTATTGAAATTAATAATCCTAGAGGGTTATCTCAATTGGTTGAGTCCCCATTGTTAAAGCATCTTTTCTATTGAGAGGTCAAGAGTTCAATTATCTCGATGCCCTCAAAGTTAGCCTCTGTGGTTGAGCCGAGAGGAAGTTATCCATTCGGGTGGATCTGTCTACTACAAATATTCCATGTACATAATGGTCACCGATCTTCATAGTCCATGAACCACATATAAAAGAAAAAGAAAAAGAAAAATAAATATTAAAATTAATAATAGAAATACTCTCAAAAAAGATGAAGAGAGAATTTATATAAAATGAAGCAAATGAATATTCACTTGAAACCAATGGAAATATGTCTATTCCCTCTTTATTTGTAAATCATATACAACAAAATGTGGAGAGTACAAAAAAATAAAAATGGATGGAATCTGACGAAGGAATGAAGTGTGTATTTCGCAATATCATTGTTTGACATGCTTCCTCCCAAAGACATCAAGCTTCGACACACCTAAAATTATGGTATAGGTGTAACATTCCAACCTTTCAAAAGTAGAGACAAAAGTATGATAAGTTTATGTATTAATTGGTTAAATAATATTTTGATTAGTGATTACAAACCACTTACAATAATACTCCTGAATAATTATCACTATTAATATTAAACGTAAATCAATATCAAATATTTATTAAGTAATTGTTTTCGAATTATAAAGGACGTAGAGTCAAAAATATGACAAGCTAATTACTAGACAAAAGTGATTAGATTTGAAGTTCACCCAATTTCATTACTAGACAAATTTAATGATTAAATTTGAACTTAGACGAATTTCATCAATGGGAGAATTTATTCGATAAGGTTCACAAATATCAAGCCCAACATGAACAAGCCACGCAGAAGGAATAATTTCATGAAATTTATCTAGAATTCTATTGAAATTAGTTTCAAGCTCGTTATGGAAATTAAAAGAGGTTTGAAATTAAAAATAAATAAAAATAAATAAAACTCTAAAGATTCTCTGCACTAATAGAATGTTGTCTCAAACTTGATAATGAGGGAGAGACTAATACCATTTAAGTTATCTTTGGGAGGATATTGGGAATTGTGTTATTAATTAACATAGAACACGATTTTTTTTAATAATATTTTTCATTTCTATTTATTTACTTTTATATTCGCAATTTTGATATATCAATGTTTTATTTATACCATACACACTTAAGTTATATAAATTTATATATTTATCAATAAAATATATAAAGGAAACATACGTAAATTAAAAAAATATTTAATCTTTAAGTTTGATTGTTTTTGAATATATGTATGTTAATATTTTATTTATATCATACACACTTAAATTATATAAATTTGTTATAGTAGAAGTATAATATTTTAATAAAATATGAAAGTTAAATATATAAAAGAAACATATGTATATTAAAGAAATACATTAATTTTTAAATTTTGCTATCATTTATTATTTTTGAATACATATGTTAATTTCTTATTTATACCATATATACTTAAATAATATAAATTTATATATTTATAATAAATTGTAGTTAAAATGTACTATTTCAATAAAATATAAAATTGAAATATACAAAAGAAACATGTATAAATTGAAAAAATATTTTAACTAAAAATAAAAAAATGATGAGATGATTTGAGAAGCGCTTTGAAGAAAAACTAGGGTTTGAGGTCGTGGAACCCTGAACCCTACAACATCACAATCCTCTTACACTCTTGTTGTTGTTGTCATCCTCTGATGCAGGCTTTTGTTCGAGCGACCTCAAGATGGGGCCTCCTGGGGGAGGGGGATAGGCCCCCTCCTTCAAGTATGTCCTCACCAACACATTTTGTTCACCTGATGCACCCTCGTCTAGCTCCATCCAACACAAAGGTAAGTAGCCTAAATCACTGCCCCTCAGTGCCCAATGGAAATCATGCATGAGAGTTTGTTCCCTTACAAAGGAAAACAAGAACCCCAAGTTGGTGGTCCCCAATAAACGTCTTGAAAAATCTTGCCAATTTATGTAGGATAATTATCTATTAATTCATGGATATATGGCCCATAGAAGCCGATATTCTAGATGGATCCAGCTCAAATGGAAGCCAAAATCTCCCTTCGATCTCTGCCTACGAGCCAAGGGTTTATTCACAATATTTTTTGAAGATATGGAAGATTGTAAGTGAATTTTGGACAATGGATCTTACTTCATGAACAATGTTGGCCTATTTATGAGGCACTCGGAACCTTGCTATAACCCAGAAAAGGAACAATTCTAAGTTGCATTGATCTAGGTAAGATTTTAATCTCTCCCATAGAATTTTTGGGAGCTAGACATTATGGAACTAATTGATGACTCCACAGAAACTTTGTCTAGGTCTCGGAGATCACACGATGCAAAATATTCTCTTCGTATTCTTGAATCTGCATGTATATGAACATCTCCCAGCCTCTCCTGAAGTCGATGGAAATAGAATACCAGGATGAGTCCTGGTCTCAACCGTTGGATTATGAGCATGTCTCGTTTAAGTGTAGACTTTTCCATGAGTATGGACACCTATTTAGGGATTTCCCTAAAGAAGCCCTGGTCCCTGTAGTGGTTCCTTCCTGGGATGGCTTCCAGGAAGTCTAGAGACGATGTCCTCCTCCAAGAAAAGTCCCTCCAAATCTCACCCTAGAAAATGCCTCACATGCAAATTCCAACTGCTCGATTGAACCCTCCCATGTGGCCTCTGACCACCCTTCTAATAGTTCTAAAGTGGTCCCAAATATCCCACAAGGAAACCGCCTCACTATCTTAGTAGATCCGATAGAGCCGAAGGTGGTAATTGAAACTGGGGTTGCGCTTGAAGCCCAAGCAACAATGGAAATATAACAGGGACTAGAAAATGAGAAGAGTAAATAGGGGAAAGCTTAGTCAACTCAGGGAAAACCAACATCCTAATGAAGTATTATCAGTGATCTCTCCTACCTCCAATGAATTTTTTTTCATGGAATATAAAATGCCTCAACCTCAAGGGAAATTTGAGGTATCTCAAGGAAGAATACAAGTAGAGAAGTTAGACATAGTAGTCCTACAGGAAACTAAAGTGATGCAGGAAAAACTTAAAGACATTTACAGTAGGAATTGGCCACTGGAAGAATGCATGGATCTAGATGCAAGGGGTAAGACAGGTGGTTTGGGTATCCTATGGGACCCTCAATCCATTTATTTCAGATAATGGATCGCCAACCCCCATACCATTTTAGGCCAATTTGAATGCATCAGATCTTTGAACAAGGTCTAGTTGACTGGAGTTTATGACCCCTCCTTACGAGGGATGAAAGCAAGATTTATCCTTAGTCTGTGGTACCGTAAGTATATTTTTGGGGACACCAAATAGATTGTGGTGGGGGACATCAACCTCATCAAATATCTTAGTGAGAAAAAAAGAGGCATTCGGCGGATGGATCTGATTTCTTTAGCTTTCCAAGATCTCGGAGTTGAAGATATTGATTTCAAGAATGACGCATTCACCTAGAAAAATCGACGGAGAGGTATGTATCAAATAGCCTCAAAGCTAGATCACTTACCTCTTTCAGATAACATCCTCCAATAGGATATATTTTTCCAAGTTGAGATGCTCCTGTGCTTGGGATCAGATCATTGGCCAATTTATTTAAAAATTTACCTACAGACGACTCCCTGCAATCTTCTGTTTCACTTCGAATATTTTTGGCTCGAAAAACCATACTTTATAACTAAACTCAAATATTGTTGGAAATAAATGAAGGTGACGGGTTTCAACCCGATGAGAACCTTCCAACTAAAGGTAACATAATTAAAAGGGAAAATCAAATAATTGAATAGATTATACTTTGGCAATATTCAGGAGGAGAAGTGGTGACTTGAAGAAGATATGTGATCTATTCAGAAAAATATCATATTGGAAGGGAGGACTGATTCTCGCATAGATCAGGAGGGACAACTCTTAATAGAGTTAGAGAAATAGTGGAAATAGGAGGAAATTTTATGGAAACAGAAGTCGTGGGTCAAATGGCCCAAGGAGGGCGAGCGAAACATGAAATTTTTCCACAAGACTACGTTGAAGCATTGCTATTTTAACCAAGTATTCTCCCTCAATTTCTCTAACAGTTGTTACACAACATTTTGTAACTGTCCCTGCAATCCCCATCTCGCCCATTGGAGGGAAATTTCCGTGATCAATAAGTAGTGTCATGCCTTGCAAAAAACATCATTGTATCCCTTTACATGAGAGTAATATTCCTTCTGTTGACAATTCCCTGAGCAGAGACTCAAAAACCCTTGTTTTTGCCTTGACGTAGGTAGTCAGTTATACCCTCGTGGCGAAGAGAAAGATTAACATTGGGCCCCACGCAAGCTGGCACTCTGTCCCAGTTTGCCACCCGCGTCAAGCTGTTTATGCAATTTTTTTAAAAATAGAGGATTTATACCCTCACGCCGAAGAGGAAGATTAACATTGGGCCCCAAGCCAGCTGGCGCTCTGTCCCAGTTTGCCACCCGTGTTGAGCTATTTATGGAATGTTTTTTAAAAATAGAGGTGGAGATTCCACTCCAACCACTTCAAGGATGAGTTATTGGGAGTGGTTGAACTGAATAAACCACGGACACCCTCCTTTAGTTTATGGTTTCCACCTCTTATGGGAACTCCCTAAAGGATAGGCGTCCTTTCCCCCTTTGTAGGGATCCTAACCTCCTCTTTTTCCTCTATAAAAAGAAGCTATCTCTCTTTTCATAAGCTAGCTGAACTTGGAGAATTGAACATACTATAGCAATCTAACTACTGGAGAGATAGAATAAGAAAGAATTACTTTGAGAGAGCTTGAGTCCATGTCTTTTGAGAGAGCTTGAGTCCATACCTTCATCCCATTTGAATTCCTTGATGAGCGTCTGAGACGTGCTCCGACTGAACCCCGCTGGAGGAGACTGTGACATCAAAGCATTGGTTGTAACACTTCCTTCTATCAATACATATACGTGACTATTTTTTGGTTCCCATTTTGTATTATGTTAGATGTTTAATGCAATATGCTTAGCCCTCTTTGACTAGATAGTAGTTATGAGTGAAATTATTATGTTGTATGTTGTTCTTGTTTTCTGTTCTATATGCAGGTATGCGAGCATGACTGCGGAAGGATTGTGACTTGCCAAGGCAGGAGTGAGAGGCCACCACCACTGTAGTAACGACGATAGCATTAGACTCCAGGTAGGTTGATCTACTATGTCCTCTTTTCATGCAGTAATCAGGAATCAACACTCTAGCATGTCTCTTTGTTTCTAGACCCACTCTAGGGCTAGAGGGATCGTCTCTGTCTGTAGAGAGGATTTACCTGCTTAACAATGGTCGAAAATTGGTACAACATGAGGAAATTTCAGAGGAGTTTATTAGCCACTTCCAATCCATTTTCACTGAGCCAAATATGGATAGGAGTGAGCCAATCTCAAGGATCCAGCAACATTTTCCAAAACTTATTACAAAATATCAAAATGAGGCCCTTATGAGATAAATATCCTTAGCAGAAGTGGAGGAAGTGGTCTGGGCTCTTTTGTCGAATAAAGCCCTAGGCCTAGATGGTTTCACATATGAATTCTTCAAGGTTAGATGAAAATTTCTGGGAAACGTGATTCATGCGATATTTGAGCACTCTTGCCACTCCCGATGGCTCTGGTTGTGCCTGAATGTAACATTATTGATGCTCATCCCAAAGAAGGGCACAATTTTGGACCCGAGTGGCTTCCGGCCAATAGCTATTTGTAATGTATTTTATAAGATTCTTTCAGGAATCCTAGTATGTTGGCTCAAACCTCTGCTACAATTTATCATTGGACCAGAATTGTTGGGTTTCGTATAAGGGAAACAGATAATGGATGGGATATTGGTGGCTCAAGAGGTGGTATACTCCTTGTGTTCATCTCAAACCCCAGGAATGCTCATCAAATTCGATCTCTCCAAAGCTTATGATCAGTTAAATTGGGATTATTTGTTGTCTATGCTTTCTAATTTTGGCTTCTCCCCTTCCTGGACCAGTTGGGTCATATCTATGATTTCTACTCCATTCTTTTCAATCATGGTGAAAAGAGCACCCTCTCAGCCCTTTCGTGAGTCCAGAGGGCTCAGAAAAGGAATACCCCATTTGTCCTTTTCTATTTATTATAGCAGAAAAAGGATTTGGAAGGCTTATCAAAGTGGTGGTTTAATCTTGGAGCCTCATGGGCATCAGGATATCGCAAAAAGTTCCTCCTCTAACCCACCAGAAATTTTTTGATGACAACATGATATTTGGGAAACCCACTTTAAAAGAGGCTAAACAACTTGGATCTATTCTAGAGCTTTTTCAGTAGGCTTCCAGGACCTAGATCAATGGTGAAAAATTATACATCTTCTTCTTCAGTACTCACCCTAGAGTGCAAAGTCATCTGGAGAGAACTCTTGGATTCAGAATTGGTTTGCTTCCCAGCACCTACCTAGGAGTTCCTATGGTGCCCAACTCTCTCAATATCACTTATTGGAAATATATTTTATCCCACATTGAAAAAAAACTATCAAGATGGACCTTTTGGGTCATGAACTCAGCAGGACGACTTGTTCTTCTAAAGGCAGTTTTGCAGGCTATCCCCCTATATCAAATTTTATCCCTTCTGGCCCCCATAATAATCTATAAGGAACTTACAGCTAAGTTTTAGAAATTCCTGTGAACTCAATCACAGATCGGCCAAAAATGGGCCCTGGTGGCCTTTGATAAGTTATGTAAACCGAAGACCCATGGTGGCCTAGGATTGAACAATCTAGAGCTATTATCTCAAGCCCTCAGTGCAAAGGTTTAGTGGCACTAGTTGTAATGTGGTCAAGAGATATGGAAGTAGATATGGGCATGAAAAAATAGGGTAGCAGGTTGGAAGGACCAATTTCATCTCCATCAGAACTTTCCAAATGGATCCTTGATATGTAATTGAGTAAAGGCTCACCATAGCCTTTTAATATTCCAAATTAGCTTTTAGCTAGTTGGAATATTAAATTTTGTTTTTTCCACTTAGATGGAGGAATAATAGGGTAGGGAGACCCATAAATCTCCTTAGTAGGAATAAAATCACTCCTAATGTGAATAAGGAGAATATTATTATCTAGATAAAGCACACTCATGTGTGAATAGAGGATGAAGCATGTGGGTGGGGTCAAGTTTGACCAAATCAACAACGCTGGTATGGAGGGAGTGGATAATCAATGAGAGACAGCGCAGTGTTAATGGGAGGAAGTCTCCATGAGAGTAGTGGCTTTAATGAGTGGGGCCCAAGGTGAGAAGGCTCACAATGCATATAAGGAAGAGGAAGGAAACCATAGAATCCATGTTGATTATTGATATGTTTTTGGTCTGTTATGAATTCTTGCACACTTCAGCTGTTTAGCGAACTCTGTTGTGTTGTTTAGCACAAGGGTGTTCTTGAGCAGGAATCCCACCCTCATCCTTGGGGGACTTTGAGTGCTCACTTAGGAGAGGTTTTTGAGCTGCATATCCACATTTTCGACTTTAGGCCAGCTTCAATTTTTATCTACAACGTAGTTTCTTCCAGGATTGTGCTGTGTTGTAGGGTAGAACCAGTGGAGGATTTACATGGCCATTTTCTAAGCTTTTTTTTCAGTGAAGGAAGAATTATTTCCATCGGGAGGTCAGCAAGGGAGGTCCTTAGGCATTATTTCATCATTTGGCACCATTCCAAGCTATTACCACCTCCTAAAACGTAGTTTCCCTCATAGACTGTTTTATTTTATTGAGCATTTGCAGTGGAGGGTTTAGTGCATCATTTTAAGAGTTAGATTTTCAGTGAAGGGATCAAACTTTCACTTGGAGGATATATTGGGAGGAGGATTCATTCTTTTCTACATCAGTTCAGCCATCTCTTTCCATCTATTCAATAGCAATGAATCTTCAGCCCTATGGTTGCAGTTCACCATTCTTGTATTTTGTGTATTTTCGGAAACCCTTCCTGGGTTGTCTTGGAAAGGTGTTTGAGAGCCTTGATCTTTATTTTTGGCATCTCTTGAAGCATATATCAGTTTTTCAATATTAGTGTATGTTTCTAGCTATAGCCATGTCCACTGGGACTACTTGTATTGATCTTCCTCCATTTTGTATAGCAGCAACTCTTCATGTATTTTCCTATATGATTATAGGTGGCTTGTGTTATATTTCTTTAGTGACTTAATCCTCAAGATTTTGTGCCCATTATTTCTGATATGTTTAATAAGATGATTCTACAATTGCCTCATATCTTGGTGTGTTGATATTCACTGCTATTTTCCATTTTTGTGTTCTATATTACTGATTTTCCTATTTTGGAATATTACAGTGGTATTAGAGCATAATCTTGGCTCAGTCTGTGTATTTTAGCCAACATGTCATTAGAAGAGGGAGAGCCTCTCACAGAAAGGGAGAAGAGGTACCTCAATAGAAACTGAATATATGAATATACTGATAATAGAGAAGACAAGGGGAAAACTCCCATATCAAGAGAAGAGAATGACAAGGAGTTCCCCAAGATTCTTCTTCAAACCATGCAAGATATTGCCCGAGAAATCAAGGAGATGAGGATGGATAGACATAAGGAATCCCATAAAGTGTTTCTACATGGAGAAGGCTCCAGAATTTCACATCACTGGCATGATCAACCAATGAAGTAACAGGTTTCCCATTGCTCCATTATGCCTACATTCTTAGCAGTGGGAAATGGTGGATTTCAAGAACAATAAAATCTTGAAGATTACTTTCTTGAGTATGAGTCTCAATCTCAGAGATTCAAAGATCATTTTAGCTTTCAGAAGTTCTGTCAGATCAAGGACAACAGGAGACCCCGACATCACAATAGAGGTGGAGGATTCATACAAATCAATGATCTTCACCATCCTGTGGGTAGATTCTTCTTTCCCACTTTTGATGGGTCATCCAAATGCACAACCAAGTCTTGGGTAGAGAAGCTAGACATCTACTTCCATTTGAACCAAGTACCGGAGATGAAAGCCATCAAAATAGCAGCATTGTAGCTTAAGGTTGAGGCACATGATTGGTGGTTTCATGGTCTTTCTACATTGGGGCATGCCAATTTGTATGCATATTCATATTTCACCAAGATGTTGGTGGATAGGTTTGATCGAAGAAACCCGGAGGCACCTTTTATTGAGCTAGATAATCTCAAACAGTCAGGTAATCTAGAAACTTAGTGATGATGTCTGAAGAGACTTGAGGAGAAGGAAGCTTTGCTTCACATGCCAAGAATCATGGGCACCTTAACATAGATATGCAACAGGGAAGGCACACTATATAGAGGTATTCTCTGATGATGAAGAGGAGGAAAAAAAGAAACTATAAGGAGGTCACAATGGTGGAATAGCAAGAGAGGATCCACCACCACTAGGAGGTGGGAATGGGGATTTTTCTCCATTTGGAGGGGCCCTTGCATCTTTGTGGGGAGTCCCCAAGTACTTGAATTTGAGAGTTCGAGGTTCCATTAAGGATCAGAGGACATCAGTGTTGATTGATAGTGTGGATACCCAAAACTTTATTGATGCTCAGTTAGTGTAGAGGAGGGAAATACCTACTGATGACTTTGAGGTTTTTTTAGTTCTAGTCCCAGGAGCTATAACCATGCAATGCATGAAGTACGTTTCGGCATTATCTGTTACCATGGGAACATATACACTAACTGATCACTTCTTTTTGGTTGATATCCCTAACACCAATGTGATATTGGGTGTACAATGGTAGATTACTTTGGGGAAGGTCACCATAGATTGGGAGACTTTACAGATGGAGTGGACAGATAAAAGGAGTGGTAAGCATCAGGTGATTAGGGGCATGCACACTTATCCCTCTCATATAGTTTCCAAATAGAAAATAGAGTTGGATTTTCACAGTGGAAATAAGGACCTAACAGTCCAATCAGTTATGTTGATGACCTTGGCCCATGACACATTACTATTTAGAGGCATTCCATCAGGGAGACCCCTGGACCAGGAGTTTATGGGAGATATCTCATAACAGGTTGCACCACTCATAGATCCAGTAGGGGTGAGGACCTTGGGAGGACTTGGCACAACGTAGAGAGTCTTGGGTGCTCAAGGAGGAGGGAGGCATTCTCCCAATATCATTATTACCAACTCTCCCCAAACATCTTGCTTTAAGAGAATATGTTTCGGGGATGGATGGTGGCACCATCATGGTGCAAGGAGACCAAGCCATGTCTTTGGAGAATTAGAGGGTACTTCCACATAGGGAGGAATCTTCCACATATGGTAGAGGGTGGTGGAAACTCATACATACATTGGCCAAACTCAGAAGATTTTGGATGGTTGATAGCTTCCTATGGAAGGCTAACCTCCAAAAACTTCAACCTCTACTTGAGCAAGATAAACTACAGGAGGGGAAGTAGAGGCATGATAGCAGCATCCCGACATATGAATTTGGCATGGGACATGTCAAAGAAGAGGATATCAACATGATAGGTGCTTTACATTACAGATCAGCAAAGCTGTCATTATTGGGTATAGATCCTTATTGGAGATACCAGCTGTGATTGAATACTCCAAGGACCTCTTCTCATGCAGGGTACTTGATGGCCAGTTCTTAGATGGGATATATGTAGTGAGAGGTGGGGTAATCTATTATCAGAGTAGGATCTACTTGAATAGAGCCTCTAATCTCAAGGAGAAGTTACTACATGCAGCATATGTGGTTCTTCTCTCCAACCCCATTGATTTCATGAAGGCATATCAAACTCTCATGGAGGGGTTCACTTGGGAAGGCTTCAAAGAGGAGATGCACCAACTTACTAGGAGATGCATGAGTTGTTTGGATATTGAGGAGAGACACGGCTACTTGGCAGAGCTATCATAGCCACTTCTTTTTCCAATAGCAATGAGGTGAGGCCCATCTATGAGCCACTTCACTAACTTGCTCAAGGTACATGGTAAGGATTTTGTTTTTGTGCATAATGATCCACTAAATGAGTATTTGTATTTCCTTGCCATCCATGTACAGTTCATTGATCCAAAAGGGCGCACTCTTTCTTATATACTTCTTGGTCCATTTGGGGCCATAAGAAATGATGAGGATGGCCACTCCCTATGAGATTTTGGGGAGATGATATCTTACTCAAGGTGTACTCAGTTGGAACCACACGCTATTCACCTTCTCCAAGCATTTGAGAGGATTGGGGAAACAAGCAAATGGTTGGGAAACCACTCATCATATCATATTCTGAGGCAGTTAGGAGTAATATTGCATTGGTTCCACTTGAGGGACTATTATCCTCCTCCGGTATTTCATATGGTAGCTAGTATGTCTTTGATTTTGATCCCATATGTTGATGATGTTCTTATCATTATTGTTGGCATGATTGGAGGGATGGCACATGGATTGGGGTTGCCCATTGGGAATGAGATTCCCCACATTTCTTATGCCTCATGCTTCAGTGAGAACATTGGGCAATATGTGATTTCTACATTAAACCTCTTGTTTCCTTATGAGATGAGCCATTTGGTTAACTTGAGCACTTGGGAGATGCATCTCATGAGCACTTGGGAGGAGCATTTCAGGGATGGATTGATTGGGGGACACTTAGTTCATGAGGAGAGATTATCATATGGATGTGTCACAAGGGAAGGAGGAGAAATTTTTCAGCACTCACCTTTCCAGTTGCTTGATGACAAGCAACATTTGGGAGGGGAGGACTGTAATATTCCAAATTAGCTTTCAGTTAGTTGGAATATTAAATTTTGTTTTTTCCACTTAGATAGATGAATAAGAGGGTAGCGAGAGCCATAAATCTCCTTAGTAGGAATAAAATCACTCCTAATGTGACTAAGGAGCATCTTAATAGCTAGATAAAACACTTTCATGTGTGAATAGAGGATGAAGCATGTGGTCGCGGTCAAGTTTGACCAAATCAACAACGTTGGTATGGAGGGAGTGGATAATCAATGAGAGACAGCGTAATGTTAATGGGAGGAAGTCTCCATGAGATTAGTGGCTTTAATGAGTGGGGCCCAAGGTGAGAAGGTTCACAATGAATATAAGGAAGAGGAAGGCATCCATAGAAGCCATTTTGATTATTGATATGTTTTTGGTTTGTTATGACTTGTTGCACACTTCAATTGTTTAGCAGATTCTCTGCTGTGATGTTTAGCACAAGGGTGTTCCCAAGTGGGAATCCCACCCTCATCATCGGGGGAATTTGAGTGCCCACTCAGGAGAGTTTTTTGAGTTTCATATCCACATTTCTGACTTCAAGCTAGCTTCAATTTTCATCTATAGCACAGTTTCTTCTAGGATTGTCCTATGTTGCAGGGTAGAAGTGGTGGAGGATTTACAGGGAAATTTTCTGAGCTTGTTTTTAGTGGAGGAAGAATTATTTCTATCGGGAGGTTATAAAGGGAGGTCCTTGGGAATTATTTCATCATTTGGCTCTAGGTCAAGCTATTACCACCTCATACAGTGCATTTTCCCTCATAGACTGCATTATTTTATTGAGCATTTGCAGTGGAGGGTTCAATGCATCATTTGGAGAGTTAGATTTTCAGTGAAGGGATCAACCTTTCACTTGGAGGATGTATTGGGAGGAGGTTTCATTATTTTCTACATCATTTCAGCCACTTCTTTCCAGCTATTCAGTTGTAGTGAATCTTCAGCTCTAGGGCTGTAGTTCACCATTCTTATATTTTGTGTATTTCCAGAAATCCTTCCTGGGTTGTCTTGGAAAGCTGTTTGAGAGCCTTGATATTTATTTCCAACATATCTTGAAACATATATCAGTTTCTCTATATCATTGTATGTTTCCAGCTGCAACTATTTCCACTAGGATTGCATTGTATTGATCTTCCACCATTTTGTATAGCAGCAACTCTTCATATATTTGCATATGTGATTATAGGTGGCTTGTGTTATATTGCTTAAGTGACTTGATCCTCAATATTTTGTGCCCATTATTGCCAATATGTTTAATAAGATGGCTCGACAATTGTCTCATATCTTGGTGTGTTGATATTCACTGCTATTTTCCATTTTTGTGTTCTATATTACTGCTTTTCCTATTTTGGAATATTACAAGCCTCAATCAGGATCACAGGTTATGGGAAATTAGGAATGGTAGTAAGAAAAAATTATAGAAAGAGAGTTGGATGCAACAACCCAGATTGGATCAGGATCCAGCCTTTGCTCATCTTCATACATTTATCTCCCAGTTGGATAGGGATTGTGTTAAGGACTTATGGTTAGAACCATACCTAGTGGAAAAATGGAGGGAGTGGAAATATTTAGATAACTTGCCAATTCATGATCCCACGTTGGATTGGGATGCTCTAATATTGATTCTATGCCATATCCCTATTCTCAATAACGAGGAACCTGATAAATTGCAACGGGGACACCTCCTAAAAGGAATATTCTCCCTCAAGGAGTCTTATTCAATTGTATATTCTACAAGGGAACTAGAGCCAGGCCCACTTTGGAAGAGAATATTGTACTCTCTATTATGGCCAAAAGTATCATTCTTATTATGGCTAGTGGGGCGTGGGAAGCTTCTCACATGGGAAAAAATCCAGAAAAAGTGTTTCCTTGGTCCTAACTGGTGCCCTCTTTTCCACAATGAGGAGGAAGCGACCAATCATCTCTTAAATTGATGTCCCAAGGCGTTGGAGGTCAGGGCCACCATATATATGTATGTGGTTCATCTGACTAGTCATGCAAAATTCTACAAGAATCCCTAGAAGTTTGGAGGTGGTCTCTCTTTAAAAACCCCATTGTCAACAGAGCATGGTGCCTCTTGCAAGGATTTTTATTATGGAACATATGGAAAAACTGTATGGAAAATTGTCTTTTAGAACATGAAATAAAATTTTTCTATGTTGCACTAGTTGGATGATGATTAGAAAGCGGATGGGTAGGAGTGTGTCATTCTGGCTACCCTCGACCTCCACCGGGATTCTTTTAACCCTGGACCATCTCGTCACCCCTCTCAAAGGCGATCCTCCTCTAGCTCATTCACATGACCCCAATTGGGTTTCCTCAAGCTTAATTTTGATGGGGCCTCAAAGGGTAACCCTGGCCCGAATGGTCTTGGGGGAATAATTCAAAACAACAAGGGGAAAGTGGTAAAGTTTTAAGCAATGTGATGTGGCAACACCACAAATAATGTAGCTGAATATTTCTCCTTGGAAATAACACAACATGTAGCGAGGGATCTATGGGTATCCAAGCTACAAGTCACTAGAGACTCCTAGATAGCTATAGCCATGCTTCAAAGACCTATAAATGGTTTTTAATATTCCTAATTAGCTTTCATCTATTTGGAATATTATTTTTTTCTTTTGATAAAAATATAGGTGAATAAGTGGGTAGGGAGATCCATAAATATCTTTAGTAGGAATAAAACCACTTCTCATGTGAATGTGGATCATTGTATCATCTCAATAAAGCACCTTTAGGTGTGAACAAGGGCTAAAGCATATGGATAGGGTCAAAGTTGACCAAATAAACAATGATGTTATGGAGACATTGGAGAGTTAATGAGGACAACGCAGTCATAGAGGAGGAGTGTATGCATGAGAGTAGCTCTTTTAATGAGTGGGACCTAGGGTGAGGAAGCTCACCAAGCATATAAGGAATAGGATGGAAGCCATAGAAGGAAATAAAAATATTAATATTATATTTGTCTTTTATGAATTTTTGCATGCTTTAGTTGTTTATCTTATTATGTTGTGCTGTTTAGCACAAGGGTGTTTCCGAGTAGAAATCCCACCCTCATCCTCGAAAGAATTTGAGTGCCTACTCAGGAGAGGTTCATTGAGCATCATTTCCACTATCTGGAATAGGGAAAATATTTAGCCTTCATTCACAACATAGTCTCCTTAAGGATTGTGTTGTTTTGCAGGGTAGCAGCAGTGGAGGGTTGATAGACCCAATTCATGAGCTTGTTTTCCAATGGAGGGAGAAGCCCTTCATTCGGGAGGCAGTGAAGAAGCTCTTAGAGCTTTATTCCACCATCCGGCATCACGCCAAGTAGTAGCATTCACCCACAACATAGTCTCCTCCAGAAACTGGGTTATTTTGTAGTGCAGCTGTAGTGGGAGGTCAAGTACCCAATATCTTGACCCTGTTTTCCAGTGAGGGGATCAACCCTTCATCCAAAAATGTTGTGAGGAGGGATATTAGCCATTGTCATATTATATCAGCCACCTCCCACCATTGTTCCAGTTGCAGAGTGTTATTCAGCCCTAGGGCCACATTTTGTATATCATGCATTTTGAGTATTTCAGGAAACCCTTCTTGCGTTGTCTTGGAATAGTGCTAGAAAGCCTAGATGTTTGATTCCAACATTTTCTAAGCACCATATCAGAAGATCCATGTGTTTAAATTTACAGCAACAGTAAAACCTAGCAAAAAATGAAATGTCTTAGCCTCCAGCATTCATGTATAGAAGTTTTTCTTCATATTTTATGTATTGGATCTCTAGAGGCTTGTTTTGCCTAACTTGAGTGTAATATCCCAAAAGGGAACTGTCAGCAAGGCATGACTGGAAAA
Source organism: Pinus albicaulis (assembly GCA_034641835.2). Taxonomy (NCBI): domain Eukaryota; kingdom Viridiplantae; phylum Streptophyta; class Pinopsida; order Pinales; family Pinaceae; genus Pinus; species Pinus albicaulis. The sequence goes on along the minus strand of CM076579.1, from coordinate 1,563,603,356 downwards.
CGCATTTTCCAAGAACGGATGCTACAGAAATGGAAACCAACACTTGGATCCCTTATATTTGACAATCTAAGACTGAAATCTAAGAGGAGATTAGGAACAAATCTTTCTAGGTGGGTTAAATAGATCTCTCCACACCTAGTATGGCTAGAAAATGCCCAACAAGGGACTCCAACAAGATTTCTCAGAAAATAAAATAGTTTCAATGGAGAAAGAGCATGATGCTAATGAAATATCCTTAAATAATACTTACAGTAGAAAAATAGATGTATAATGAAGCCCATGAGATGTATAGCTGAAAATACAAGACATATACAGAAGAAATTCCCTCAAAAGAGGTGCTACAACCACATGAATGATTGAAACTTCCTTGGCAATGTTATTTTATTAGGTTGCAACTGCTGATGATTAAATATCAGATCTAGAGCAGATATGTGTACGAGAAGTTAGATCCATATCAGATCTATATACCAGAAAGTCTCCTCTTTCAGATCCCCTTGGGGTTTTCAACAGAAAATGAAGTACATGGAGTAGATCTGAGATCTACTACAACAGATCTGCAGAATGATTCATAAATTATGAAGTCAATAAATCTATGAATAGATAGGATCTGAAACATACATGGATTAGATGGCTAATCCATGGATCGCCACAGTGTAAGGAAGGCTCTGTTACACCAGAGATATCTCCTCCGAATAGTTGCCAAAACACCCTACAAATTCTCACTTGCAAATAATGCAGTCCAGGGAAAAAAACTGTGCTGTAGGCTTGATGTAGAGTTTTCCGTGATGCCAAGATGTATATCTGAAGCTCCAATCAGCTAATACACTCTCACCAATGTAATAGAAGACTTTCCCACTGAAAAGAGACACTAGTATGGCCTAGATCTGAATAGAACTAGCCTCCAATTGTTGCAACTTGAAAATACAATCACACCCTAAAAAGGACATGAATTGTAGTTGAAAGGAGAAGCTTGGCCTTAAGCCTGATAGTGGTCAAGGATTACAAGTCTCTTTCAAGAGCTACTCAAGGAAAGAGAAGGATTCCTAAACAAGAGATCCTTGTGCTAAACAACACTATTCTCTACTAAACAGTCAAGAGAATGAGAAATGTCTAAATAGACATATTCTTCAGAAATAATATGGTCTTCCACCCTTCTCTTTTTGTCCTCCTCTTCCTTTTATAAGAATGAGATCTTGCAAAACCCTAAAGCATCTCAATGATTACCTCCTTTCACATGTGTGGCCTCGATCTAAAACTGCGTTGTGCATCTTGGAGGTTCATTGAATCTGGACAGTGCTGTTGATTTGGTCCTGTTGACCCAGTCAGAAGTCTCAACCCCTTTCACACATAAAGGTGTTTTATTGAAGTAGCCCATATTTAGCCTTGTTCACATGCGGCATTGATTTATTCACTGATTTTAGGAGTTTTTATGTTCCTCCCTTTTACATTTATTCATGAACAGAAAAGTAAAGTAAAATGTAATATTCCAATTATCTTGAGGCTAATTGGGAATATTACAGTCCTCCCCTCCAAAATGTTGCTTGTCCTCAAGCAACTCACAATGTAATATTCCTAATTAGCCTAAGCTAAGAGGAATATGCAATTTCGCCTCATTTTCTTTTGCATGAATAAATGAATAAAGGAGGACATGAAAAACTCCTAAAATAATGAATAAATCAATGCCCATATGAACATGGATAAATATGGGCCATGTAAACTAATCACTTGCAGGTGTGAAAGAGGTTTGTGCTATGAGACTGGGTCAACCTTGACCAAATCTACAACGTTGTCTAGATACAATGCACCTCATGAGGGATAGCGCAGTTCTAGAAGGAGGCCCCTCATGTGAAAATAACTAACTCATCAAGGTGGTTTAGGGTTTGCAAAGGCTTTCATCTTATAAAAGGAAGGGGAACACAGCAAGAGAAGGTTGTTGATTGTCTATATTTTTGAGTATCTTGTCTATTTAGACAAATATCGTTCTCTGCTATTCAGTGGAGAATAATGCTGCTTAGCACTTGGAGTTCCTATGCAGGGATTTCACCTCTTCCATTGAGGATTCTTCGATGAGTCTTGTTGATTTCATCCATTATCAAGAATTTGGCCAAGCTCTACTTCCAACTGCAACGCAGATGCAGTGAGGGTTTGGTTGCTTTTGTAGGCTGCAGCAAGTGGAACACTAGATCTGCTCAGATCTAGCTTGTATTGGTGCCTCTTCTCAGTGAGTGTGTTTTTTAACCTCCTGGAAGAGTGCATCAGTTGTTTGAGCTTAATATTTGTATCTTGGCATCAGGCCAAATCTATCATTCAAGCTACAATGTAGTTTCCCTTTAGGGACTGCGTTATTTTCAGTGGAGGTTTTGCAGGGTGTTTTGATCCCATTTTTTATGAGAGATCTCTGGTGCTGGGCTTTTCCTTTCACTTTGGTGATCCATGGATTAGCTTGATGATCCATGTTCTGTTTAGATCTGATTTTTTTTAATGTAAAGTCATCTTCAGAAATTTCTGAATAATATTGCAGATCTTCTACTTAAAACTTAGATCTACTCTTTGTAATGCATGATTTGGACAAAACCCCAAGGGGATCTTGTAATAGAGCCTTTCTAGTGTAAAAATCTGAAATGGATCTGATATTTTGTACACAGATATGCTCTAGATCTGAATTTTAACATTCAGCTACTGCAACTCCATAAAATAAAGATGTTAAGCCATTTTGCAGTTTATAAATATGTTGCAGCCTTCTTTTCTGAAGATTTCCTTCTCTTTTTTCTTCTGTATTCTACTGTATAATGTAACAGCATCATTGTAAATCTAGTTTGCTACTGTATATTCAAAAGTTGATCTTATTTCATGGCCTCCTTCTCATGCTTTCCAAGACTGCGTTGTTTTTGAAGCATTTTGTTGTGCATATCTACAGCCCCTCTTGTAGGGTGTTTTTCAGCTAGACTAGGTGGTGGGAGATTTGTTTACCACACCTAGTTTGATTTTTTTTTCTCCCCTTTTGGATCTAGACTCCAAATCTACTGATCTAAGGGATCCAAGGGCTGCAAACTCATTTTTGTGCATATATTTCCCAGAAGTGCGTTATTTCAGCAAGCTTGATGTGCAATCCCAATTCTGGGATATTACAATGGTATTAGAGCTCCTTTCATGGCACATCTTGTGCTTGCATTGGAGAATCACATCCATGTTGCATTCAAAAGAAGATGAGCCTCTTACTGAGAGGGAGAAGAGGTATCAGAACATAATGTAGAAATTATATGCACTAAGCATGCATATGTACAAGATCCACCTGATCTCACACTATTTAACTTTATGCAAGATACTGAATCTATTCCACTTGTTAATCTTTTGCGGAAAAAATAATTGCACACACATGTGAAGCATAAACAAAAATTATCAATTGCACATAACACAATTTTTAACCGGGAAAGCTGGAAGCTGAAAACTCCAACTATATATTATGTAACATGGAGATCATATGACAATCTCATACAAACATACAAAGCGTATCACAAGCTCTTAGTACAGTATAATCTTCATACACTATTCAGGACCAATCTTGCAAATCCATGCATCGATCTTTGCCTTGGCATATATTCAGTCTACCTTCAAAGAACAATACGAATGAATTGAATTACTCCATCCTTGTGTAATCCTCATTGGCATCTCCAGTGTGTGATGCAATCAATGCTACATCTATAGTCTATGAATGGTCTATCTTTCCCTTTCACCTATCTCTCGATTAATGAGCGCCGTACCTTATAGTTATTTATTTGTATTATTCAGTTGATTAATGAGTTATTATTTGTGAATTAATTAACTAATTAATTCATCCACTCTAAAAGATGTTATCAATGGTTAGATTTCTAAATACAGCAAGCTCAATTAGTCTAACTAAGTTAAACTAAATACAACTCCATAACTACTTCTTCCAACTATGTCATAACTCTGCCACTTGAGTTCTAACTGAGTCCTCCATGCAATAGCTCCAGTAAACCCTTAGGAATAGCGTAATTCCTTTTGTCAGCTGTTGTGCCACATTTGTGCACTGAACTGAAGTGCTCCAAGAGAATAAGTTGTTTTTTAGAGTCTGATTATTGTTAAGAGCTAATAATAATCGACATGCATCTATTTTTAGATTGACAGTCTATAAATAGACTTCGCCCAATATTCTAAAAATAGAATTTCATATATTTTTCCAACTTGATCGAACATCCACAAATAGCATCCTGCAACTTCTGAAATATGATCATCATGTCTAAAAATAAACATAGTCTAAAAATATACTTGCGCCAAAAATAGCCTTCGGGCCCACTTAGTGAAGGCGACTATTTTCACTAAGCTCATCATCTTGTTGAATCTCAACACTCCCTCTCAACAAGATAGGGATTATCCTTCACCCCGATCTTGCCTATATGGTATTCAAATTTTCTCCTGGTGAGCGCCTTCGTCAAAATCTCTGCATCCTGATCCTCCATAGGAATGTACTGAAGCAACATGATCTTCCGCTGCACACAATCTCTGATATGATGATACCGGATATCAATATGTTTAGATCTATCATGAAACACAGGATTAACCAAGAGTTTAATGCAACTCTAATTATCACAATGAATCACCGTGGGATCTAAATGTGAACCGAAAAAACCAACCAGAATCTTCCTCATCTAGATAGCCTCACATGCAGCTAAACTTGCTGCCATGTATTCCGCTTCCATTGAACTGAGTGCCACAGATCTTTTTTTCCTACTGTACCAAGAAACTGCCATAGATCTGATACTGAAAATCCCTCCTGATGTGCTCTTTCTGTCTGTTGGGCTTCCTACCCAATCTATATCCATGAAGCCATGCAACTTCACTTCATCCGTCTGTCTGTACCATAAACCATACTCAGATGTGCCCTTGAGATATCTCAGGACATGCTTGCCTGCCTTCCAAAAGAGCTTGGTAGGCTTAACCATCGCTTGTGAAATATGGTTCACCACATAGCATATGTCCGGTTTTGCATTGACTAAATACATGAGCGAACCCACCAACTGTCGATAAACAATGGCAACCACTACCTCTGCTGATGTAGCATCCTCTTTCTTCCAATTTCCTGGAAGAGGAATGTCGATAGGCTTGCAGCCTTGAATGTGAAACTTCTCCAGTATCTCCCGGGCATACTTGCCTTGAGACACAAACATTTCACCTTCCCTATGCCATATTTATAATCAAAGGAAATAATGAAGGAGGCCTAAATCCTTCATCTCAAACTCCTTTGCAAGATCTGCCTTGCATGAGTGTATCAACTGCTCATCACCTGTTAGTATCAAATCATCAACATAAAGTACAATGATTAAAATATTACCCTCAACCACAATCTGGTATAGGTTTGCATCCGCTTCACTCTTGGTGAAGCCAAGTCCAGTGAAATAGCTGTTGATCCGAGTGTACCAATCATGGGGTGCTTGTTTCAGCCCATACAACGCTCTTTTGAGCATGCACACATGTGACTTGCTGCAGAAGATCTAAAATCCTTCATGTTGCTCAATATACACCTCTTCCTCAATGATCCCATTAAGGAACGCAGTCTTCACATCCATCTGATGAATCTGCCAACCCATCTACGCTGAGAGAGCAAGGATGGTCCGTATGGAAGAATACCGTGTGACAAGTGCAAAGGTTTCTTCATATTCAATCCCCTCAATCTGTGAGAAGCCCCTGGCAAAGAATCTTGCCTTATACTTCTCGACGCTCCCATCAACAACTTTCTTTACCTTGTAGATCCATCTTGATCCTACAACTGATTTTCCCACCGACCTTGGAAAAATCTCCCAAGCACTGTTTCTGACAATGGAGTCATACTGCTCCACCATGGCATCTACCCATGTGGGCTCCTGTGCTGCTTCTTCAAAATAATATGGCTCTGTCACAATACACTTTCTCATAACAGCCATATATCCAGTATATCGTTCAAGTGACTGTCTATGTCTGCGCTGTGATGTAGGGACTCCTACATTCTGTGCCGCATCAAGCTTCATTCTCTCAGCTTCTGTGGTATGCTTCCTGCCTTGTCCGATGTTTGGTTCTGCATGAGTGGACTCCTCCACTTCATGAATCTCCTCCTGTGACTGATCCACATCCAGAGGCTCATCTTTGGGAACAAGAAGTTCCTCCTCCGCATGCAAGTGTAACTCCCTCTCAAGCGACAACTTCATGGCTTTCACCTCATTGAATTTTATATCCCGTCACACAACAGTCATCCGACTGTATGGAAAATGCACACGATAGTTATGGGGTGTTTCTGTGTACCACACAAATATCCCAACTTCTGCAGTTGGCTCCAGCTTCTTCCTAGCGTCCTTCGTCACATGAATGTAAACAGGTGATCCAAAAATATTCAAATGAGAAATATCAGGCTTCTTACCACTAAAAGCTTCTTCAGGTGTACTCATGCCAAGTACTCTATGCGAACAACAGTTTTGCACATAAACCACAGTGTTGCATGCTTCCACCCACAAGTGCAACGGTAGGCCCTGGTGATGCAGCATCGCTCGTGCAACACCCACGATATTTCTGTTATTTCTCTATGCGACCCCATTCTGCTGTGGGTTATGAGGCATTATGAGTTCTATTCAAATTCCTTCTTTGCTACATAAGTCTTTGAATTCACCTAAGGTGTATTCACCACCATTATCGCTCCGTAGAGCTTTCACCTGCTTCCCCGACTCCTTCTCCACCAATGCCTTGAACTCTCAAAAATTTGAGAACATTTCACTCTTCTTCTACATGAAGAAGATCCAGCATCTACGAGAAAAGTCATCAAAAAATATCACATAATACCTGTGTTTTGTTGTTGAAGCAACCGAGAATGGTCCACACACGTCTGTGTGAATTCTCTCCAGGATCACCGAAGCACAATTATCCTTCTCATGAAAGGTGGTCTTCACAAACTTACCCATTTTACATCCTTTGCACTGATATGAATACGCAAGATTTCCCTTGGGAATTCTAGTAGAAATTTGCTACAAAATTTTCAAAGCGCCATGGTGAAGATGGCCCAATCTCTTGTGCCATAACTTTCCCTCATCCCGGCTCACCAATTCTTCTGCTTTGCCCACCATTGCAGCGCAACCATCTACCTACAGCTTGTAGAGATTCTTATTTTGAACACCTATCTTCTTGGTTTGACTCGTTGTTTTATGTCGAAGGAAAGATTTTCCCTCACTAAAAACAACATCATAACCTTTGTCTTCCAGCATTGCAACTGAGACCAAGTTCTTCTTTAGACCTGGAACATGCATAACATTCTTCAACAAGAATGGATTACTGGACTCCCTCTCAAAGGTAATGGTCCCAATTCCAGTCGCATTGTACCGACCATCGTCGCCCATCTCTATATGCATCTGGAGGTCATTCTCCTCCAAGTCACTAAACAACTCTTTGTCTCCTGTCATATGGAAAGACGCACCACTGTCAAGATACCACACCGATCCCATGCAGCATGAAACCAAGCATGTAATAAATGAAAAATATAGCTCAAATTGTGAGGCTCAGGCCTCTCCATCTGCAGATCCAGTAGCCTACTTATTCTTCTTCTTCTGTGGACAGTTAGTGGCGAAATTTCCATGCTCGTGACAGTGAAAACACTTCACTTTGGACAAGTCCTGCTTCTTGCCTTTAGCACCAGATTTTGAAGGATTTTTCTTCCCCTTCCCTTTCCTTGCTATGGAAGCCAAAGCAAAATTCCCTTCATCTTCATTTTTCAATGAAGATCAATCCCTGGTACCCTGCCTTATCTCCTCCTGCACAAGATTTGACCATTGTCGCTCCCATCCCGACAGTTTCTCCCATCCATTAACACAGTCTTCGTAGCTATGCAAACTCTTCGGAAGCCCAAGGAGAGCCAAGCTCACCAACTATTCTTCATAAATATTAACCCCCACACTTCCCAGCTCATCCTTGCATTGGACAAACTTCGTGAGGTATTTTGGAATATTGTTGCCTTTCTCCATTTTTATTTTTCTGAGCTTGTCTTTAAGTGCCAACTTCCTCTGGTCACTTCTGCTTTAGAAAAAGTCTTTCAAAGCCTTACACATTAAGAATGGAGTGGCTTTCCCATGAATTTTGGACACAATTTGGTCCTTCACACCTTCCAACAGAATCCTCCTCGTCTTTGCAATCTTCTTTTGCCATGCATCAAGTAATGCAGCATCGCTAGATCCCGACTTAGGAACATATCTATCGATGAACTCCTTCAGCCCATTATCCTCCAGAACTACCTCCATACTGTCCTTCTAGGCTATGTGATTCGAGCTCCCATCAAGGGCATACTCAAATCTCAACCCGTTGAAAGACATTTCAATGTATATTCGATTTCTGCACCAAGAATCTTCTGTAGCAAATTCAAATTTTCCACCAGCATAAACTCACTTCACAATTGCAATATTCAATCAAAAATGCTTCGATACCATGTAGAAATTATATGCACTAAGAATGCATATGTCCAAGATCCACCTAATCTCACACTATTTAAATTTATGGAATATATTGAATCTATTCCACTTGTTAATCTTTTGCGGAAAAATTAATTGCACACACATGTGAAGCATAAACAAAAATTATCAATCGCACATAACACAATTTTTAACCGGGAAAGCCTGAAGCTGAAAACCAAAACTATATATTATGTAACATGGAGATCATATGAAAATCTCATACAAACATACAAAGCTTATCACAAGCTCTCAGTACAGTAAAATCATCATACACTAATCAGGACCAATCTTGCAAATCCATGAACTGATCTTTGCCACCTGCTAGCCTGCCTCCACTGCGCAATATTTATTGAAGAATAGCTCTGAATGAATTCAAATTACCCCATACTTGACTGTGAAATCCTCATTGGCATCTCCACTGAGTGTGTGATGCAATCAATGCACCATTATAGTCACAACAGATAGTCTATCTTGCCCTTTCACCTATCTCTCCACTGGTCTCCACTGAAACTTCCATGCACTGTAGTTAACTGCTATATTTTTCATTTGATTAATGATTTATTATTTTTGAATTAATTAACTAATTAATTCACTCCACTCTCAGTAGTGTATCAATGAGTTAGACTAAATACAACTAGCTCAACTGAGTCTAACTGAGTTAAACTAAATACAACTCCATAACTACTTCTTCCAACTGTGTCATAACTCTGCCACTTGAGTTCTAACTGAGTCCACCATGCAATAGCTCCAGTAAACCCTTAGGAATAGCATAATTAATTTTTTCAGCTCTTGTACCACATCTGTGCACTGAACTGAATTGCTCCAAGAGAATAAGTTGATGTTTAGATTCTGATTATTATTAAGAGCTAATAATAATCGACATGCATCTATTTTTAGATTAACGATCTATAGATATAATTTTCCCAATATTCTAAAAATAGAATTTCATCTATTTTTCCAACTTGATCAACCATCCACAAATAGCATCCTGCAACTTCTGAAATATGATCATCATGTCTAAAAATAGACATAGTCTAAAAATAGACTTGCGCCAAAAATAGCCTGCAGGCCCACTTAGTGAAGGCGACTCTTTTCACTAAGCTCATCATCTTGTTGAATCTCAACACAGAAGCCACAATAATTTTGATTACAACATTGAGGATCAAGACAAGGGTAAAGCCCCTGAAACTGGAAGTGATAAAGGAGGAGAAGAGTTTGCAAGAACTCTTTTGGTGGCCATGCAAGATCTTGCTAGAGAGATCAAAGAGATGAGAATGGACAAGATGAGGGAATCTTCTGGGAGATTTCATCCTAGGGAAAGCTCTGCCATGTCTCACTATTGGATTGGTCAACCAGTGAACTAGCCACAAGCTCCACAATGCTCTACGATGCCTACCTTCTTGGTTGTGGAGAATGAAGGGCCACAAGAGCAAGCATCCCTTGAAGACTACTTTGTGGAATATGAATCTCATAATTAGATATTCAAAGACCACTTGAGTTTCCAAGAGTTTTGTCACCTCAATGACAAAAGAAGACCAAGGCATCAATATAGAGATGGTGGGTTCTTCCCTAATCATGATAGACATCACTCTATGGGTAGATTCTTTTTGCCCAAGTTTGATCGGTCATCCACTAGTTCTACCAAGGCCTGGGTAGAAAAGCTGGACATCTACTTTCAGTTGAACAAAGTCCCCGAGATTGAATCCATCAAGATTGCAGCGTTGCACTTTGAAGGTGAAGCACACAATTGGTCGTTCCATGGGTTGTCTACATTGGGCCATGCCAATGTGACTGCCTATTCTAAATTTACTAGAAGACTAGTGGAGAGGTTTGACAGAAAGGATCCAAAAGCACCTTTCATGAGCCTTACAAAGTTAAAGAAATCAGGAAATACAAAAACTTATATCTCAGGTTTTGTGAGATTATTTGTTATGGTTCCTGATATATCTGCAACAAGGAGGGTGTACATTTTCATCGATGGCTTGGAGGAACCTTTTCATGGGTTGGTTAAATCTACCAAGCCCATCAATTTGCATGATGCCATTGAGAGCGCTAGAGACCTCCAATATTTCTTGCCAAAAGCAAAGGAAAATTTCAAGATCAAGGCCTCTCACCTTTCTAAAGGGAAGGAAGAAAAATCTGCTCCTTCCAAGGAGAGCTCATTCAAGAAGCCTCTTGATATTGAAGTTAGGAGGGAGCTGAGAAAGAATAGACTATGTTTCACTTGCCAAGAGTTTTGGGCACTTGGACATAGATGTGTTGCTAGGAAAGCACACTACATAGAAGTCTTCTCAGATTTTGAGGAGGAAGATGAAGATGATGAACCAAGAAGGGGTCACAGTGCTGATAATGTTGAGGGAGATCCAACACCATCTGGAGATGGGGATGGAGCCTTTGCTCCAATGGGAGGAGCTCTCGAATCTTTGAGAGGAGTACCTAAGTACTTGACCCTAAGAGTACAAGGTTCAATCATGAATCAGAGGGTATCTGTACTGATTGACAGTGGGGCGACCCACAACTTTATTACTGCTCATCTTGTGCAGAGGAGGGAAATACCCAATGATACTTTTGAAGGATTCTCTATTTTGGTCCTAGGAGATAGGAAAATGCAATGCATGCAATATGTCCCATCACTCTCAGTCACTATGGGGTCCTACACCTTGGTGGATCACTTTTTTGTAGTTGACATACCAGACACCAATATCATTTTGGGTGTCCAAAGGTTGATTACATTGGGAAAAGTCACCACTGATTGAAAGGCTTTGCAGATGGAATGGGTGGACATGAAGAGTGGTAAACCTCAAATGATCCAAGGAATGCATACTTATCCCTCACCTAACACTTCCACACAAACAACGGAGATGGATTTGTGTAGTGGAAGAAAGGATCTCATAGTCCCTTCTCTTATGTTCATGAGAATCCTACAGGGGACATTCCTATCTAGTGGAAAACCACTTGGGAGGCCACCAGATTCAAATCTTGTGGGGGAGGCCTCACAAACTGCTGCTCCAAATCTAGAAACAAGAAGGATTGGAGCAACGGGAGACTTAGCTACAACGTTGGAGGGCTTTGGAAAACTCAAGAGTGAGGGGGGTCCTCTCACTGCATCACTATCACCCTCTCTCTTTTCTAGATCTGCGCTGTGGGAGGAGAAGAATGGGAGGATCAGACTTCCAACACACAACTTTGGCATGAGAGATGTCAAAGAAGAGATCAACAACATGACAGGCACTTCCATGGATGTATCATCTGCGCTGTCATTGTTGAATAATGTGGATCTGTATTGGAAATATCAACTGCTTGTAGAGTATTCCAAGGATCTCCACACAGGTATGATACTAGATGACATGCAGCAAGAAGAGGGCTACTTAGTCCAAGAGGGAGTTATCTATCATCATGGTAGGGTATTCTTGGCTAGATCTTCCAAGCTCAAGAAAAATATACTACAAGAGGCACATAAAGAATTCTTTCTCAGCCATATGCATTCAATGAAGATATCTACCCTGATCATGAGGAGCTTTGATTGGGAAGGCTTGAGAGAGGAACTACATTAGCACTTTCAAGAGTGCATGAGCTATGTGGAGTTGGGACAGCCAATGGAATCTATGCAAGAGTCATTTCATCCATTTCTTCCTTCTTTTGAGAGAGAGGAAATGTCCATGCACGACTCCATGTGTATGAGAAACTTTGATGGTAAAGGATCTGATCATGTAGAGAAAGCTTTATCTTCTGATTTGTCATATTATTTTACCATGTTTTTGCAGGATATCACTCCTAAATGGAGTGAGATATCATGTGGATCTCATGGATTTTGGTGGGCGAATAGAAATTTTGAACTTGGCCACTCCCTTGTTGTGCAAAGGGAGATTCATTCTCATGATGGGTGCTTTCCAAAGGCACCAAACTTATCTGATATCTTCATCCATGTTAAGGTGAATCATGCAGCAAATGTGTGGTGGGAATGCAACTTTCCACACCTTGATATAATGCAGGTATAATATGCACTGTGCTAGCATCACATGTGGTATTTTGACCCACCTCCTCGAGCTTAGATTTCTGTTTGCATATATGTAGTCTTGCTTCCATACTTGGATGATATAGTTGTACTATTTATGGGATTGTATGGAGGGAGGATGGGCAGTTTGTATGTACCACATGGATTGGAACTTCTCCCTATAGCTCATGCTACATGTTTTAGATGAAGCATTGCTCCAGCCATGTTTATTTCTGTTGAATTTTTCACTCCTGGTGGGATGGACTATGCACATCTTATGTTGACCCTGGAGGAACAATTCATGATGTGTTGGCTTGATGAACACTCGGTTTATGATGAGGAATTTATCATTGATGGTATCATCAATGGAGGAGGGGAAGTACTACAGCTCTCACCCTATCAGTTGCTTGAGGACAAGCAACATTTTGGAGGGGAGGACTGTAATATTCCTACTTAGCCTAAGCTAAGAGGAATATGAAAATTTGTCTCATTTTCTATTGCATGAATAAATGAATAAAGGAGGACATGAAAAACTCCTAAAAGAATGAATAAATCAATGCCCATATGAACATGGATAAATTCGGGCCATATAACAAATCACTTGCAGGTGTGAAAGAGGTTTGTGCTAGGAGACTGGGTCAACCTTGACCAAATCTACATCATTGTCTAGATACAATGCACCTCATGAACGGAAAGCACAGTTCTAGAAGGAGGCCCCTCATGTGAAAAGAGCTAACTCGTCAAGGTGGTTTAGGGTTTGAAAAGGATTTAATCTTATAAAAGGAAGGGGAATGAAACAATAGAAGGTTGTTGATTGTCTATATTTCTTAGTATCTTGTCTGTTTAGAGAAATACCATTCTCTGTTGTTCAGTGGAGAATAGTGTTGCTTAGCACTTGGAGTTCCTATGCTGGGATTTCACCTCTTCCATTGAGGATTCTTGGAGGAGTCTTTCTGATTTCATGCAATATCAGGCATTTTTCCAAGCTCTACTTCCAACTGCAATGTAGATCCAGTGAGGTTTTGGTTGCTCTTGTAGGCTGCAGCAAGTGGAACACTAGATCTACTCAGATCAAACTTGTATTGGTGCCTCTTCTCAGTGAGTGTGTATTTTAACCTCCTGGAAGAGTGCATTAGTTGTTTGAGCTTCAGATTTGTATCTTGGCATCAGGACAAATCTTTCATTCAAGCTACAACGCAGTTTACCTTGATGGACTGTGTTATTTTCAGTAGAGGTTTTGCAGGGTGTTTTGATCCCATTTTTTATGAGAGATCTCTGGTGCTGGGCTTTGCCTTTCACTTTGGTGATCCATGGATTAGCTTTCTAATCCATGTTCTATTTAGATATGATCTGTTTTAATGTAAATCCATCTTCAGAAATTTTTGAATAACATTGTATATCTTCTACTTAAAACTCGGATCTACTCTTTGTAATGCATGATTTGGACAAAACCCCAAGGGGATCTTGTAATAGAGCCTTTCTAGTGTACAGATATGAAATGGATTTGATATTTTGTACACAGATTTGCTCTAGATCTGAAGTGTAACATTTAGCTGATGTAGCTCCATAAAATAACATTGTTAAGCCATTTTGTAGTTTATACATATGTTGCAACCTTCTTTTTTGAAGATTTCCTTCTCTTTTGTCTTCTGTATTCTACTGTATAATGTAAGAGCATCATTGTAAATCTTATTTTCTACTGTATATTCAAAATTTGATCTTATTTGATGGCCTCATTCTCATGCTTTCCAATACTGCATTATTTCTGAAGCAGTTTGTTGTGCATAGCTGCAGACCCTCTTGTAGGGTGTTTTTCAGCTAGACTAGGTGGTGGGAGATCTGTTTACCACACCTAGTTTGATTGTTTTTGCTCCCCTTTTGGATGTAGACTCTAGATATACTGATCTAAGGGATCCAAGGGCTACAAACTCATTTATGTTCATATATTTCCCAGAAGTGCGTTATTTCAGCAGGCTTGCTGTGCAATCCCAATTCTGGGATATTACACACAAGGAATTTGAAAAAGCTCCATTGGATTTGTCTCCTCCCAAGAATACAAGTTTTTCTTTGCTGAATAACCCAAATAGTTGTCATCATGAAGAAGTGGGAGATACATAGAAATAAGCATATGTAGTCCATTGGTCTTCTCAAGGCATGAGAGATGATAAATGGTGGGTGATTCATCCCGCATGAGACACTCCAATCTCCATGCTATCATCCAAACAAAGTGAGACATCTTAAGTAGATCATGGAAAAAATCACCAATCCCCTCCTTATGTAATGTATAGGGGCTGAATGGTTGGAAATGAGAGGTAATAATGTTCAAATTACGCTGTCTCTCCCTCCATTTATGATAAATGTGGAGCTGTTGATCCTGGGCTGCAATAATATAGTCCTCATGAAGCCAAAAGACACTTGGAACCTCATGATTCCCTTCATTGATTCTAGGGACCCTTCTTTCCCAATATTTCATGCATATAGTGAATAAAGTGCCATCACCATATGTGCTCCAAAATAAAGATGGACTAAGTATCATATGATGTATTGGATGGTGACAATAGTCCCTCCATTGAGACCAGTGTTGTTCTTCTTCTTGTTGCCTCAAAACATAGTATAATAAGTGGCCATCCTACCACCTTCTTGTTGCCATAAGCTTCTCCAAATCTTGAAAAATAATAGAGGATAAGAGGTGTTAGCCGAATGTGACTCAAGTAACACATATCTTGCAAAAAATCTTCCCATGTGAGAGAATTTTCCTAAAGACATAAGTCAATCATATGGCTTCTTACACAAGGAAACAAAAGACATAGTGTAGCAGCCATACAATGTTCCATCCTCTTCTTGAAGTATGCATAAGTATAGGAAGTTTAATTCCCAATGGACACATCCAACCCATGTGTCATTCCTCCCATCATGTTCCCAACAAAGATCAGAGCATCATTATCATCATGATACAAACAAGCTCTCTTATGCCTCCTCATGTGAGAGTTACATTTTCTCCCAAACCCAAGTACATACATGATCATGAGATACATTCCAAACAGAAATACATGTACATACATGAGACACATCCAAAACAAAAGGAGATACATGGACATGAAATTTGACATGGGATGTCCAAACTCTCTTTTTTTCAACCAAAGCAACCATGCCTTCTTCTTATGCATCCTTTCATTGATACTCAAGGCATGAAACAATAAAATATGAATATTTGGGGAGTACCCATACTCACCCAGTAGCAACCAGTGCAGGACATCTCTTGCCTGCCTCAGAAATAGATGTGGTAAGTGGCTTTCCCACCACTTACTTGTTGCCCATAACATCTCACCATGGCTGAAAGTGAAAGATATTCTTGGTGCCTTAGGAAAGCACCCATCATGTTGCAAAATTTCCCTTAGTCCATCAAGGGAGTGGCCATGTTCAGAAATAGTTTTGGCCCAAATTTGGCCATGAAGTTTATAAGGTATGACATTCCTCTTTGGAGTCATGGCCTGCATATATAATGTGAAATAATGCATACAATCAGAAAATAAAACATGAATTGCATAAGTATGATCTTCACCAATAGTCCTCCTCCAACAAGTGGAGAGGTGAATAGATCTATCTCCTTCCTCAAGAGAAGAACGAGAGGGTTGAACTAACTCTTCAATAGAGTTATATTTCTGCTCCATCTTCATGTGATATATGCATCTTTGATAATGTTGATATAAGTCTTCTTCAAAGCCTTCCCACATGAATCCATTTGAGATAATATGGCGTGTTCTAATGAAAACAGTGGGGGTAGAAAGAAAGATATCATAGGCTACACATAGTAGTTGGTCTTTGAGTTTTGACTCTTTAGCCAAATAGATTTGATCATGAGAGTAAATGACTCCATCAACCACATTATACCTCTTATCTTCCATTTTCCCATAAAAACCTTACATGTGAAGAGGTTCTTGGAATATTCTACCAAGAGTTGGGACTCGCAATATGGATCTAGGCTCCTCAATAAAGACAGCGCTATATAGTTATGAAATAAAGTAGCTATCACATCATCTTTTGCCTCTTTGACATGCTTAATGCCAAAGTCACATGTGGGAGTATTGAAGCTCCATCCTTTTTTCCTCCCTTGCATCTGATCTTGTGCAAGACAAGATTGAAGAATAGGAAGATCAATCTTCTTTTGAAAGATATCTCTCTTCCAAAATCTCCATAGTTTAGCCCATGCACACAAGAGTGTTGGTACCCTCTTGCTTTATTCAGAAATATCCTTTGTATGGAGAGATATCATTTGCTACCCAAAGTCTATGGATTGGCCATTTGAAATCATGCTAATGTCATCATGGATCTCTGAATTATTCTTTACCAACGAAAATAGATGAGTGAGAAATAGAAAAATAAATTTCAGAAAATTGTTCAGCTCTCCTTGGAATCCATCAATAGATCTTAGCGCTATGGTAGCTCCTCTCAAGGCTCCCTCCTTAGCCAAATTTGTCACCGATGCACAAATTTGAGAGAACACATGTTATTCTTCTTCTAATCAGGGGGTCTCCCTAGTGGAATGCCTCCATGTAAAGAGATATCAAGATCTAAAGTAGACTTAATGGATGGTTGGAATGATGTGTCCCTTCCCTTGCTGCATAGTTCAGTCTCCTTATCATGAATAGAAACCCCTTGAAAAAAACAAGGGTGCATGCTCCTCATCATTGGATGCTGATCCATCCTTCCTCCTCCTGCTTGGAGTAAGGTATCACTGCCTAATAAGGCTATCACATAATGCTCCTTGGGAATCACTTGCAAAGATACACAAGCTCTTTCCCTTGAAACAATAACTTCATCTCCATCCCCATGTGGTAATGGGTCTTCTTTTGAAGTGACAACGTTTTTACTGCCTTCTTGTTCTTCCTTCTCATCAATATTTGAGAACACCTCATTATCAACAAGAGACCTTGGATCTTGGTCTTATTTGGGAAGAGGAATCTCCATGAATTCCTTGTGAGAAGAAATCTCTTCATGCAATGGGGATCTTGCCCTTGGCAAGGAATCACACAAGTTTTTATTCCCTTCAATAGAAATCTGAAATGGAGTTTTCATAACAAATATTTGCAACTCATGCAATGGTTTTGCATGCTCATGCTTTGCTAGCTTTTTCAAAGAAGGTTTAGCTTGTTTCTCATCAAATCTCTTCACCATTCTCCTAGTGAACTTAGCATAAGTAGATATATTTGCATTCTTTAATGAAAAGGATTCAAATAACCACCAAGCATAAGCTTTACCTTTAAGATGCAGCGCTGCTACCTTAAGGGCTTCTTTTTCTGAAACTTTATGTAGATTCAAATATGAGTCTAGCTGATCTATCCATTCTTCGGCTGTGCATGTGGAGGATCCATCAAAGTTAGGCAGAAATAATCTACCTCTTCTTCTTCTATTGCTGGATATTATCTCCTCCTTGAGTTGGCAGAACTCTTGGAAGCTCAAGTGCTCCTTGATTTTCCAATATTTAGATTCATACTCCTGAAGATAATCACTCAAAGTCTCCTCCTTTGGTGCATCTTCCTCCTTCATCTCTCTTGCAGTAGATCTAGGCATGGAATAATGTGGTAGATCTGATGTAGCTAAGTGCTTGCACATATAAGATGAATAACTGGGGTTTTCTTCATGTAAAGATATTCTTGAGGGACCTTCATGCCTTGCCCTATTTTTTTCTTTGATTTCTCCTTTAAGCTCATGCAGAGTTTGGAACAGAGTTTTTGAGAACTCTTTCCCTTTCATTCATCCAAATAAAGGGGTTTTACCATTTTATTATGTATCTTCAGTGTAATCATACTTCTTATTCAGTCTCTTCTTTTCATGAAAATACATATTAGCTCTTTCAAAGAAAGCACAGGCTGTGCCAAGAAAGTTGCTTTGATACCACTGTAATATCCCAAAAGGGAACTGTCAGCAAGGCATGACTGGAAAACACATTTTCAAGGAATGGATGCTACAAAAATGGAAACCAACACTTGGATCCCTTAGATCTGACAATATAAGACTGAAATCCAAGAGGGGATATGTTAGCCCTCTATGAATTTTTTGACAAGCAAATGGGGGGCTAAAATGTTTTTTGAGCCTTCAAGGAATGCATTTCCTCTGAAAACACATCATCCTTGAAAGCCTCCTTATGCCTTTGTCCTTTGGGAAATCCTCACTGATGTTCCCAGTTTGGAAGCCTCTCTGTTTGCGAAGAAGAAAGCCCAAAAGGTCTCTTTTCCCCCTATTTCACACCTTTTAAACCTCTATTTTCATCCCCTTGTCTCCCCTTCCAATTCCCTTCTTACCCTTCAAAATCATCCTATTTCCCCTTTAAACCTCACAAATACCCTTTTTTTGGCCAAATAACCCCTTTTCCTTTCTACCGTTACCCCTTTTTGGCCTTAAAATGCATTGAAAATAGGCCAAAAAACCATATTTTACATTAAAGGCTTTAGCCCCTTTCGGCCAACCCCTTAACCACTTCCCCATATGCCCCGAGCGCTAAGACCAAGTGCTAAGGCCTGGGTGCTAATCGCAATCGCAACTTTCGGGGAGCACATTTCTATGTTATACAAAAAAAATCCCAATGCGATTGGGGTTTGGTCTGTAGACTCGTGCCGCGATCTCGACCATTGATCTTTTAAGATCAACGGCCAGCGCTGATTGCAATCGCAACTTTTAAACTGTGCCACGTGCTGCACTCCCCGATTGCGACCCTCCGATTGTATCTTCGTCGTTCATTCCCTTAGATCCGATGGCCCTTATTTCTCCCGCTCCGACCCTTTACCCCATCCGTCTCCCTACCGATTGAATCCCCGCCGTCAATCTTGTTCCAGATTGGATGGCTGTCACTTAATTGCAACATCACTCCAATCACAATCGCAAGTTCTCAAATGTGTCCCTCGCTGCCTCCCCCGATTGCGATCCTTCGATCCAATCGTGACCATCCGTTCAAACGAGATCGACAGTCCTCATTGCATCACTTTGTTCGATCATATTTCTCCATCAGATTTTTAGCCCCGCTCTGCTCGGATGCGATTATATCGCAACTTTTGATCTCTCGGGATTCGATGGTTCATATCAAATCGTCCTCTGCCCATGACCAGGTCCCACTGTTCAAAGTCATTTCATTGCATTTGCATACATCCCCTTGTGTTTTGTTCAAAGGTCAAATTTTAATGTTTTTAAATTAAAGTTTATGTTATAACACCCTACCTTCCAAATTCATTCTGTGATTCAACCTCCATCGTCGATCATCGCCCCCAGATATGATCAGACGGTCCACATGCATTCTTCCACCAAACTTCACCAGACCATTTTTTCATCGTTTCACTACATTTTTCAGTCGTTTTCTGTTGCATCCACCGCATTCACCTTAGTTGCACTACCATTCTCACAGCCCTCCACTGCATCCACCCTCCCCATGCATGGATTTCTTAACATGTTTACGTGTTTTGCAGGATTACAGGTGGTAGAAACTGCCATTGCTCACGGTCGCTATTATAGTGACACAGAGCATAGAGAAAGCTAGGTTCAGAGCCTGATATTACAGAGAAGAGCCTGAGAAGGTGCTTAGAGAGTAATTTTCATTCAAAGATAGAGTTCAACTCTGCAAAACTTCTCCGGCACCACTGAAGCTCACATTTCATTGACAGAGACAGTAATG
Source organism: Pinus albicaulis (assembly GCA_034641835.2). Classification (NCBI taxonomy): domain Eukaryota; kingdom Viridiplantae; phylum Streptophyta; class Pinopsida; order Pinales; family Pinaceae; genus Pinus; species Pinus albicaulis. The sequence continues at coordinate 1,563,583,216 of CM076579.1, read as the reverse complement.
GAGCGGCAAAGAGTATCAGTAAAATATCAGAGAATTCAATGCTCATTATTGAATATTTTAAGCTTTAATACAGTGTTTAAAGGGAAACTGTGCCAGATTGAATACCTTGTGAATTACGCAGAAGCCTTAATAAGGCCTAAAGCACACAAAAAAAAATCAGTGTCACCATCAGCAGAATGTTCTTTCCCGTGAAAGGACAAAGTACCCATACTGCTTTCATTCTATACCGTGTTCCTGAGAAGATCTTCGCCCTGACAACAGTCCTAATACTAGCCAGAAGCATTTTTTACACGGTATGGCAGAATTTGAAGTCATTTATCTACCTTTTGTTTATTCACCAAGAGTACTACGAGTATTGCAGCAAAATCACATCAAGAGCATACCTGGAGTAAACTGCAACCTGTCAAAGACTACTCTTTCATCCAAAGAGTACTGAAGATTAATGCTCAGATATTAAAACAGAATGGGTTTCGACCCACTTCTTCTACTTTTTTTTTAATGTTTCATTTAGTATTTCATCTACCTCCTCAGCCTCTCTTTCAGCTATAAAACTCATGAAGAAACTCATTGTAAGGGTTTTTGATCAGATATCTATGAACCGTAAGCCGTTTCTCTTGAGATTTAGTTCTCTATGTAAAGTTTTAAGATAGGCTGAGGAAGATGTTTTCAGACTAAATGTAAAGCTATTGGCAATGTTGTACCTGACTGGTGTTGCTCTTTAATATGACAAGCACATTTCTTTGGATCCTGATTTAAAGCAGCAGTGATGTTTTTCTATCTTTGTCTTTGTTTTCCTTTGTAATTCATCCCATTTCATTTCTTCTGGTACACATCAGAAATCTGGCATAGGATTTACCCTTGCTTGGTACCCTATGTTTCTGCTCTCCCTACCTTCTATGTTTTCTACTAATTGTGTTATCTGAGCATTGATTCAAGTTAATTTAACCAGTGTAGTGGCTAATATTTACTGCTAGCTTATGTATGAATTAATGAATCTGTCCTCAGATGTTCTTGTTAGGCCTTAATTAAATGAATTTGGATACTAGGAGTTTATAACTCTGTCTCTATCTCACTAGGGTCCTTTTCAATCAATTGAACCTTTCTAAGTTCCCTTATGATGGATGCCGAAGCATTGAGAGTTCAAAGTATCTTTCTGATCTCAGGCCTTCACCCTTGTGTTTAAATCTTTAATGTTTCCTTGTATGAAGAGTTAACCTTTTATGTTTTGGATCATAGGTTGTCCAATGGCATGCCCTGTCCCTGGATCTGATTCCTGAAAGGTCACCTTGGGAGGTTTCCTTGCCTTTCACCTTCTTTCTTGCCATTTCATGCCAGACTATCATCTTTAAGATCCAATGCTTTAGATGACTAGCCCAATTGAAAGCCTGCATATTTAATAGCAAGTAAACCCTTTCCTGACTCCATTTCCCAATGGTCTCGAGTCTTCTCTGAGTTATCTCTCATTTTCCTAAAATCCTCTTTACTCATCCTTGTCTTATATTGAACCCTTCTTTCCTGTTTCCCAACAACCAAACAAACAATCAAACAAACAACCATGTGCCCATAACTTGCCTAATATCTTAACTTTCGAACTTCAAAGACTCATACCATTTGCTTATTTAGAGATATCCCTCTCTGGACCCAGGAGGGATAGATCTTGAGGTCTGAAAGTGGTTCTAATGTTGTCTCATCTTTTGGTATTGCCAAACTTGCCAAAACATGGGAACTCCAACATAATGGCGACTCCACTGGGGAAAAATCTGAGTTTTTTTCATATTATACCTCTTTAGAACCTCAAAAACCCAGAATCTCTGGTTAGTCTGGCAGAAGTCATTGTGGTGGACAGTTACTTTCTTGAAACATTCTAAACCTTTCACCTGGAAACTCCATAGTTCCCTAATGACTAAAGACTCCACTGGTGATCAGTAGGCCTGCTGATTATCTTGGTTCACATAAGACTCCAGTGGGAGACCTGCCTTCATTACAACATCATCCATAACAGAAGTAACAAGTAGGATTAAGATACTCTATTTGTAGACAACATTCTGGCTTCAAGAACCATTCACACGAGAGCTTATCCTAACCCAAAACCACCTGAAATAGTTGAAAAACCCGAGAACATACTCAGGAAATCTCCTACACCTAGAATATCAACTATTTCCAGTCATATCCATAGAGCTAACTCTGCACCAGAAGACTTTACAGCTCTATCAGACCCTCTGTTTGACTTAGACTCACAAAACAGTTTACCTAGAACTAGGTCATTCAGTGCTTTAGACCAGCTGGACCTTGAGTTTCTCGGTTCACCATCTCACAGTGGTCAACACATTAGGGATAGAAAGACTCCCCCATCTACACCTCTAGATATTCATTTCATTCAAAAATTGGGGCTCTGTCATCCTAAATCAACTCAACAGAGTGCTATTGGTCCTAATATTCCTATCATCCACATACCAGCTGCTCAAGCTAATCCTTTACACCCTCAGAATATCATTATGGCAGCCTGGTATGCACCTCTAGTGTTGCCTTAGCCTCTAGTGCCCTTACCCAACGATTACCAATAAAAAATCCCACACTTCACTGAAAAAGAGTCTACCACTGCTCAGCACCATGTAGATAGGATGGACGATTCATTTTTGATTGGTAATCATTTGGTAAGGGCACTAGAGGCTGAGGCAACACCAGAGGTGCATACCAAGCTGCAAAAGAGTCTACCACTGCTCAGCACCATGTAGATAGGATGGAAGATTCATTTGACTATATGGAGATAGATGATGAGAATTTTTGCACAGAGTCTAGGAGGTGATGTGAAGAAATGGTTCAAAGGCATACCTCCTAATAGCATATAGGATCTTCCCTCCTTATATCAGACCTTCATAAACAAATGGGAAGTCAAGACCAACCCTCTCCAAATCTTAGCAGAATACAAGAACCTTAAAAGAAACATAGGAGAGAGTGTTCATGACTACTCTACAAGGTTCAACAGCATTTATAATGATCTTCCTCCACACATGAAACCTCCCCAATGTATGGCTCTAGTGAAATATCCCGAAGGCTTTGATGCCGATATGGCCTACCAGCTTAGGGAGAGAGATTAGAACACACTAGAAGATATGCAAAAGGGAGCAGTGAGTGTTGAGGATAACCTAATTGAGAAGAAGGCTAGAATGAGGGCTGAGAAAGGGGTAACATATAGAGATGACACCGCAGCTTCCACATCTGACCCCAATTATGACTGTCTATCTAAAAACATCGAAAAAATACAACAAATGATGGAAAAAATGGTTGTCACAATCAGTAACCAAAACAGAAACCAAGGCTAGAACCAGAACTTTAGAAGGAACAATACCGCTCCAAATAGGCAAAGGGACTCAGACCAGCAAGTCATACCCCCATTTCAAGAGAAATTCCTTGATGAAGATGAGAGGATAATAGAAGAGTCTTAGGAAAACAAAATAGATCTGTTTGAGATAGATAACTCAATCCACAGCTATTCCACAGAGGAAGATCAGCCCTCACCCTCATATTGGGATGAGGAAAGATTAGAATATGAGGATTACAGGGTAGGATTTGAAAATTCCATCATGTAGGTCAGAGAAAAATATGAACTTAGAAGCAAAAAGAGCCTATACATTTCCAAACCAAAGGCTTCCAAGGTTACCATAAAGAAAAGGCTTGAGAAAACTTCTAAAGCGACTGCTGAAAGTAGAAAATCAGCAGCTGAGAGTTCTGGGAAGGACAAAGGAAAAGACAACCAAATCACTGATAAAAAAGGTAAACCAACCGGCAGCACTAGCACTGCAGCTAGTGTTCCTGATAAAACTGCCACAAGCACTTTACATAGTGCGAATCAGCCCACTGATTCTACCACCAAGGTGGTGGCCAACAAAACAGAGTTGAGTGTCACGAAGAGTCAATCCACTTTCAATTTAGAGAGTGAGATTGTGAAAATTAAAATCTTTGTCCCGCTCTCTAAGCTAGCCACTCAGGATGTATATAAAGGCCAAATTTTGAAAGCATTAAATATAGGGGAAAACAGTGACACGTTCAATCTGAGTGACGATCAACCAGCCCTTCTGTTTGGTCCAAAGATAGAGGGGAAGTTTCAGGAAGGGGTAGTACCTCCTTTTTATATCAGTCTCAATATCCATGACAAGATCCTTCACAATGCAATGCATGACTCTGGGGCATCACACAATTTAATTCCTAAGGTAGTTATGGAAAGTTAGGCTTGGAGATAACCCATCCTTATAAAGATTTATATTCATTTGACTCTAGCAAGGTAAAATTCCTTGGTCTGATCAAAGATCTATGTGTGAACTTGACCTAGATTCCGGCCAGATGTATGGTTATGGATGTCGTGGTGGCAGATGTGCCGCCTAAGTATGGAATGTTACTATCGAGGTCATGGGGAGCCAAGCTGCAAGGTACAATGTAGATGGATGGCTCATACACCATAATCCCTGTCTTTAGCCATCTTAGGAGACTGTATAGAGAGGCGCAAATGAAATTCTTGGTCAGCAGCCCTGAAAAGCCTAAAAATTCAACTTTGTACTCTGTACACATAGATCTAGACTCCTTTATCATCTGCAACGATGGATCTGTAGAAGAGCCAAAACTAGAAAATAGAGATACAAACCATGAGACAACGCCCATAGATTTTGACATAATGGCCACTCTAGACTTGGAGGAAAATGAAGAAGAATCCTCTGGACAGTGCACTGAATCTGAAACTCTGAGTGAGCCAGAAATAGAATGTAAACAACTAGTTAGTCACCCCTCTAAAACCCATACACCATACGAAGAACGAAACCCTTCACACCATAACACAGGCCCCCCACTGCAGCATAACAATGAAACTAACGCTAGGAAAGAAACCAATGATAAACCCAAGAAAGAACCCTTATGGGAAATGAGTTTCGATGGGTCCTATACAAGAAAAAATATAGGGGTAGGAGTGTGGTTACATAACACAGAGAGAGACTATGCTGAGATTCATGCTTTCAATCTAAACTTCAAATGTACGAACAATATCGCAGAGTATGAGGCTCTCATCCTAGGCTTGAATCTGTTGAAAAAATTAGGAGCCCGTAGGATAGTTGTGCATGGAGACTCTGAGTTAATTGTCAAACAAGTAAATGGTGAATATACAGCTAAAAAACCCAGGTTGAGAGCGTATCGGAATGATGCCATGGATTTGTTGAAAATATTGTGGAATACGAACTGGTGTTTGTTCCTAGGATTCAGAACGTAATTGAAAATGGATTAGCCTGCATAGCTAGTTCATACCATGAGCCACCCAGTGACCAAAAAATCATCATTCAGACAAAGTTCAAACTTGCAGTACCAGATAACGAGAAATATTGGCAGTTATTCGAGGGCGATAAGCAGATTGAGGATTTCCTGACAGGCAGGAATGGGTTTGAAATTTCTGATTCAGACTCTAAATCTGAGGACATCTTCCTGAGTGAGGAACCTACAGACGAGGAAAAATCACCCCATAACATAGAAATAAACACTTTAACAGAAAAACTCGAAAATCCAACCGAAGAATATGTGAACGCAGATAAAGAGGAAGTAGAGGTGCTGCAGTCGAAAGATAAGAATATACCCAGGGGACTGGCACCTTTAGAGGACCTTTTTGACTTTGACGATGTAACGAAAAGGCCCACTATAGAAAACTCAGACTTTGATGTCAAGGAATGCAACATAGGCACTGAAAATAAGCCTAAGATGATTAAGTTGGCTAAGTCCCTGCCCGCAAACATGAAAAATAAATATATTTACCTATTCAAAGATTTCAGCGATGTGTTTTCCTGGAGCTATGAGGATTTGAAGGCCTACAACACAAGATACCTTTGAAAGAAAACTAGAGACCCTTCAGACAGAAACTTCGCAGAATTAACCCAAAACAATTGCCTACAGTTGAAAAGGAGATAAAAAATATGTACGAAGTAGGAATAATAGTTCTTGTGAGGTTCTTTGATTGGGTCTTGAACTTAGTAGCTGTGAGAAAAAAGACGGGTGAGATCAGACTGTGCATAGATTTCAGGAACCTTAAAAGAGCCTCACTCAAAGACAATTACCCTTTGCCAAATATGGAACATATTCCTCATAAGGTAGTAGGCTAAAAAAGGATCTCCCTGTTAGACGATTTTTCAGGTTATAACCAAGTTTTAGTACTCCTATAAGATCAACTCAAGACCGCTTTTACCACTCCATGGGGCACTTTTATGTACATAAAAATGCCTTTTGGATTGATGAACGCTGGTGCGACCTTCCAACGAGCAATGGACATAGCCTTTTCGGAGGAAATATGGCACTTCATTGTCATTTATCTTGATGACATAACAGTCCACTCCAAGATTGATGAGGAGCACCTAAAACATCTGAGAAGAGTTTTTGAAAAATGTAGGAGGTTCAGTCTGTCATTAAATCCCAAAAAGACTGTATTCGGGCTGCAGGAAGGGAAGCTCCTTGGCCATATCATATCTGAGAAGGGAATTAAGATAGACCCACAGAGAGTTGAGGGAATACTAAAGATCACACACCCGAGAAAAATTAAAGAGTTACAGTCCTTTGTTGGGAAAATTAACTTCTTAAGGAGGTTTATTCCCAACTTAGCTGAACACCTCAGGAATATGAATAACATGCTGAAGAAAGGTGTAGGGGTTAAGTGGACTGTTGAGGATAAAAAATATTTTGATTCAGTTAAACTTGCACTCACCCGGGCCCCAGTCCTAATCATCCCAGATTTCTCAAAAGATTTCCTGATCTTTTCATTTGCCTCCGAGCATACAGTGGCTTCAGTTCTGCTGTAGAAAAATTCTGAGGGAATGGAACAACCTATTGCTTTCTTTAGCAAGGCTCTGAGAGATGCACCCTTGAAATATAACATAATGGAAAAACAAGCCTATGCCTTGTTAAAGGCCTTGAAAGACTTTAGGGTGTACATACTACATTCTCACGCCATAGCCTACGTGCCAAACATAGTGGTTAAAGACATTTTGTCCCAAGACCCCGATGGGAAGAGGGGAAAATGGATTGCTGTGATATTAGAATATGACCTGGAAATAAAACCCACAAAACTGATCAAAGGTCAGGGCTTAGCTCAATTAATGGCTGAATCAAATTTACAAGCCCTTGACATTAACATGGTAGATGCCTTGGATGAGCAGGAAGGACTGCCTGATCCTATAGTTGAGGAACAATTTCAAAACTCTCCTTGGTAATCTGATATCCTGTATGTGCTCACAAACCTCAATGCCCCTCCTGAACTATCAAAAACTAAGGCCAGATTCCTAAAGCTAAAGGCCAGAAACTATTGCATATTGAATGAATGTTTATACTGGAAAAATACAAATGGCCTATTTCTTAAATGTTTGCCTGAAATTGAAGCAGAAAGGATTAAATAGGTGTTCCACACAGGAGAGTGTGGAGGCCACTTAAAATAGAAAGCCACTGCTAACAAAATACTCAGAGCTGGCTATTACTGGCCTACAGTTTCAATGACATCCATAAAATGATAATTGCCTGCCATAAATGCCATATTTTTGAAGGCAAAAGAAAGCTCCTCCCATTACCACTACAACCCATTTCTGTTGAGGGTCCCTTTTTGCAATGGGGCATATATTTCATTGGAGAAATACACCCTGCTTCTTCTGCACAACACAAGTGGATCATTACAGCCATAGACTACTTCACAAAGTGGATAGAGGCCATACCTTCTGGGAATGCCACAAATTCTGTTATCATTAAGTTCCTAGAAGACCACATCCTCTCTAGGTTCGACTGCCCAAGAAAAATAATCACTGATAATGCTGCTGCTTTTGGATCCAAGAAAATGATTGATTTTTGTCACAGGTATCAAATAGCATTCGGTCATTCAACTGCTTACTACCCACAGGGTAATGGGTTAGCTGAATCATCAAACAAGAGCTTGGTGACCATTATCAAGAAGCTGCTTGAAGAAAACAAGAAGTCATGGCATAACAAGTTAGTGCATGCTTTGTGGGCTGACAGGCTTACTACAAAGAAGTCCATTGGCATGTCACCATATCAGCTAGTCTATGGAACAGAGGTAGTGTTTCTTACCAGCCTCAGGGTACCAGTGATTAAACTTGTCCAAGAGATTTAGGCAGAAGAAGACAGCGTGGTAAGGAGGATAAATCAAAAAAATCATCTCCAAAAAATGAGAGAAGAGGTCTATAACAGAGCTCTGAAAGTTCAAGAAAATATAAAGAAGTTATTTGATAAAATAACAAAAGCTTGTGACTTCAAAATTGGAGATAAAGTTCTGAAGTGGGACTCTAGGAGAGAAGACAAAGGAAAGCATGGCAAGTTTGACAATTTGTGGCAGGGTCCTTACATCATCCAGGCCACTGTGGGTCCAAATGCATTTTTTCTGCAAGAGCTAGATGGTACAGAGCTATTTGGGGGTCTCGTCAATTGCAGGATTCTCAAACACTACTACTACTGATTTCCGATTTCCAGTTTTGTTCTTATTGTAAATACCATTGCTGTGTTATTTTTTCTCAAGAAAAATAAAAATAAAATTAAAAAAAGAGAGAGAAATAAAGGTTCAGACATGATCAAAACATGAACCTCTGAAGTGCAAAGGTTGGCTCTAACACAATCAAAACCTGAGCCAAAGGAAGTGAAGACAGCTGGTTCTAACATGCCCAAAATCTGAAGCAGAAAAGAAGAAAGAAGAATCAGCTCTAACAAGCCCAAAACCAGAGCTGAAATGAAGAAGAAAGTGACTCTAATAAGCTCAAAACTTGAGTCACAAAGGAAAGAAGGATGCTTCAAAGTGTCAGATTTCAAGACTTCAAAGATTTTGTTTCCAGTTTTCGGCAATTTCAGTCCATGTGCAATTGTCTTTATGCCTTGGATACGCAGCAAACTAGACTATCTAATACTAGTTTGACTGTTTTTAATTTTCTGTTGTAGAATGTAGAGAAGAAATCTTCTGGACAGTTTAATCCCAACAGATATTAGATTAGGTAGAGAAACATGTGAGGCCAACAGTTTAATCTGGTCTCATGGAGTGATAAGGGTAGAATTAGATCAGTGTGTTTTCTGTTTTCAATAAAAATTATGAAGAAGGTCTGCCAATTCAAATGCACCTTGAAGAAAAAATTCTAGGAATGTAGGATGGGTAGGTAGATTGTTTGGGGAGTGTGTTCTGTTGATTAATATCCATCATGTTTGTAACAGCTGAAATCACAAAAGAAATATGGCTCAAAGATCAGGCATCTGGCCTACTTCAAATATTATTTTCTGAATTCTTGACACCTTCAAGAAGATGCCATCCCCATGTGGAGCCACTGTTAGCCCCCTATGAATTTTTTGACAAGCAAACGGGGGGCTAAAATGTTTTTTGAGCCTTCAAGGAATTCATTTCCTCTGAAAACACATCATCCTTGAAATCCTCCCTGTGCCTCTATCCTTTGGGAAATCCTCACTGATGTTCCTAGTTTGGAAGCCTCTCTGTTTGTGAAGAAGAAAGCCCGAAAGGCCTCCTTTCCCCCTATTTCACATATTTTAAACCTCTGTTTTAATCCCCTTGTCTCCCCTTCCAATTCCCTTCTTACCCTTCAAAATCATCCTATTTCCCCTTTAAACCTCACAAATACCCTTTGTTTCACCAAATAACCCCTTTTCCTCTCTACCGTTACCCCGTTTTGGCCTTAAAATGCATTGAAAATAGGCCAAAAGACCATATTTTACATTAAAGGATTTAGCCCCTTTTGGCCAACCCCTTAACCACTTCCCCATATGCCCTGAGCACTAAGACCAAGCACTAAGGCCTGGGCGCTAATCGCAATCGCAACTTTCGGGGAGCACATTTCTGTGTTATACGAAAAAATCCCGATGCGATTGGGGTTTGGTCTGTAGACCCGCGTCGCGATCTCGACCATCGATCTTTTAAGATCTGACGGCCAGCGCCGATCGTAATCACAACTTTTAAACTGTTCCACCCGCTGCACTCCTTAATTGTGACCCTCTGATTGTATCTTCACCGTTCGTTCCCTTAGATCCGATGGCCCTTAGTTCTCCCGCTCAACCCCTTTACCCCGTCCGTCTCCCCGCCGATTGAATCTCCCCACACCTAGTATGGCTAGAAAATGCCCAACAAGGGATTGTAGCAAGACTGCTCAAAAAATAACGCAGTTTCAATAGAGCAAGAGCAGGACACCAATAAAATATCCTTTAATAGTACTTAAAGCAGCAAAATATATGTATACTGAAGCCCATGAGATGTATAGCTAAAAATACAAGACATATACAAAAGAAATGCCCTCAAAAGAGGTGTTGCAACCACATGAATGACTGAAACTGACTTAACAACGTGATTTTATTAGGCTGCAACTGCTGATGATTACATATCAGATCTAGAGCAGATCTGTGTATAAAAAGTTAGATCCATATCAAATTTGTACACTAGAAAGGCTCCTCTTCCATATCCCCTTGGGGTTTTTAGCATAAAATGAAGTACATGGAGTAGATCTGAGATCTATTGCATCAGATCTGCAGAATGATTTAGAAATTTTGAAGTAAATTCATCTATGAAAAAATCAGATCTGAAACATACATGGATTAGATGGTTAATCCATGGATCACCACAGTGTAAGGAAGGCTCCTTTACACCAGAGATCTCCTCCGAATAGTTGCCAAAACACCCTGCAACTTCTCACTTGCAAATAATGCATTCCAAGGAAATAAGCTTCATTGTAGGCTTGATGTAGAGTTTGGCCTGATGCCAAGATGTAGATCTAAAGCTCCAATCAGCTAATACACTCTTGCCAATAGAATAGAATAATTTCCCACTAAAAAGAGGCACTAGTATGGCCTAGATCTGAATAGATCTAGCCTCCACTTGCTGCAGCTTGCAAATACAATCATGCCCTAAACAGGACATGAATTGTAGTTGAAAGGAGAAGCTTGGCCTTAAGCCTGATAGTGGTCAAGAAGTACAAGTCTCTTCCAAGAGCTACTCAAGGAAAGAGAAGGATTCCTAAATAGGATATCCTTGTGCTAAACAACACTATTCTCTTCTAAACAACCAAGAGAATGAGTAATGTCTAAACAGACATATTCTTTAGAAATAATATGGTCTGCCACCCTTCTCTTATTTTCCTCCCCTTCCTTTTATAAGAATGAGATCTTGCAGAACCCTAAACCATCTCAATGATTTAGCTCCTTTCACATGTGTGGCCTCCATCTAAACTTGCGCTGCACATCTAGGAGGTTCATTGAATCTGGACAACACTGTTGATTTGGTCCTATTGACCCAGTCAAAAGTCTCAACCCCTTTCACACAAAAGGGTGTTTTATTGAAGTAGCCTAGATTTAGCCTCGTTCACATGGGGCATTGATTTATTCACTGATTTTAGGAGTTTTTATGTTCCTCCCTTTTACATTTATTCATGAACATAAAAGTAAAGAAAAATTTAATATTCCAATTAGCTTGAGGCTAATTCGGAATATTACATTGAGTGTCTTTTTCCTCAAGACCTTGTACACATTTTCTACTATATTGTTTAATAAGAAGGCTATATGATCTGCTCTCATATTTATGTGTTGATGTATCACCGCATTTTCTAGTTTATGTTCTATATTCCTGTCTTTTCCATTTTTGGATGTTACAGTGGTATCATAGCATGATAACTGGCTCATATTGTGGGCAATAAATCTTATGACACAATAAGAAGAGATCCATAATGATGGAGGGAGTGAGTTTTGCCTCATTTCTTTTTATATCCATGCAGAACCTCTCCAAGGAGGTCAAACAAATGAGAAGGTAGAGGCACAAGGTGACCTCAAGAAAGTTTCAAGATGAGGAAGATCCAAGCACTTCCTATCAACAATAGAAGAAATTGATATTGCATAGAGCTCCAAAACAATTTACTATCTCCAAAATATTGGAAGAGGAAGGTGAATGGAATGGAGATGGAGGAAAATTATATGATGAGACTCTAAGTGATTATCTTGCAGAGCAAAAATCTCAATCAAGGGCTTTCAAGGAGAATCTAACTCTCCAGGATTTCATTCAAATAAAAGAAGAATGGAGACCCTGCAACAGCAGTAGAAGTAAAAGACGCAATAGATTCCTATTGTATACATTTGATGGGTCATCCACAAGAAAAAAAGGGTTTGGAGGAAGAAGTTAGATGCATTCTTCTTGCTACATCCAGTAGTAGAAAGAGAAGTTGTTGAGATCGCAGCACTGCACCTTGAGGGTGAAGCAAAGGATTGGTGGTTCAACCATTTGAAACATGCAAGAGTGTCTTCTTATGTATATTTTAATCAAAGGCTGATTAGGAAGTTTAATATAAGAAAAATGGAGGTAATTCCTATTGAGACATTTTCCGACATTGAAGAGAAATCACATGGGGAGCCAAGGGGAGATGTCAGCATTATTGCTTCGGAAGAGGAGCAACTTCCACCACCATCAGCTGCAAGAGTACTTGCATCAGGAGAAGGAACACTTGCATCTTTGCAAGATGGCCTTGATCTCTTGATATCAGGAGTCCCATGCAAGATCCAGGAGATGCATGAGGAAGAGGAGACATATACCAATGATGGTAAAGTATTAGAGGAGCAGCCATTAACATCACCAATAGATGGAGAAGACATTACACCGGTAGGAGGAACCCTTGTAGCTGTACAATATGTTCCCAAGGATTAGATTATCCAAGGTATGTAAACATATCTACCCCATATTATTTCAGCACATCAAATGGAGAGTTGTGGGGACATGCCATCAGGGAAATTGCATGACTAAGGGTTAAAGAACATTTCTGATTTGGAGTAGCATAATATCACTGTGCAAAAGACCCTTGACTGGTTCAAGGAGGAGATGTATAGCCATCCTGGTTTCTCATTGTTGAGTTGAACATAACACTTTGGGTTGGAGTGTATAGTTTTGGAGGATAGGATCAGAATAATCCTAAGCAATCCAATGTAGCACTATGTGTTAAACATTGTGTATGACCCTGAGATAGCAGATGCACCATCATGGATATCAGCAGCATTGTCAATGAGCAAAAATGATGAATTGGGGTCCCAACTATTATTGAAGCATTCCGATGACCATTCAAATTATGTAGCATTAGATAGGTAGATGGTTGATGAGAGACATCCTATGATGGATAACATCTCCCATTATTATGATAGATATTTCTTGATGAGCACCTTACAGCTCAATGAGAAGATTTTGCCTACAACATGTTCTGAAGTTTATGGGTTATACCAGGTAATTGATGAGTGGTCTTCATATAGAGATTTCCAAGAAGTTGCACTTAAACATATCATGAAGTGCAAAGATAGTCATCAGATTTGGGAGGATGGTATTCTCCATTGGATGGATGGGTGAGGATGATGAGAAAGTGCTTGGTGAGCTACTTGCAGATCTATGACACAGGGCAGCAGGAGGCATGGATGCACTAGCTACTCTTGAGAGAATTTGGTCATCACATGAAATATCCTATGTCAGAGGATGTTTTATGGTTTGAGACATTGCATGGCACTCATATGATATGGAAGTAGAGAGTTTGGTTGTATGGGAAATTATACAAGTCAATCATCATGATGTTACTCCATGACTTGTATGATGATGAGATGAGGAGGTAGCAAGAGTCATTGTTGCTTTGGTTACACTTAGGAGAGTATGTATTGAATTTTCCCCATACCTTGCATGATGTTTCAGGAGTAGATGGTGGCACATTCATAGTGCAAAGGGGCTACTCCATAGCCATTGAGGATAAAAAAATAATTCCGCATAGGAATGATTCTTCCATATATAGCATCATTCTGGCATGTGAATTTGGCATTAGGCATGTAAAATAGGGGAGCTATGAGATGACGGGAGCCATATCACAAAGGCCAATAGCGCTGTCACTTGGGAGTATAGAACTATCGATGGAGTGTTTCAAGGATCACTTCACATATGAGTTACTTGATGGGAAAGTAGAAGATGAGAGGTATAGAGTGGTGGATGGAGTCATCTATCACCAGGACAGGATCTTCTTGACTAGGATATCCAAGCTCAAGAAGAAGGCTCTACATGTAGCATATGATTCATTCCTTTCTAGTCACCAAGGTCTCATGGAGACATATCAAACCATTATGGAGAGATTCTCATGGGAGGGCTCATCCATGGATCTCATCATCAGCTTACTCACAGTACATGGTAAGAGTTGTGTCTTTGAACTTATTGATCATATAAAAAATTATTTTCATTCTCTTGCCATTTATATGCAGTGCATTAATCGACAAGAGGGAAAGCCTCTCTTTGGACTTCATGGTCTTTTTAAGACCAACATTAGTGATGGAGATAACCAATTCTTGTATGGCTTTGTGACAATATTGTTCTATTCTTGGTATGCTCAATTGAAACACAATTCCATTTACTAATTTCCAATAGATGAGAAAACATGCACAACTAGCAAGTGGTTGGGAGACAACTTGTCACATTATGTTCAAGGGAAACAAGTAGAAAAATTGTGTTGTTTCCACTTGGGGAACTATGGTCACCATCCAACAGTTCATATGACACTCGGTATTTTTCTCATTTGGATTCCATATTGTGATGATGTTCTATTCACTATATGTGGAATGGCTTGGGCAAGCAAGGTTCATAGAACCAAAGAGTGGATCCTTGAGAGTCCATATGTTTTTTTGCCTCTTGAGGGCAACATTATTGCAACCCAAAATCAATAGCAGCTCTATACATATCATAAATTAAGAGACAGAAAACATGGGATGGAAATTTTGGTCTATCATGTTCATCCATACAGCCTATTAGCACTAAAAATGCTAATGGCGTAATCACCATTGTGTCACTATTTTAAAAAAAAATTATTGTGTCTTAGTCCATGTCCAAAGTTTGAGTCATTTCCAATAAAAGTGAAAAAGAGTCCCAACATCAAGGTATTTTTAAGTGAATAGATGTCATAGTGTTTTATAGTCCTAAAATAAGTTCAAATCTCTATTTTGACTTATGTTAGTGTTGAAGGTTATTCGTTGTTTTGGTAATAAAGTTGCAGTCATTTGGTCTGGAATAATAGCTACCTATGTTGCAAATTCATTGTCAAAACAATAATGTAGTAAAAGGTAGCTATTTCTTAGAAATAAAATTCATATGTTCCACATAGTGAAAAGCGCAACTATTTCACTGAGATTTTGGTTATCTCAATAAAGAGGCTACAAGTAAACAGGTAATTAGTTTTCAAAGCAGGAAAATTAAGGATTCATGGATAGTATTGTAACCAGTGTTCTTTAAAAGCAAAGCGCTTCCTGAAGAAAATAGATTAATCAACAGAGTGGGAGATCCGCAGAAGAGAAGCAGAGAATGTTTAAAGGAAGCTCGCCAGGAATTAGACTAAGGAATGAAGCAACGGAGAAGAACCGTGTGCAGGATGAGCAGAAGACCATGATATAATTGAAAATCCAAAAGGGGAAGAGATCGACAGCTGAGATGAAATCACAAACTAAACAGTACAAGTTGCGATGCGACTAGTGGAAATCAATTAAGACCATCAGAACCGAGCGCATATCAACGGTACAGATTAAAGTGCAAATGGAGCGATTTCTCAAATTCCAACTTTTGAAGTTTATTGTTAAGTAAATCACGTGGTATGTTAATTGACTTGTGATGAGGTGAGCGGGCACGTGTCAGCGTAGCGCACTAGTGCACATTGCACATCGCATAGTTTATGGTTTAGCCGTTATCAGTGTAAAGTTAAACTTGCAGGCGACCAATCTGCGATAAGACAGGAACTGCGATGTGCGATTGATTTTGATTGGTTACCAGGTTGTGGGGCCCAAGAACCATAGTTTCATATATAATTCATGATAAAAATAATTTTCATGATTCATCAAGATTTATGCAAGGAATAAAGCACATGTAATGATAAGGTTGAAGTGTGAAGCTTAGTGGGATGACTTGGCACAGGCTTTTGAATCATTTAAAAAATGTGTCATTACTCCTTGTCATAATTGAAGGTATGAAATCAGATAAGAGAGCCCAGTGATTACTCAACCTGAGGCCTCTGTGTATGATACAGGTAAAAAAAAAACCAATCCTCCAGCTAGTAGTCTCAGGTTTCAAAGCAAGCAGTCTCAGGTTTCATGGAAAACATTGCAACTAGATTTCAACAGTTGTATTCATGAGCAGTTTAGCTATCAGAAAATGGGGAAAGTAGGGAAGGTAAATAGGTGAGAGACTACTAACTGATCTGAAAATGGGTTGGATAACTTGTTATGATTTTCAAGAACCTCCCACTCAGTTAAAAAAATAAAAGATATAGATTATACTTGACTTTTGCGAAATTTTATACTTGAAACAGGTGTATGTTTTTAAAATTTTTAAGTTCTTTAAGTCCATTTATTTTTTCTGAAATTAAACATGTGCAACAACCATATAATTCAGAAAAAAAAAATCAACACATAACCACAAATTTATTCTAGGATTTCACCTGAATATCATGGGCTACGTCTCCTTGAGCTCTTGTCATCTTGACTTGGCTCTTTGGGATTATGGAAAATTTATTTTACAAGCTAAAAAAATAAACTCGAATGGTTAACTGAACTAAGCCAATGGGTTTATAATACCATCTATATCCCTGTCATGGTTGTCATCATGCTGAAATACATCTAGGCTCCCTTAGACTTGATTCCTTCTGTCGGTGCTCTTGAGCTACATTGAGATTATCTATGGCACTAACTCCTTCATAATTATTTTTATGTCCCTGAAACATCACCTAATATCTCTAGCACATATCAGACCTCCAAAATAGACTGATAGTTTTCTCAAAATGAGCACTGGCTCCCCAATCTAGGCCTCCTTCCACAATTGAACCTAGGTTGCCCAAAAATTCCTTGTAGGTTCTCGACCTTCAGAATTATTCAAATGAATTTGAAAAAGCCTTCATTGGATTCAAAATGTCAAAAATATTCATAATAGACTATTGTTTCACTGAAATTGGCCTCTGCCTGCCCCGGTTTCACATCCAACACATGGTGGCACCCCTTGGCACTAGGGTCAAATAAAACTTCTCTATGGGTTATCTACCTCTAGAAGTCCTCAAAAGATTCTGAAAACTCATCCATTGGATTCATAATTCTCATTACAGTCATATATGACTATTGGTTTACTGAATAAGGCCTCTAGCTACCCTGGCTAGGCCTCAAACTACTGCTGGCACTTGCTGGCCCTGGTGGCCCTTGGGACTTCACCAAATAATCCCGGCCTTGAAAAGTCCTCTACGGGCTCTAAAAACCACACCATTAGTTCCATAACATCTGAAACATCCAAAATTGACTATTTTATTTCTGAATAAGGCCTCTAGTTGCCCTGGCTAGGCCTCAAACTGTTGCTGGCCCATGGTGCCCCTAGTGGCCCCTAGAACTTCTCTGAAGAAACAACCTACTCAAAAGTCCTTTGATGGCTCTGTAATCCTCACCAATAAGTCTGGAATGTCTCAGATAGTCTAAATTGAATATTGGCACTCCAAAGTTGGTTGAATCTATCTCAAGATAGAGCCTGAACTCATTTTTCCCAATGACCCCTAAAAATCCTCCACCAAATTTGGAGGACTTCAGTTAACTGCAGTTAAACTGGCTAATTCCGAAAATTTGGGTCACGCCACTAATTCTTAGCCATACCTTAACCGCCGTTAGATGGCATTAGATCTAAGCCATGTAACAAGCATAAATGCCAGAGGCGGGTAATACAGTGGAGGTTAGGGATAACATAATCATCGCATAAACTACATGTTAAATGACATGTGAAGAGTTTTCAACGAGAAACGGAGCCGTAGGTATTTTTGGCTAATCCCACAGTCTAGGTTCATAGCCATATGGGAGGGGCTGGCCCCTCCGCTCCCCCAAATGGAGTTTTGATTAACGATAAATACAACCAGTGCTCCATAGGTGTTAAGAACCAAACAGTAGAGCATACGGTAAAAGCATGGGCATGCTAGCATGGAGCCGAAATCAAAACAATAAACCCATTTCCAAATCAAACAATGCCACTTGTTAGCATATGACTGGTCTAGATGGAATATCCCAGGGAATATTTTGAGGAATATTCCCAGAATATTTCTTGGAATATTCTTCTTTTTTGAATTTTCCAATTCCAGTCAAACTTGGTTAAAAGCTAGAAATTGTAGTTTACTGTACTTTTCAAACTTCCATACCTTCTTCATACAGTGTAATTTTTTCGAAATGTTTGCGGTGCTGGAATCAGGAAGACGAGATCTAGCTAGTCGCTTAGGTTCATAACACTTCTAAACACTTTGAATTTTGAGCTATCACTTAGGTCCTTGATCCAAATCTGATCACACCTCCCCATTGGGAATCTTTTGGACTCCAAAAGATTGATATACTAATATGTACAGTAGATGAGAGTACAACACCCTCAATTTTTAGCCTCCATACACTTTCCTTGCATGACTAGTGCCTTTGAACCATAACTCGAAGGTAGTCAACAATTCCCTTCTTGAATGCTATTTTCCTCCTGTCAAGAATTGTCTTCCTTGAACTCACTCAGAAATTTCTGATGAGAAATTTACAGAAGGTAGTTGAGCATCGCTTCCTTGATCATCGATCCAAGGTGGCTAAAAAAAACATGAGATTACAACAGAAAACATGCATACATAACTAAAATTTGCATATGTACAAATAGATGTATGTCTTACTGTGTCAATAAGTCAAACCACTTCTTACCAAGCCACTTCCATGAAGAATTTTGCTGCTAAAAATATTCTTCATGTGAAAGATCTGTTCTCACATCAATGATGGAATCTTTGGTTCCACTTTCTCCAGTCTTTCTGTCCTCTTGCCTCAAATTCTTGGGACGATTAGTTGGATGCAATGTCCAATATTGGGAAATAACTTGTCCCTTCTTTTGGCAACGTGTGAAAGTATTTTGCACCTTCTTTGCAAGTTGCCTTTGCCTCAACTATTTCCTATATGCCTTCATCCTCTTCCAGCATCTCGAAACATCATGGTTACACAGAACATAATATGAACAACAACTCTTTCTTCCATTCAAGCATGAAAAATTTTCATGCCTTGCAGAAACATAATCAACTTGACTATGGGAAGAATTATACCTCGCATGTTGCTTTGCATGTCCATCCTTTTTACCTTCATGAGGAGATGAACTTGTAGAGGTTCCAGCTTTCTTTTGAAGACTAACATCAGTGTTCATGTCTTGAAAATTGTCTGAAATCTCATGCTCACCACAAGCTGCATGTCTACACACATCTTGCTGCAACATAGGCTTCAAACAATGGCAATCAACTTGAAAACACACTTGACATGTTTGTGGTTTATAACTTGTGAAAAAAATTCTCTTTGAATTTGACTCAAATGCCTTCATGGCTTTGGATTCTTCGCCATAAGATTGAACATAACCAAGACCAAATTTCTTAGGTCGTTCCTCAACCAAAATAGGATCAATCATGCCTTGTGCATGTTTACCTAAACCCTTGCCTTCATAGCCCATTTTAAACATTAAATTGGACCCTATACCTCAAGTGTGCTTTTCAAATGAACCAACACATCTATCTGAAGAGGAAACTGAAGATAAATTAGAGTGAATTACCACTGCTTCGTGCATGTTCTTGGATAAGGCCTCTTGGGATTGATGGAGCTGCATATCCATCTCATGCATTATGTGAAGAATTTCTTCCTTCTCTTTCTTCATAGAAAACAATTTCTCACAAAGTATCGTGCTTTCTCTTCTATCTTCAAAAAGAATTTTCACCATGTCGTTCAAGATGTATAAGTCTCGCTTCATGTCTTCATCAAAGAATCTTGTGAAGGAGGAGGATTTTTAAACCTCACTTGAAGAAGTTGTCATCATGAAAATGAACTAAAGAACTTCAACAAAATTCACAAATATTTCAAAAAAAAATGACAAAGCTTCTAAACAAAATGGCTGTAGAGTCAAGCTCTTCTTCAAGCAGCCTTTTTGCAAACACCATCTTGTGCTTCAAGGGTTGCCTTGAGGTCCTTTGGGTAAGGAAGATGCCTTCATCCCTTCTTCCTTCTTTTCCTCTTCTAGACTTAGCTAACCATATCTTTCCCTTCACCTCTAGCAAACTCAAGCAACAATAAGTTTGGAAACAGACAAATTATTTAACTGTAAAAACACCTTTCAAGTCAAACAAGAAAGTTATTTCACTGTCAATTAAGAAAATGAGTGCTCTAATAACAACCTGATATGAAAATGGGTTGGATAAATTGTTATGTTTTTCAAGAACCTCCCACTCAGTTAAACAAGTAAAAGGTCTAGCTTATACTTGACTTTTGCGGAATTTTATACTTGAAACATGTGTATTATTTTTAACTGTTTAAGTGATTTAAGTCCATTTATTTTTTCTGAAGTTAAACACGTGCAAAAAACATATAATTCAGCAAATAAAAATCAACACATAACTACAAATTTAATCTAGGATTTCACCCGAATATCGTGGGCTACGTCTCCTTAAGCTCTTGTCATATTGACTTGGCTCTTTGGGATTATGGAAAATTTGTTTTACAAGTTACAAAACTAAACTCAAATGGTTAATTGAACTAAACCAATGGGTTTATAATACCATCTATATCCCTGTCATGGTTGTCGTCACTCTGAAAACAGATCTAGGCTCCTTTAGACTTGATTCCTTCTCTCGGTGCGCTTCAGCTACATTGAGCATATATATGGCACTAACTCCTTAAGAATTATTTTTTTGTCCCTAAAAACTCACCTAATGTCTCCAACACATATCAGACCTCCAAAATATACTAATATTTTGCTCAAAATGAGCACTGGCTCCCCAATCTAGGCCTCCTTCCACAGTTGACACTAGGCTTCCGATAACTTCCCTGTAGGTTCTCAACCTTTAGAAGTCTTCAAATTACTCTAAATATCCCTTCCTTGGATTCATAATGTCTAACATAGTCATAATAGACTATTGGTTCACTGAAATTGGCCTCCGGCTACTCCAGTTTCGCCTCCAACACCTGGTGGCACCCCCTGGCATTAAGGTCAAAGAAAAATTCTCTATGGTTTATCAACCTCTATAAGTCCTAAAATGCTTCTAAAATCTCCTCCATTGGATTTATAATTATCATTACAGTCATAAATGACTATTGGTTTGTTGAATAACACCTCTAGTTGCCCTGGCTAGGCCTCAAACTGCTTCTAGCACTTGATGGCCTTGGTGGCCCCTGGAACTTCACTGAAGCATATTGGCCTTAAAAAGTCCTCTATCGGCTTTGAAAACCATACCATTAGTTCTGGAACATCTAAAACATCAAAATTGACTATTGGATTTCTGAATAAGGCCTCTATCTACCCTGGTTAGGCCTCAAACTGCTGATGGCCCATGGTGGCCCTAGTGGACCCTAGAACTTCTCTAAAGCAAGAAAATACTCAAAATTCATCTGATGGCTCTAAAACCCTCACCAATGAGTCTGGAATGTCTGAGATATTCGGAATTGACTACTGGCACTCCAAAATTGGTCGAATCCAGCTCAACATAGAGCCTAAATTCATTTTTCCCAATGACCCCTAAAAATCCTCCACCAAATTTGGAGGACTGCAATTAACTGCAGTTAAACTGGATGATTACAAAAATTTGGGCCCTGCCACTAATTCTCCACCATACCTTAACTGTCGGCAGATGGCATTAAATCTAAGCCATGTGACAGGCGTAAATGGCGGAGGCAGATAATACCGTGGAGGTTAGGGCTAACATAACTGTCACATAAACTATGTGTTAAATGACATGTGAATAGTTTTCAACGAGAAATGGAACCATCGGTGGTTTTGGCTAAGCCCACGGTCTAGGGTCACAGCCATATGGGAGGGGCTGGCCCCTCCGCTTCCCTATACGGATTTTTGATTAAAGATAAATATAATCGGCGCTCCATAGGTGTTAAGAACCAAATGGTAGAGCATATTGTAAAGGCGCGGGTGCACTAGCATGGAGGTCATAGGGTCAACTCCATTCAGATCCATAAAAAAAAATTACTTGACCATTCCTGGGACATGTGGCAACCTCCGGGCCAACCACGTGGTAGCCTCCCATTGGCCGAAATCAAAACAATCAACCCACTACCAAATCAAATAATACCACTTGTCAGCATATGACTGGTCCAAACAAAATATTCTTCTTTTTTTGAATTTTCCAAATCCAGTCAAAAGCCAAAATTGTAGTATAATGTACTTTTCAAACTGCAATAACTTCTTCATACGGTGTCAGTTTTTCAAACCATTCACGGCACAGGAATCAGGGAGACAAGATATATCCAGTCGCTCAGGTTCGGCACACTTCTGAACACTTTTAATTTTGAGCTATCACTTAGGTCCTTGATCCAAATCTGATCATTAACACAAGATTTGTGGATGCAAGGGAAAAATCACAATTCAAATTTGCAGGTTGGTATAAATTCCTCTAGAATTTTTCTTGGGAGAACGTGGCACTGGCTCAAGCTTTCAATGAGTCTTTAGATTGTGAAAAGTTCAGGTTAGCCCGCAAAACATTCAAAATTTCTGAGGCTATCATCGCTTGTGCAACCTAGTCTTTTGCAACCGGTGAACGTTGGTTTAAAATAAAAGCACTGCCTGAAGATGTAATTTCTTACCTTAAGCCTGAATATGCTCATATGAAATGGAATTCAACTGCTCATATTTCTTGTTTTAAAGCCGAATGACAACATTTTATTACCTCAGTCCATAAATACATCACATGTGAAGGGAGGTTTTCTTCTGTTCATCATTATCAGTTGAGATTCCTGGCCCACATATCAAGAGAAAAACCTTTGAACCTACCCTATTTCTTGTATAAATATCTACTTAGAATGTCCCTCAAGTTGTTGGGTGTGGAGCCTGATTATCTTGTTTACTTTGTATCACAACATTGGACCCTTGTACCTTAAAAGGGGCGGCAACGCCGCTCGTAACTAATTGCTGCCGTGGGGGGTCCAGGGGGGGGTGGCAGCACTTTTCGGAACCCCCCCCCCTGGCAGGGTTTTTTGGGGGCAGTGCCCCCGAAGCTAAAAACAGATGTAAAATTGCCTTGTAAAAGTATAGTAATTTCTAGTCAATCTGGGCCGTTCATTAGGCAAATGATCTGACAATAGAATTTGTGTTTATATTAGGGTTTTTTGCCCTAGAAGGCAACCCCTTGCTTTTATGAGGGCATTGTATTACGGCTGTGCATTGTATGTGTGTATTCTCGGAGCGAGAAACAGAGAGGGAGACTGTGAGAAAGAACACAGGATATTACAACGGATCTGCTGTAGGTTTTGTCTTTTTCATTTTGCTGGATAATAGAAAGGAAGGACTGGCTGTTCGAGGTGGATGTAGCCCAAACTGGGTGAACCACGTATATCTGTGTCTCTCTGGTTTTATGTGTTTTTGTGTGCTTGTATTTTCCGCATATTTTATGTGTTTCATTGCTCCATAATATATAATTTTCTAACAACTAGTATCAGAGCCGAAGGTGTATTTAGCTGATAAACTCACAATAAAGAAGGGTTCCTGGTTCGAGTGGGAGCAATGGCGGACGATGGTAAGTTTAGGGTCGAGAAATTTAATGGCTAAAACTTCCCACTGTGGAATATTCAGATGGAAGATTATCTGTATCAGAAAGATCTGTACCTACCATTGAGCGGAAAAAAAAAAGAAGCCGACGGCCATGACAGACGCAGAATGGAACATTATTGATAGAAAGGAACTCGGAACAGTACGGTTGTGTCTTGCGGCATCAATTGCCTTCAATATTTCGAAGGAAACAACAACAGAGGGTTTGATGCAGACGTTGGCGAAACTATATGAAAAACCCTCAGCCTCAAACAAGGTATTTCTTATGAAAAGACTATTTAATATGAAGATGTTGGAAGGTGGATCTGTTGCAGACCATTTAAATGAATTTAATACAGTTACCAGTCAGTTAAGTTCTGTAGGGGTAAACTTTGATGATGAAGTTAGAGCTTTGTTATTCTTGTGCTCATTAACAGAAAGCTAGAATGGTTTAGTTATGGCCATTAGTAACTCTGTCTCTGGATCTAGTACTTTAAAGTTTGATGATGTTGTTGGTGCTATCCTTAGCGAGGAAATGCGAAGGAAAAGCTCCGGTGAGACATCGGGTAATGCTTTGAGTGCAGAGTCTAGAGGAAGAAGAATGGAAAGAGGAAAGAGCTCAGGATATCGCAGTAAATCAAGGAAAGGCAGATCCAAGTCCAGATCAGGAATAGTGTGCTAGAATTGCAGAAAGAAAGGACACCTAAAGAAAGATTGTAGATCTCGGAAGGGAAAAGAAGGAGACACACAGCAAGAAAACAATCATGAAGCAAATGTGACAGGTGATGTGTTACAAGATTCTTTGATTATTTCTTTCGAAAATGTTACTGATTCTTGGGTTGTAGATTCAGGGGCTTCATTCCATGCCACACCTGATAAGAAATATTTTCATGACTATGTTCAAGGAGATTTTGGACAAGTTCTTTTGGGTGATGATAAACCTTGTAACATTGTTGGAATGGGTAAAGTTCTTGTAAAATAACATAATGGAAACCAATGGCTACTAAAGGAGGTAAGGCATGTTCCAGATCTGAAGAAAAATCTGATTTCAACAGGGAAGTTAGGCGGTGAAGGTTGTGTGACAACTTTCACAGAT
Organism: Pinus albicaulis; assembly: GCA_034641835.2. NCBI lineage: Eukaryota > Viridiplantae > Streptophyta > Pinopsida > Pinales > Pinaceae > Pinus > Pinus albicaulis. Next base: position 1,563,558,533 of record CM076579.1, on the reverse strand, counting down.
AAAACTTGGAAGGTCACCAAAGGAGCCCTGGTAATAGAAAAAGGCGAAAAGGTTGGTACATTGTATTTATGCAATGGTATTTCTAACTCTGTTAATGCTTTAAGTTCCAAAGGAGCATATGCATCATTATGGCATCATAGGCTCTGACACATGAGTGAGAAGGGGATGAAAATTCTTCACTCAAGAAATTTGCTGCCAGGTTTGAAGAAAATTGATTTGGATTTCTGTGAGAATTTCATTTATGGAAAACAGAAGAGAGTCAGATTTCTCAGAGTTGGGAAAGAAAAAAAGAGAGAAAAATTGGAGCTTGTGCATACAGATGTATGGGGACCTGCTCAAGTATCATCTCTTGGTGGCTCTTGTTATTATGCTACTTTTATTGATGATGCAACTAGAAAAACATGGATTTATTGTATTCAGAATAAATCTGATGCATTTGATACTTTCAAGAAATGGAAAGCTTTGGTTGAGATCGAGACAGGAAAGAAGTTGAAGCGTCTCAGATCAGATAATGGAGGTGAATATTGCAGCAAAGTGTTTTATAGCTACTGTTCAGAGCATGGAATTCGCAGAGAGAAGACAGTTCCAAGAACACCACAATAAAATGGTGTGTTAGAAAGGATGAACAGAACAATCATGGAGCGTTCAAGGTGCATGAGATTGCATGCAGGATTGCCTTTACAATTTTGGGCAGATGCTGTAGATATTGTTGTTTATCTAATAAACAGAGGGCCTTAAAGTTCCTTGGATGGTGGTATTCTAGAGGAAGCATGGACAGGTAAAAAGGTAAACTACTCTTTTTTAAAGCCTTTTGGTTGTGAGGCCTTTGTCCATATTAATAAAGAAAACAAAAAAAAGCTTGAGGCAAAATCAAAGAAATTTACCTTTATTGGATATGGTGCTAACGATTTTGGTTATCTCTTATATGATTATGAAAATCACAAAATCATTAGGAGCAGAGACATAATATTCAATGAAAAGGTCTTGTATAAGAATCAACTGCAGAAAAAGAAACATGAAAAAGAAAGCAAGGAATACACGGTTCTTGATGAGATAACTGAAAAGGTAAAGGTGCCTGAAAATAATAATAATCAACAACCACAGCAGCAGCAACCACCACAACAGCAACATGCACCTCAAACACCTGAAATTGGTATTAGAAGATCTACCAGGATAATTAGACCCCCTGAACGATACTCTCCTTCATTATATTATTTATTGTTGACTGATTTTGGTGAACCTGAATGTTATGAAGAAGAAATGCAGGTTGAAAGTAGGAAGAAGTGGGAGCTAGCCATGGAAGAAGAGATGGACTCCTTAATGCATAACCAGACTTGGGACTTAGTTAGGTTGCCTGCAGGTAAAACTGAATTGCAGAATAAATGGGTTTACAGGCTAAAGGAAGAAGATGGAGGAAAACAGAGGTACAAAGCTAGACTTGTGGTGAAGGGGTTTGCACAGAAGAACGATATTGATTTTGATGAAATATTTTTGCCTATTGTTAAGATGAATTCAATCAGAACTATCTTAATTCTTGTAGCAGCGGAAGATTTACATCTTGAACAGTTATATGTAAAGACAACATTTATCCATGGAGATTTGGAGGAAGAGATATACATGCAGCAACCAGAAGGATATGAGGTAAAAGGGAAAGAAAAATTGGTGTGCAGGTTAAAGAAGAGCTTGTATGGCTTAAAACAGGCTCCAAGGCAGTGGTATCTAAAATTTGATAAGTTTATGTCTGAACAAGGTTATACTAGATGTCACTCTGATCATTGTGTTTATCTAAAAATACAAAATGATGGCAGCTATATTATATTGTTATTGTATGTAGATGGCATGCTTGTTGCAGGGTCTAACATGCAGGAAATAAATGTGCTCAAAAGAAAATTGGCAAATTCATTTGCAATGAAGGATTTGGGAGCTGCAAAAAAAATCCTTGGTATGAGGATAACTAGAGACAGGAAAAATCGCAAATTAACACTGTCTCAAAATGAGTACATAGAAAAGGTGTTGAAAAGATTTAATATGCACAATGCAAAACTAGTTAGTACACCTTTTGCTAGCCATTTCAAACTTAGTAAGGAGATGTGCCCAAAGACCCAAGAAGACATGGATTATATGTCTAAAGTTCCATATGCATCAGCAGTTGGAAGCTTAATTTATGCAATGGTCTGCACAAGGCCTGATATTGCACATGCAGTGGGAGTTGTAAGCAGGTATATGAACAATCCAGGAAAAGAACATTGGATGGCAGTAAAATGGATTCTCGGATATTTGAGAGGTACCACAAATCAAGCATTATGCTTTGGTGGTTCAAACATTGCTCTACAGGGATATGTTGATGCAGATATGGCAGGTGACAGAGATAACAGGAGGAGCACTACAGGATATGTATTTACTGTAGGTGGCACAACTGTCAGTTAGGTTTCAAAAATCCAAAGTGTTGTTGCACTTTCAACAACAGAAGCCGAGTATGTTGCTGCTACAGAGGCTAGTAAAGAAATGATTTGGTTACAAAGGTTTATGGATGAATTGGGTAAGAATCATGATATGGGCACACTATACAGTGATAGCCAAAGTGCTATTCATCTTGCAAAGAACTCAACATTTCATTCTAGGACTAAACACATACATCTCAAGCACCATTTGATACGGTCATTATTGGAAGATGGAGAGTTGAAGCTGGAAAATATACACACTAGCCAGAATCCTACAGATATGCTAACAAAATTTGTAACCAGGGAGAAACTGAGAACATGCTCAGTTTCAATTGGTCTTCAAGGATGACGATGAAGATGAGAAACAGCCAAGTCCAAAGAGGAGTCATTGTCTAGCAAATGAAGCAGCGGTGGAGTTGCTACAATCAGTCTCCAAGTGGGAGATTGTTGGGTGTGGAGCCTGATTATCTTGTTTACTTTGTATCACAACATTGGACCCCTGTACCTTAAAAGGGGCGGCAATGCCACCTGTAATTAATCGCTGCCGTGGGGGGTCCGGGGGGGGGGGGCGGCAACACCGGGCCCCCTGGCGGGGGGGTTACCGAGAAGCGGCGCCCTGACTAAACAGATGTAAAATTGCCTTGTAAAAGTATAGTAATTTCTAGTCAATATGGGCCGTTCATTAGGCAAATGATCTGATGGTAGAAGTTATGTTTATATTAGGGTTTTTTGACCTAGAAGGCAACCCCTCGCTTTTATGAGGGCATTGTATTGCGGCTGTGCATTGTATGTGTGTATTCTCGGAGCGAGAAACAGAGAGGGAGACTGTGAGAAAGAACAGAGGATATTACATCGGATCTTCTGTAGGTTTTGTCTTTTTCATTTTGCTGGATAATAGAAAGGAAGGACTGGCTGTTCGGGGTGGACGTAGCCTAAACTGGGTGAACCACGTATATCTGTGTATCTCTGGTTTTATGTGTTTTTGTGTGCTTGTATTTTTCGCATATTTTATGTGTTGCATTGCTCCATAATATATAATTTTCTAACACAAGCTACAAAAAACTCCAAATTACTCCTTGCATAATTTGTCTCATAGAGGGCTGATTAAAATTTTAGTTGTCTATCATCTCAGAAAGAAGAATATTACTTGGGATAGGTTTTTAAGAGAGGGAGGGTTTGGCAGTATTAATTCCAGAAGAAATGTAGGGAGGCCAAAGAAGAAAGACATCCATGAGAAAACTAGTGTTGCCCCTATTTCACATAGTTCACTATCTTCTCCTAAGAAGCCTATGTCATAGAATAAAGAACAAATTTCCTCATATTCACGAAGCCATCCTAAGAAGAAACTTTGCATGGCAGAAGAACCAGTGGAAGTCAACCCTGGTATTCTTGCACATAAGCCTATATTCTCACCAAATTAATTCAACCTTGGTATGAAAAGTTCAAGCCAGATTCCCGAGTCATCTCATCAAGTGCAGCCAAATAGTGGTACATCTCTCACTGAATCCACCCTCTCACAAGTTTTTCTTTCTCTCAAGGAAGGAAAAAAGAAAATGACAGAGCCTACCATAGAAGAAGAGCCTACCATGGCTAAATTAGTATCCTCCATTTGTTCTTCAATCAAGAAGAGGAAAAAAAACGAGAAACATTCCTATTCCTCATTTGAAGATAGTAGTGATCCTAAGTAAACAGAGTTAGGAGATGAAGAGGCAGATTCTAGTAAATTTATACATGGAGGAAAGAGGTCCAAATTCATCCCTAACCCCTATGTCAAAATACCTCATACTATACCAAGAAAAAAAATCAGGCTAAACAACAAGCTGGTTGCCAATCCTAAACTGAGGGATGAAATTATCAACATTGAAGAAAGGCCAGAAGATAAAATTGAAAGGAAGAAGAAAGCTCAGTGAAAGAGTCAAGCACAGAAAAATAGGTCTAGTAAAAGGGTAACTAAAGAAGAACCATAAGAATATTTTCTTCTATTTTTTACCTTTGATGAATGAAGAATAGGGTTGACTTGGAGAAAATGTTTTGGGTAAATGTTCCATGTTTTCCGGTTATTGCTACCTTTTCTGTGAAAGTAGCAATTATTTTGAAATATCAGCATGTGATGGAAATGGGCTAATTTTTGTTTTGAATCATGATGGTGATATTAAAGATATGAAGTGGAGAGGTTATTCAGTTGCAATGGATGCTTCTAGGTGTCTTATGTCCAGCCTTCTCTGAAATATCATGTTTCTATTTTTCACATTTAATAGGAGATAACCACATGTCATTCCCACCGTTTTTACACTTTTTGCTAGAAATTGGTTGCACTAAAATAGAAGAGTGGTCTTTGAATAGGCTACCAACTCACACAACCATTTCAGAGTGACATCCTTTATGATGCCTTCATGATGTTTATCTTGTTTTTAATAAAGCACTTTGTAATTAAGATTAAGGGATAAGCCTCACCTCTTGCACGAGGTTGTAATGACTTTTGAAACAAATTTACCTTTTTCTGTGGAAGATGATAGTATCATATTTTGTATATATAGGCCAAACTGATATGAAGTCAGGGTTGGTTGGTGGTTATATAATTTTGACTTATATGATCTGTAGTCTTTTTTGTGAATGAAATGGAATGATACTATTGCAGACTTATTACCAACATGCTGTGTGTATTGTCTACTTTACTTGTGTTTCCATATCTCCTTTCTTCTAGTTCCAGTTTGCAAATCATCATACTATTATGTGTTTTTATTAGTCTCTTAACCATGTTATGTGTTTTATCAGTTCTTGTTAGTCTCACATAGTGAGCATTCCTGATAAAATATATGTTATAACAATGGAAGAACATCACTCATGATAGTTATTCTTCATGGTATTTTAGTGAGAATGTTGTCATGCTAGAAATATCTTTCTCTTAATGGAATATTGTCAAATTGCTACTTTTTTGAATTTCTACTAAATGCCATAGATTTTTGTTTTACAAACCTACTGATTCTTCTCTCATCTCATAATTTCCTCCCCTCATATACTACAAACTTTCACCTTTGTACCACATCAGGTTACAATACGCTCATTAGTATAACTATGGATTTGACTAAAATCTCTTTTTAGTGAATCAAATTTTATACCATCTTCCAATCCCATAAAAAAAACATTAAAATTTCCTTAGAGTTTAATATGTGTTTGGTCAGGAATTTTCTATAGTCCAAGTGCTAATTCCATCGCCAACATATTTTAGTGCATCTGTCGGGAGATGAAGGCCTTATAACAAAGTATTCTCCTGAGTCTATTGTTATGAATTGTTGATAATCAGTTCTTGATGGTGAACAAGAATTGGTGACCTGAAGAAGACTTCAAATTTGTTCACCTGACGACTCCACAAAGAGGAAGAAGGGTTTCAAGACCTCCTTCTACAAGGACGAATCAGAGATCTCCAACTGTGAGTTAAGTTGCTGGCCCAGAGAAAATCATCAAATGTGCTAAAGGAAAATAGAGATCAGTTGAAGCCACATCTCAGTCAGTGAAGAAGGTACACAAAAAGTACGTTCCAAAGAAAAAGGCACCTCTATATACTTTTTTTTCTTTCTAAGTATGACTAATTCTATTATATATAAGGTTACTGGTACAAAACAGGCACAATGTCAGCTATGAAAGCCTGAGCACTGTGTTTGAAAAACAAGTTGTTCAAAGAGTATCTGGACTGCCCAGAGTGGGAAACCAGTCCTATTAAACATAGAGTCTTAACCGCCCTTGAGAGGGAAACCGGTTTTGAGTGCATGTAAACTAAACAAACATAAAAAGAGATGCTATAGTTCAGAAACCACTTTTCCAACTGATCTGCAAAGCTACAAAGTCTAGAATTATCTATAAAACTGGAGCAAAAAACCTAGAAAGCATTGCAGAGGCTAGTCATGAGTCAGAGAAGGCGGTTCCTCAATGACCTTGCAATCGAAATCCTCGCTGCTGTCATCCTGCCCAGAGTCGAGAGTGTGCATTCCGCTAGAGCGCGCCCCTGTAGGTCTTTGGCGCTCCTGAGGAGAAAGAGGGGAATTGACAGGAACAACCTCTGCGCAGGGAAAACCAGAACCTGGTGGGGGGAGCAGAGAAGCCAAACGGGGCGCAGGATGGTTGGGGATTTCTTCACGTAGAGTAATAGTGATGTAGGCCGTAAGAACAGAATTGGAGGACGTGCTATCAAATCTAAGCTCCGCACGATGCGAAGTCTGCCTGATGGTGGGCCAAGCAATGCCAGGAGGGGCAGGCTGGGGAGAGCTACTGCCGGGTACGTGAGCATGGGAAGGAGAAGGCGGGGCAGCGTCCAAGGAAACAGTGACAGCATCCCCAGAGCGACTACGACCACGTCCTCTTCCACCACGCGGGCTCGGATTGAAATCATGGACGTCGTCAGTGGAGAAAGAGCTGGGAGGGGGGCGACAGAGACCTCGGTTGAGGCCTCGTCGGCTCCTCATCCTTTCATGGAGACGAGGTATGTCGCCAGAGGAACGACGAAGGTGAGTGGAGTCGAGAGGGGAAGTAGTGATAGCAGGGGAAGGGGCGATGGGTTGAACGAAGCGGAGAATGGTAGGAGGAGCAGGAAAACGACCAAGAAGCCCACCACGCAGGTCAGAGCCAGCACGGGAGAGGTAATTGAGCAAACAATGCGGGCTCTGGGAGAAATGAAGACCTGGATGCAATTCAATGCAGGCATGCAGAGAGCAGTGCCTCCCTATGATGGTCTTCACGTTGGCCTCTATCGAGCCAGGAGCAAAAATGCCATGCAGCGGGGCGGGCGAGCTCATCGAACCAGTAGCATCATCGGAGCCTTCCGAATTACCCTCCATAACTTGCAGCACCGTCATAATCGCTAACAGGGTGAGCAGACCAAGATGAATAGCCATCGCGCGAGCAGGGGCATTAAGGGCCTCATAAATGCAGGTGTCGGGAGCCATGTGGGCTGCCCTGGCCGTCACCATGGGGAAGTGCACATGGAGGCACGTCCCGTCCAAAGCATTAAACAACCACATCCGGCGCACCTCTATATACTTTAGAATCTAAACAGGTTTTAGTTTCAAAATATTCTGCTGAAAAATCTCAAGTTGAAGCTACTCCTCTAGAAAATAAAGTGGATATTGTTAACCTAGGCTCAACTGAAATTTTTTCTTACTCATCACCTACTAAATCTGAAATAAGTACTCTTCTATTCAAAGAGGAGGAAATTGAATTTCTAAGTTTTGAAAAGAAGTCAGAAAAATTTGTGCTAAATGAAGGGGAATTAGAACAAGTATTGGTTATTGCACATTTCCTTTATAGGGATATTTTGACTGAAGAAGACTTAAGGACTATTTTAAATTTCCTTCAGACTCAGCTTGAATACTAGTCTCTTATTACCCCTCAGCAAGAGTATTTTCCTTTCTCTCCAAATCTAGGTTTTGGGTCATCTTCCTCTCATCCTTTTGAAGAGTCTGTACCTGAAGGTCTTACTTTTAACTTATCTGATTTCCATTATTAGTGTTGGCTCGAGGGGTCCTAACCCAGGTTCGGAGTGCAAGGTTTTGCAACAAACCCCTATACTACTGGCCCTTTTGGAAATGACCTACTTGCGTAGGTCAAAGTCTCACCCGAAGTAGTATCGGTGGGTGTTGGAACTAAGCTTCCGCACCCTGAGAAAGGATAGGTAAGGCAAGCAGAGTTGCACTAGGCCCTGTGATACCCAGATTACCTTGTTATACGCAGGATCAATTAGGTCTCTATTCGCATCCACATGCACTAGATATATAATTATATGCTTTTATGACAGTAGCACAACATTTCATAAATAGAACATAACAGAAACAAAAACAGAAAACACACTTGCAAAGATCTTCGCAGCTTAAATATAAAAAAACATACAATGTAGTAATTTCCAATGAATCACACAAAGAGTACTCACAGATTCAATCCTCTATCAACCTTTCTTATTCATCAATTCACTAATTCCTTCTTACAATTCCCTTCCCAGCCTACACACATAGCAGCAGGGTCCGCACACAACTGGATTTGGATCTCCGTGCACACAGCCAGCAGGAGTTATTTCCCCAAAAACCCAAATAGATAACTTAAACCACAATTCACATCAATTTATCTTCATTTCTCTACCTTACAATACAAAATTTTCCTCTATTTATAACAATCTTGCCTAGACTTTCCTATGGTCCGCAAACCATGGTTTTCGGACCCCTGGTTTACCCTTTTACCCCTTACAATGCTTTTGAGGCTTTGACCCACCCAAAAACCCCTATGCTAGACTAAATCTAATCAAAAGTATTCAAAATGGACCAGTTTCGCAACTTGTAGGAGACCTGTTCCAACACATAGCAAAATCAAGTTGAATTAACTCCATCCCCTCTAGAGACAACTTTAGATTCTGATTCTTCTACTGAAGGAGAAGTCAAGACATCCTCTGTTCATATTTTTGAAAACCTACTCTTCTCAGTTCCAAAGCCTGAAAAATCAGCTCAAGACCCCCAATTTCCTGCTGTCCCAAATCAGAATTAGAATTCACCAGTTGTAATTCCTATTTCTAAAATAGCTACATCAATTGTACATCAGCAAAATATGTCCCAAAATTCCCTTACAAGGATGCAACAGATAGTGGCTGTGAGAAATGTGCCACATTTACTCCCTCAACACTTGCATCCACTTCCTCAAGGAGATTACTTGAAATATCTTCCAAAATACACTAGGGAGGGAGAAGGATTTTCTGCTGAGGAAAATTTAGTGGATTTCTATAGTTATGCTGATATTCAGAATATTGAACATGAAGATGTCTGGTCAAGACTCTTTTTTCAGAGCTTGGATGGTGAAGCTCGAAAATGGTTTAGAATTTTTGGCTCCAAATTCAATAATAGGAATTGATGAATTAGAAGAGATATTTGTGAAGCATTGGGGTGATAGGAAATGCTATGTTTATTATCTTATGGAATTTGGAACTCTAAAGAAGAAATCAGATGAGTCATTAGCTGATTTTACTAAGACATTTATTAATATTTATCAGAACATTCATGAAGAAATTAAACCCATTGAAACCACAAATATGATGAATTTTGCAAATGCTTTAGATTTTGAGTTCGCCTTATGGTTGAGGGCTCAAAAGGCACAGACACTGACAACTATGCAAGAGGCTGCAATTGGAGTGCAGTATAATCTCATGGCTTCAAATAAATTAAAAATGGAGGAATTAAAGGCAGCAAAAGATAAAAATAAGATGAAAGAAGAAAAGCCTTCTTCTTCCAAGTCTCTTTCAGCAGAAGAAAAGATCTATCAAATGTCCAATTTGATCAAGGAACTTGCCTCTAAGATGTCAAAATTAGAGGTATAAAATAAACTAGCTGCTAGAGCCAATAAAAACAAAGCTAATAGAAATCAAGCTCCCTTCAGGAGGCCTTTTCAGCCTCAACAAATCCTACAGCGCCGAAGGAGGAAGGTTGATGACCAAAATTTTTAGCCTCCTTTGAACAATTTTGCTGAAGAATAGCAGCAAGGAAATGAAGAAGAAAATGAAGAAATAAACCTTGTGGGAGAGACTTCACAGTCAACATGTTTGGCATTGCAAGAATATGAAGATAGATCAAGGATTTGTTTCTTTTCTGATGATATGAATGCCAAAATTTATGCACAGAATGATAAAAAACAACATGAAGTTCAAAATAGAAATTACCCTTTGAGATCCAGACATCCTATTCAGCAACCTCAACAAAAATCAGATTTAGATAAACAAGCTGCTAAATAGAAGGCCAAGGTAAATGAGGTTCCTCCACCTCAAAATTATGCCCCAATTGTTAAAATTACTGCAGAAAATAAGGAATTAGTTCCAATTTATTTCAGTTTCAAATCTGAATTGAATAAAATCAAAATTCTAGTCCCACTACTGGAATTATTAAAAAGTCTAGCATATAAAGAGTCTTTTAAGAGTCTGTTGCAACATCCTCTCGCTCCTAATTTAGTCAACCTTGAGGATGAGCATCCCACTATTTATCGCTTCTGATTCAGTCAACCTTGAGGATGAGCATCCCACTATTTATCTAGGCTGTCATGTCTAAGACCAAAATTATGATAACTCACCGCCTTTCTACCTGTCACTTAATATACATGAAAAATTGCTGCATAATTTTCTGTTAGATTCTGGAGCTTCCCACAATCTCATGCCAAATAAAGTGATGGTTGAATTTGGATTAGAGATCACCAAACAGTACCATGACCTTTACACCTTTCACTCCAAAAAATTCAAGTGTCTAGGAATGATTAAGGATTTGGTTGTTTTCCTTACCAAGCTACCTATGAAGAGATTAGTGATGGAAATTGTGGTTGCTAACATTCCTTATAGATTTGGGATGCTGCTTTCCAGATCTTGGTCTAAGAATTATCTGAAAGGAGTGTATAAGTTTATTGTGCTAAGTTTCCTTTCAGTATTAAAAAAACATGTACAATTTGTCTCCACTTGTTTTCTTAAAGAATGAGTATTTTAACCATGAAACAAAGATGAATTTGTGAGTTTTAAGCATGTAAATAAGCTTAAATAACATTGTACAATAGTTTATAACATATAAATAACATCACACATAAGTTTTACACAGTATGCATGATGAAGCAATTCACCCCTCCTGGGCTACATCTGCTGGTCCAGCTCCCAATGGCATGTCCCTCTTTGTCATTATGCTCAAAATTGCAAATAAATGTGTTTACAAGCCTCTAATAGTTTTTTCCTCTGCACCAGTGGCTCAAAAATGCTTCAATTAGTCTAGGTAGACTCTTTTTTCACATAAATTGGTCGAAAATTGACCTCCCAAATCCTTTTCCCAACCTCAGCTAGAAAACCTCCACTAATTGTGGAGAACTGTAGTTAACTGTAGTTAATTTGGAAAAAATCCCTAAAATCTAGCCCCGTGCTAAACTTCCACCAACTTAAACTGTTGGAATTTAACTTGGTGGTTAGGGGTGGGAGTGACCACATTCTGACCCCCAGAACCCCTGTGGTCACGGTTAAGCATTTAAAATTTGCAACAGAAGTCGGAGCGGAATCCTATGGAAGAAGGGTTCCAAACCCACTGGATTTAACCGTCGGCATTAACATACAATGAAACTATGCCATGCGATGAGTATTGGCATTATAATCACCATAGAACCATCGGAGAAATGTTTAAATATTTATTAAACCATTTATCAAACCATGCCATGTGACTGGTTATAGCCGTCAAGTTAACGTTTATTGAAACTGCCCAGAGTCAAGATTATTTTAGCTGTCGTAATGTAACATGTGACCACATACAATGGATCCACCAGCGGGTTGGGACCGCTAGCGGCACCCCCCCCCCCGCCCCCCCCCCCACAAATATGAAACCAATAAAACATAAATTTATGCAGAAGACTATACGGGTAAGAACTACATGGTAGCCCAGATGGTAAAGAACCTTGTGTGCGCATCAGAGGTCGCGGGGTCAAACCCCCCCCCCAACTTCACCAAAATTTTACACTAACCTCCTGAAGACACGTGGCAGCCTTTGGGCTTGCCATGTGTCACCCATCCAACGGTGCATAATAAATCACGTACATCTCCATCCAATGGTATTGAAACAAGCACCTGTTGAAATATGACTGGATTTGAGGATAGGGAAAATTCCCAGTATATGCCACCTGCTGACTATACCTACATGTTGACTGGGCATCCCAATCACTCCTGTCACAAAAATTTTAGCTGTTTATGAAAATAAACAGAACATGATATTTTCCTCATACGACATAGGTTTTTTCAAACCGTTCACTGTGCCTAAATCGCAACGACGAGACCTATCGAGTCGCTCAGGTTCGATAAAATTTCGAGCACTTTCAATTTTGAGCATAACACATGATATCCTAATCACACCTCCTCACTGGGAAGCTTTTGGACCCCAAAATACTTTAATTACCTATTCAGAAGATGAGGGAAAAACTCCCTCACCTTTTCAGCTTCCATCCACCTTGCCTTACTTGGTTTTCTGCCTTTGAGCCCAACTCGAAGATAATCGACACTTCCCCTCTTAGAAGTGCATGTCCTCCTGTCAAGTATGGTATCCTCCTTGAGCTCATCTAGAAGTTCTAGCAAGAAATATTCTATAGATGGCAGTTGAATATCACTCCCTTGATCATCAATCAAAGGAGGCTCATACAAACGTAAATTTTCCACATTGACAACAGAATACATTAGCATATATGAAGGCAAGTCAAGTTGAAATGAATTATTACCAACTTGTTTGATGATCTTGAATGGACCATAGTGAATGGGCTTGAGATTTTTACATTCTCCTTGCATCCTTTCTTTGCTTATGTGCAACCATAACTCATCTCCTTCTTGAAACTTGTGATCAACTCTATGTTTGCCATGCCTCTCCTTGTATTTTCTTTGACTCTTCTCAAGCCATTCTTAAACTTGTTGATGAATAATCTGTATTTGCTCAATGAAATTTCGAGCTTTGTCAATATCACTATGCCCATAAATTGCAACATCCTTCTCAAAGACGATGTCTAATGGTGATTTAGGCAAATACCCAAAGCAGGCTTCAAAAGGTGAAGTATTTGTAGAAGAGTGCTTGGCCTAGTTGTAAGCATGATGAATGTAATGTAGTTGTTAATATTACATCTTGGGATGTTTGCTGCAATATCCTCTCAATAGATGCACAACGGTTCTGTTCACCACCTCGATTTGGCCATCAGTTTGAGGATGAAAAGCAGTATCGTTTTCAACTTTGTGTCCATCATCTTCCAAATATTGGACCAAAAATTCCCAACAAACCTAGAATCCCTGTCACTAACAATAGAAGTTGGCAATCCATAATGAACCCATACATGTTGAAAATAAAGTTCAACAGTTTGTTCAGCAGTAATGGTTTTCTTACATGGCATAAGTATACACATTTTACTGAATCTATCCACAACTACATAAAGATAATCATGTTGTTTTCTTGATAGAGGTAGACCTCCAAAAAAGTCCATGGGGACACTCTCCCATGGCCTTGATGGTACCAATAGTGGCTTGTAGAACCCAAGCTTCCTATTGCTAGGCTTTTTTGTTGCACACATAGAATAACCTCTTATAAAACGTGACACCCTATCTATCATGCGAGGCCAATAGCAATACCTCTGTAGAGGCACCACTATTTTTCTTACCCCAAAGTGTCCAAAAATAAGAGATGAATGAGCCTCTCACAACACTAAGCCTCTCTCCTTGTGGTGTACATAGCTTGCCCAAATGAAACAACAAATTTTTATGCATGTGATAATCATTTTCCTAAACTTGATTCCCTTCACTCAAACTAGCATACACATCTTGAAAATCAGCATCAGATGCGTATTGTTCTATGTAACTCTCATGTACAATAGAATCATTTTTATGTAAAGTAGAAGAAATTATAATTGGCCTTGAAAGCATATCCGAAACTTTATTGAAAATGCCTTTCTTGTACTTGTTGTACTATACAACAACCCCCCATTTATTTTTATAAATAGGGACCCTTTAGAAATAAATAAATAAATAAATAAAACCTTTTTAGAAAAAAGACACTTAGGAAATAAAATTCCGCCCAAAAGGTGCATCGCTCATCATAAATTTTATTTTTTCAAAAATAAACCTTAAAGAATAAAACCTGTGAACAGTAAAACACGCTCTTTAGAAAGCTTTACTTTCCTTTTTCGCATCGCACTTGATTTAGTTAAAACTTAAAGGAGAAAAGTGATAAAAGTTGTGATAACCACGGACCCGATGAAGCGAATAAACTCAAAAATATAAATATTTTTCACATCGCATCCATTTTTTTTTTTCGCAAATCGCATCGCGCGCAACTTACAATATATACTTAAATATATCTTTTAAATCTTGCGATCTACGATATGCGCAGATCACATTTCGCAATGTTTACGAGACAATCACGAAATATTATAAGAAATCATTGCGATTTGCGCATTTAATAATCTCAGCGTGTGAAAAGAAACTTATGTCATATTGGATTGAATTTTAGATCTTAACAACTTTAAATGATTAATAAGCATTGCATGCGAAGGCAAGTGGAGCTATGTCAAGCATTAAATTTTGAAATCATAATGAATTATGAAGAGATGATTGATAATATTGACAGAGTTTCGCGTGAGTTTGAAATAAATTTCTGATACGTCTTTGTAAATGCTTGTTATATGATATCTTTCATTTTCATTATCAGGAAATCAGTTATTGAATTGAGAGAGTCTGAGATGAGTAAGAAAGGTAAAGAAATCTCTCAAGTATTTCTCTCAGAAGATACAGATATGCCTTCGCTATTCTCAAACACTGTCTGTAACAAGGATTGCGGTGTCTCGTTGTGGGAGGCTATGTATAAACTATTTGAGGATGAAGGGCCAAAAGTGATAACAAAGATATCTGCAACATGCACTGATATCACTTCCGATGCAAATATTTTCGACATTGCATGCTCCTTTATTCATAAGATATCCGCAAGACCAAAAATTATGTCTTACACAGAAATGATCAAGTGGGCAGTTGAAAATCTAAATATTGAAGATAGAGTATTTAATAATTTCAGAGGAGAGACTATGGGTTATTTTAAAGCTAAAGATTTGGCAGCCATGTATCATTTATCAGCTCCACAACAGAAGTATGACAATAGATATGTGCAAACGTTCAAAGCTAAACATCCATATCTTATCAAGGTCATCCATGAGTGGAAGGACAATGAGGGAAAACTAAAGCAAGACAAATCTGGTACGTACTCCATTGCACAAATCCCTCATCCCTATTGCTTTTTTGTGGGTATGTTGTGTAGGTTATTTTCTAGACCTGATAGTACTAGGTTCTCTAGAGACTGGGTTCCCTTAATTGATGCAATCGTCAATTCATCCATTTTTAATTGGGCAAACCTTTTATCTCATTATTTAGCCAAACACATTGATGAATATAGGAATAAAAGGAATTCTTCCCCTTAAGAAAATTCACCCTTTTTCATGTCCGTATATGTTATGGATTCCATCTGTTATATTTCTACATTTCCAATCATGGGTTGGAAATGGACCGTTACAAACCCTACACAAATCCATATTTACCATGAAGAAATCTGGGATTCCAAATACCACTTGCATTTCTATAAAGTCTATTATGGAGTTATGTTGCCTATGTATCAAATGATTTTCGATAAAAAGATCCCTAGGGTTTCCGAAGAAGTCAGTAGATATATTGTTCCTACAGCCCGATGGTTTGCTGAAGAGAAATTTACTTATGTTCGATTATTTGGAAGTTCCTCTCTTCCACATGTTTTTCCATATTATGTTCCAGATAGATTTTTTGGGAGATAAATAGCTTATCAACTTATTAATGGTGTCACAAAACAATTAAAGGATGAAAAAAAGGCTATTTGTCCTTCATTCCCTGTACAGTGTGGTACTTTTGCTTTAGCCAATATTGGCCATACATACAAAGAGGCTCCTAATATTCAGATGTTCAATTTAGTATTTATGCCTGGGAGACTATATGATCCCAATGATGAAATGAAGAATTACATGGCCAGACTTAAGACCAAGCCTTTTGTAAAATAAGAGGATTAGTTTGATGACTTATTTCAGGGAGTCGAAGATTTTTCAGATGTTATTGAGAGGTTTCCAATCAATCAAGTCAGGATGATATCAAAGCTTTTCAGGAATACAGAAATAAGAGATTCAAGAATGTCCCTTTGAATTTTTTAGTTATGGAAGAAGAAAAACACACTCCAAGTGTTTGTCTTGACGAAGAAATGAAGGATGATTTTGAAAATGAATCTGGTCAGTCTCAACAGCAATCTGATAAGTCCGATCAATTTGAAGATGAGGCTGAGTCTACAAAAGCCAATTCAGAAATTGACCAGATTATTCGAAATATAGAGTTGCAAGGAAAAATAAACAACAATGTCACTGAATCAAATACTGAAGCAGTTCCAAAAGGTCATATCATAGAATATCAACCTAAATCATCTGAAGGAAAATACCTAATAAATGAATGGGAACAATTTTCCCAAGCAATAAAAAATTCTAAAGGAAAGGTAAATACTGGTCAAGCAGCAGGTTTTCAAACACCAGAGCCATCCCAAAGGATAGTTCAGACGATTAACTCTTTACAAACAATCCCAACAACAAAGAGCAGAGAGGTTATCCCAGCCCATTCCATAGATCAAATAATTTTGCAAATAGAAGACATTCCATCATTGGATATCTTCTACATTCCCAGCCATAGAGCTGTAGTCAAAAGAAATAAGAGAAGAAGGACTGGTCAAATGACTCTTAAATCTACAGATGAATCAGTTGACATCCTCTGGAAAGTTTGGTCAGAAGATCCTATTGAAAATTTGACTAAATAATCACAATATGCAGGAGCTTATGCTACAACTACTGTTGATAAGGCAAGTGAAATCAAATCACTTTTGAAGCAAAGGGAATCCAGGATACAGGAATTGGAACACACGTTAGATACAGAGAAATTAAAGTCTACATAACAAATCAGAGAAAATTTAGAACAGTTCCATAAATATTTTGAAAAACTTAAATTAGAACATCATACAGAACTTAAAGATAAACATATACAGCTGGAGAGAACCATGGGAGAGTTACAGAATCAATCACAGTTAGAAAATTTCATTCAAGAAGCACTTGAAATAAATACAATGATTAAAGAGCAACAAAAAGAATTTTTTCATCAAGTTTCTATGATTGATTCTTACTGTGATTCCAACAAAATAATGATTCAGCAAATTGCCATTCAAAAACTTGAATGTGAGAAACCTCAAAAACAAATTGAAGAACATATTCAATGGCAAGATTCAGATATGGGAAAACAAGCTAATCTACCTCAGATAGATAAGCTTCATAGAAAATTATTATTTACAGAGTGAAAAACACAAATTTCCCAAGAAGAAAAAGCAACAATTAAAACATTCAGCAAATCAAATGAGGTCATACAACTTTTATGTGACCAATTGTTCAAAACAGGACTTATTGAAGAAAACACGTCTGATTTTTTTTCATTAACAAAGGAAACATAATTGAAATGGACACAAAAAGCAGAAAAACAAGAAGAAGCAATCAGAAAAGTTAATAAGTTTGATCAATAAAATTCTTGGAATTTTCTGATCAAACCTTACCATTAGCAATAGACTCTTCTACTTCTCATAGAATCAACTAAAAAGTCTCAGTCAAAAATTTCAAATTCCATCTTCAAGAATCAAATCCGGTCACGAATATCTCAGCCACCTCAGCTCAAGACACTACTATATATCTACGAATTACGTGACCATACTCCGAAAAAGATGCAAAATCCTTAAAATTAGGATTTTTAGTTTTTAATTCCTAGATTATTGTTCAAGTAAGAGGAAGGTTGTTTGAAACCTCCTCTACATTTTTGTAAAATATTTAATTTAGTTTGTAGTTAGTTTTTATTATTTAAACCCTTCTCATGCGTTTAGAGAAGGGTCCAGAATTTTATTAAGAAAACTTGCAAAGAATGCTTAATTGTAAGTAAGTTTTTGAATGCCTTGATGAAATAATGGAACACGGTTATATTTAGTTATAAACATCATTTTGTTGATCAATGCCTGGTGCAATTTTGTATTCTTTGAACAACTCTTTGATTGAAGGATTGGATACGACCTATTATCATTGATCTGATAGATAGAGTAATATGCAACTGGTACTAATATCATATATGTTATTTCTGTTTCCAAAAATTAGCGATGAACACAGCTTTCATGAATCATGTATGAAATTAATTGTTTATGTCTGAAATATCTGTTGCACTAATGTACAGTATAAAGACAAAAATTAGTTATTTTATATATGGTCATCAGACAACGCAATATATGTTTCATTTTCTTTTGATTAATTAATTTTTCAAGAGAATCATTTTACATGGTAATAATTCTATTAAATATGAATTGATTTCATGACAGATTCAATAGATATCTTTCTAGATCGCATTGAGATATTATATCCTGGGTTAGATTAAATTTAATTCAAAGTCTTGCATTTAGAGTTAAATTTGTGTTATTTTGTACTAATTCATCATTTCAAAATGTTTTGGTAGAAACCCAACAAGTTATCATCCAAAAACCAAAACTGGGAAACTGGTCCCATCACACCCAGTCGGAGCCACTACCCCGAACAGAAAAGGAGTTTATTTAAGGTCCGGTCCAAGTGGTTATCCCCCTTTTTTGTTGCCATGGATTTCTAAGGCCTCAACATTTTTGGCACTAGGAGGGCCGACTATGAATGGTAGATAAATATAAAATTCAAAGCCCTCATAACAGTCGATCTCCTCAAAAGCATTCTACGATTTCCCGATCACAATCTAGATCACCAACTCAGAAATCGGAAGTAGTAGAAACCTTTCCATCATCCCCTGAAGTATCACATCGTCCATCTACTTCAGAATTCATTCCTAAATATCCCAAAGTTTAGTCTTTAATTCAGCAATTAGAAGGAATATCTATTTCTGCTGAAAAGCCTGTTAATCGAGAAACGTCTGAGGAAATTATTACTTCTTTATTTAGAGACATTGGTATTTTAACCCGATCTAAAATTGAGAAGCTTGGAATTGACCCTTTGGAGTTTCTATTAGAATATCATCGCAAAAAAGTTACTATATCCAGATCAAAATCAGAAACGAGTGAAGTCATATCAAATTTTCCTTCAATTATTCCTTCATATTCATCCAATCAATCCACATCTTCTCTATATTCCATTTCTTCCACTCAAACAATCAGTGTTGTTACAAGTGGTATTGTTCCAGTTGTAAGTTCTTCTTCCATTACCTCTACTTCTGGACCTACTTCTACATCTTCACAAAATCCAAATCCAATTATAGTTGCTCAACCTTGGACAAGTCTTGGTGCTTTATTAATAGCAAATCCGAATGTTCTTCCAGATCATCCAGAGAAATGGTTACCTAAATACAATCCAGATGATGGTCTTCCTGCTGAAGAACACATCAATAATTTTATGTTGGCCATGAATTTAAATGGAATTATTCATGAAGATGTTGTAGTTAGGTTGTTTCCATACACTTTACAAGGATCTGGAGGATCTTGGTACTTTTCCCTTCCAGCAGGATCTATTGCCGATTGGGCAACTTTTGAACAAGTGTTTCTTGCAAAATTTGGAGATGATAGAACTGTTGCATCTTTAATCAATGCCCTTTCTAATCTCAAAGTAAATTCAGGTGAAAAGGTTAAACATTTAAACTCCAAATTCAACAGATTATTAAATAAAATCCCAACTACTTCTAAACCTATTGTTGAGGTACAAATAGAATGGTATATTTCTTCTTTACCTTCTAATATAGCTATTTTTTTAGATCAAGCTAATAAAGCTATCTCTTAGAAAACTTGAAAGAAGCTCTCGCAGTAGAAAAGAGAATTTTAGCATTATAGAAACAATCAGAGACGGAAGAAAGGAAAACAAAGAAAGCGGCATTTAGTCAAGATTCTAAAAAGAAAACCTCAAAAGATCCATTTGATCTTGAAGGTCTTAAAAAAGTATTAAAGACTATGTCAAATGATATGATTGATATAAAGAAACAAGTTGCTGAAACTTCAGCCACTAAAAATCATTTCGTCCATTGAAGAAAAATCTTTCTTCAACATCTCAACCTCTAAATGAAATTTCAAACACTGAATCTGACCAATACATTGAAGATCCCTCACCTTCTGAAAATGAATTAGAATCTGAAGAAGAATTTGAATTAAATGGTTTGTGCGATTTCATTCTTCCAACAGATGAAGAAAATGAATCTATGCATGTATCTACAAGAAGTAAACCTTCTTTAGATCCAATTGTGTCAAATCCCAAACAAAATTCTGTTCCTACGAAAGAAAGAATCAAAAAATCTAAAATTGTGCAGATAGATCCGATTTTATCATATCCTTCTACAAATTCCAAAACTTTGATTGGATCAGATACAGTCGAATACAACATAGTAGAGGATATGAAAAATATCATGGCAAATATCTCACTACATGAAATGACCAAACTCAAACAATAACAAAAGATTTTTCTTAGAGAACTCAAAGAAATTCCTGTAGAACCGATACAACCACCAGTTATAACACAAGCTTCAAAGGATATGGGAAAACCTCCATCATCTATCAATAAAGTGAATTCCAATGATCTTGTTTTAATTGGTGATAAATCTATTTCTCAAACTCCTCCTTTTATTTTGACTTATGAAATTTTTAACAAGAATTTTCATAATTGTTTTATTGATTCAAGAGCTTCTTCGAGCATTATGCCAAGAACAGTGTGTACAAAATTAAATATCACTCCTCAAAAAACATTTGTACATATAGTTCAATTGGATAGAGAAAAAGTTGAATTTATTGGTTATCGATATCTATTAGATTATCATCTAATCCAAGAGTATCACAAGCAATTGATATTTCAGTCGCATACATTCCTGAGTTTTATGGCCTTATTTTAAGCAGGGATTAGTCTGAGAAATTACATGGATATTTCACTACTGACTGGTCACATATGTGGTTACCATAGAATGGAAAACCAAATCAAATCAGAATTGAACGTGAGAAATTTATGAAACACACAGTTACTGAATTAGAGGGACCAAATGAACCTATAGCTTTTACTAATAATATCATATGGAATTATTCAATAGAATCATCCCTTGGTTCATTTAACGCTCAGGTTTCACCTTTTTCAGCAAATACTGTTACTTCTCAAATTGAAAACTTTTCTCAAACAGACTCTTCTGGATGTGTTAATTTTAGCAATTAAATTTCATAACAGTATTTATTTTGGACTTTATTTTTTGATGGTTCGAAATCAGAAGATGGTGCAGGAGCAGGTTGCATTTTAATCAATCCTCAAGGAGAGAAATGATGCTAGCGTGTAGACTCGAGTTTCAATGCATGAATAATACTGCTGAATATGAAGCATTGATACAAGGTATGTATAAAGCTATAGGATTGAATGTTAAATATTTGCAAGTATATGGAGATTCTGAAATAACAGTCAAACAAGTCAGGAACATGATTCATTGTATCTCTGGACACTTGAGACATTATCAAACTCTAGCTCAGAATCTCATTTCTCATTTACAGCATTCAATATCTCTACAATTCCTAGATTACAAAATGCGAGCGCTAATTTACTTGCTAATGTAGCATCTAGACTTATACCACCTAAAGAATTTAGCCCAGATAGATTTTCAATTGAATTATTTTTTAGACCATCCATTCCAAATAATATAACAAATTGGAAAGTATTTAATGATGATGCAGATATAGTAGACTTTCTTACATCAAACAAAGCTTATGAAGATCAAATTTTGGATGAAAATGAACATGATTTACAAATTAAAGATAAAACAAACAATAAGTCAATTCCCAAATCTGTAGTCAAAATGGAAGACCTTTATGACTTAAAAGATAGGTTTAAAAAAGTGACCAATTCAAAAATTCAAAGTTCGACTTTAAAGTTTGAATTGATTAATCTTGGTACTTCAGAAAAACCTCAAAATATCAACTTAGGTCTTGGTCTAAAATATGAAGAGAGGATATCATTCATTAAATTGTTTAAGAAATATAAAGATATATTTGCATGGGATTATTCAAATCTTAAAACATATGATACTTCCATAATTCAACATAACATTCCCATGATATCAGACGATAAACCTGTCCAACAAAAACTTAGGAAAATTCATCCAAATTTAGAAAGTCAAATTAAATCTGAACTGAATAAAATGCTCAAAGCCAAAGTCATTTTTTCTGTTAGACATTCCAAATGGGTGTCAAACATGGTTCTAGTTAGCAAAAAGAATGGAGACATTAGAATTTGCATAGATTTTAGGAATTTGAATAAAGCCTGTCAGAAAGATAATTTTCCCTTACCTACCATGGAACAGACATTACAATCAGTTTCAGGGTCTGAATTGATATCTTTTCTAGATGGATTTTCAGGGTATAATCAAATCATGGTTCATCCTGACAATAGATTAAAAACAACATTTAGAACAAAATGGGGAACATACGCATATCATAAAATGCCTTTTGGAGTGATTAATGTTGGAGCTACATTTCAACATGCTATGGATATATCTTTCAGAGGAATAATCAATAGCTCAGTTGTTATATACTTAAATGACATTACTGTTTATTCTAAGCATAAAAACAATCATATTAATCATTTAAAAAACGTTTTCAGAAGATGCAGAAGATATTCTATTTCCCTCAATCCTAAAAAATGTTATGTTTCTTTATTAGAAGGTAAGCTATTAGGATTTATTGTTTCTAAAAATGGAATTCATATAGACCCTGATAGGATCCAAGAGATTGAAAATATTCCTTTGCCACATAACAAAAAAACAATGCAATCATTTTTAGGACAAATTAATTTTGTAAAAAGATTTGTTCCCGATTTCTCCTAGATTTTCATTCCCCTACAATCAATGATCAAGAAAAATTCAATTTTTAAATGGGGAAAAGAGAAAAGAAATTCTCTTGAGCTAATTAAGAAAGCTATTGTCGAAGCTCCCTCTTTAACAACTCCTGATTTTCTCAAATCCTTTGTTTTATAAACATTTTCTTCGGATACATCATATGCAGTTGTTTTAACACAATTAAATGATCAAAACATTGAAGCACCTATTGCATTTTTTAGTTCTAATCTTCAAGGTGTTGAGTTAAACTATTCAGCTGTAAAAAAACAAGCTTATGCTGTGGTTAAATCTTTGAAACAATTTAGACCTTTTCTCTTAAAAACACACATCGAGATAATAGTACGTTACTTGGTAGTAAGACAATTATTAATACAACGAGAAGTAGGAGAGAAAAGAGAAAATTGGGTCACTGCACTTCAGGAATATGATTTAGAAATACACCTAGCTAAAATTGTTAAAGGACAAGGTCTCTGCAATATGTTAACTGGATCTTCTCATTTGCCTAAAGATGAAGATCAATCAAAAGAAATACAAATATCTGAGGTAAGCCTAAATGATTCTCAATCGCAATATACTGATATGAAATTCTTCTTAAAAAATGGATATGCTCCTTTAAATCTCAATTATACTACAAAGCGTGCTTTGAGACTTAAAGCAAATCAATATCAACTCGTAAATGCTATCTTATTTAGGAAGAATTATGATTCTGTATTATTAATATTCTTAGAGAAACTGAAGCTAAAAAGGTATTACAGGAACTACATGATGGACCAACTGGAGGTCATTTCGGAGGAAATACCACAGCTCTTAAAATACTGCATACCGGTTACTATTGGCCAACATTGTTTAAAGATGCACATGAATATGCAAGAAAATGTAAAACATGTCAAACTACAACAGGAAGAGAAAGGAAACCAGCATTTCCATTACAACCAGTAAATATCCAACAACCATTTGAACAATGGGGGTTAGATATTATAGGTGAAATAACTCCAAAATCTTCAAAGCAACACAAGTATATTCTAATTGCAACTGATTATTTCACAAAATGGGTAGAAGCTATCCCATTGAAAGTGGTCAATACACAAAATATTACCAATTTTATTGATCAATTCATAATTACTAGGTTTGGCCTTCCATCAGCTTTGATATTTGATAATGCATTTTACTTTTCTGGAAATGCAATGATTGAATTTGCTTTGAAAAGAGGTTTTAAATTAAAATACTCAGCCAATTATTACCCTCAAGGAAATGGATTAGCTGAATCTACAAATAAAAACCTTATCAGAATCATTAAAAGAACTGTGGAGAAAAATCATAAGAACAGGCATAAAGCATTATTATTTTCTCTCTGGGCAGATAGAATCACTCAAAAAGCTTTAATAGGCACTTCACCATTTGTGTTAGTTTATGGAAAAGAAGAAATTCTACCCTCAAATGTAACAATACCATCATTTGCGTTAGTACAATTTATTGATGATAATCCTTCTTCTTCTCTCCAACTTACACAAGATCAAATCCTTAAGTTAGAAGAAGACAGAGAAAAAGCTAAACAAACTCATATCCATCATCAAAAAGTAATAAAAGCCTCATTTGATTTAACATCTGTTAGTTCAAAAGATTTTCAAATTGGTGATTTGGTATTAAAATGGGATAAAGTTCATGAAGAAAAGGGTAAACACACAAAGTTTCAAAAACTCTAGCTAGGACCATTTCAAATAATCAAAAAAATTGGTTCATCAACATTTATGTTACAGGATTTATGAGGTAAAAAAGATTCTTTACCTGTTAATGGGAAAATTTTGAAAAAATATTTTTCATAGAAGGCAATCCTTCTATCTTTGTACATTAAAATTTTACTTTCATATAGAAATAAAATTGTTTAGTACTGACAATTGACTTTTCAAAAATAAGTCTTAGATAAATTATTTTTGCTTTTTCTTCTCCCACTTATTAAAAAATAGAACTGAATCGAAAGATTTAGGAGAAAACAGATTCATCTTATCTTTCTAGGAAAATGAAATTTCAATAAAACACTTATTTTGTTTGAAAAACTATCATTTTTATCTACTATGAAAATTCTTTTGTTAGTCATGAAAATAAAATTATATTATATTGAAAATTCTTCTTCAGAAAATCAATCTAACAACTCGACATTATCATCTGGCATCTTAGAAAGAAATATGATTCATCCCATCCAGTAAATCTTATAATTTTCAAAAGAAATTTAAAAAATAAAAAATAAAAAGTTTCGAGAAAACTTAAAAGATAATAAGTCTCATCGCGAGCTTGTTTACCATGTTCATGGAAAAATAATTGAACTGACATTACTAATACTGTCTACCAAAATAGTGTAATGAATTGAGATTATATCATATAGACAAGGGGTCTCATCACGAGCCATCTTGATGAGTTTAATTACTATTTGTGCATGGCATTGTCACTATTTGGTTACCAAGCCAAGATAATGGCTTTTAAGCAGATAAAAATAATAAAGAAAAAATAATTTACTTATGAAAATAATGAGAAATATTGGATGTAAAAATGGATCATAGCCGGTTAAAAGATAACCCTGCCAAAAGCTTAAAACTGCCTATTAGAACAGAGGCTCTATCTATGATAAAAGAGTAAAATTATAAAAAGATTTATCTGTAAAGATTATTTCCTATCTTATTTTTAACTAAGTAAAGACTGATATTGATTTTTAGACTTATATCTTTTTAGAGAAATTCTTCAAAAATAAGTGAATAAATGAATTTTTCGTTATTTGAAAAAATATATTATTTATTTGAAATTTCATTTCTTTAACCATTTTATTTTTTAGGATTTAGAGTTTTCAAAAAAAAATTATCAGAGATATTTGGTTCGTCTAAGTGAATTTCCAATTGTTGTACTATACAACAACCCCCCATTTATTTTTATAAATAGGGACCCTTTAGAAATAAATAAAAAAATTTTTTTATAGAAAAAATACACTTAGGAAATAAAATTCTGCCCAAAAGGTGCATCGCTCATCATAAATGTTATTTTTTCAAAAAGAAACCTTAAAGAATAAAATTTGTGAATAGAAAAACGCGCTCTTTAGAAAGCTTTAATTTCCTTTTTTCGCATCGCACTTGATTTAGTTAAAACTTAAAGGAGCAAAGTGATAAAAGTTGCGATAATCGCAGACTCGACGAAGAAAATAAACTCAAAAATATAAATATTTTTCGCATCACATCCATTTTTCGTTTTCGCAAATCGCATCGCACGCAACTTATAGTATAGACTTAAATATATCTTTTAAATCTTGCGATCTGCGATTTGCGCAAATCGCATTTCGCAATGTTTATGAGACAATCATGAAATATTATAAGAAATCATTACGATTTGCGCATTTAATAATCTTAGTGTGTGAACAGCAACTTATGTCATATCAGATTGAATTTTAGATCTTAACAGCTTTAAACGATTAATAAGCATTGCATGCGAAGGCACGTGAAGCAATGTCAAGCATTAAATTTTGAAATCATAATGAATTATGAAGAGATGATTGATAATATTGACAGAGTTTCCTGTGAGTTTGAAATAGATTTCTGATACATCTTTGTAAATTCTTGTTATATGATATCTTTCATTTTCATTATCAGGAAACCAGTTATCGAATTGAGAGAGTCTGAGATGAGTACGAAAGGTAAGGAAAATCTCTCAAGTATTGCCCTCAGAAGATACAGATATGCCTTCACTATTCTTAGACACTGTTTGTAACAAGGATTGCGGTGTCTTGTTGTGGGAGGATATGTATAAAATATTTGAGGATGAAGGGCCAAAATTGATAACAAAAATATCTGAAACAGACACGGATATCACTTCCGATGAAACTCTTTTCGACGTTGCATGCTCCTTTATTCATAAGATAGCCGCAAGACCAAAAATTATGCCTTACACATATATGATCAAGTGGGCAGTTGAAAATATGAATATTGAAGACAGATTATTTAAGAATTTCATAGGAGACACTATGGGTTCTTTTAAAGCTGAATATTTGGCAGCCATGTATCATTTACCAGCTCCACAACAAAAGTATGACAATAGATATGTGCAAACGTTCAAAGCTAAACATCCAGATCTTATCAAGGTCATCCATGAGTGGAAGGACAATGAGAGAAAACTGAAGCAAGACAAATTTGGTACATTCTCCATTGTACAAATCCCTCATCCCTATTGCTTTGTTGCAGGTATGTTGTGTAGGTTATTTGCTAGACCTGATAGTACTAGGTTCTCTAGAGACTGGGTTCCCTTAATTGACGCAATCGTCAATTCATCCATTTTTAATTGGGAAGAAATTTTATCTAATTATTTAGCCAAACACATTGCTGAATATGCGAATAAAAGGAATGCTTCCCCTAAATAAAATTCACCCTTTTTCATGTCCGCATATGTTATCGATTCCATCTGTTATATTTCTACATTTCCAATCATGGGTTGGAAATGGACCATTAGAGACCATACACCAATCCATATTTACCATGAAGAACTCTGGGATTCGAAATACCACTTGGATTTCTGTAAAGTCTCTTATGGAGTTATGTTGCCTATGTATCAAATGATTTTTGATAAAAATATCCCTAGGGTTTCCAAAGAAGTCAGTAGAGATATTGTTCCTACAGCTCGATGGTTTTCTGAAGAGAAATTTACTTATGTTCGAGTATCTGGAAGTTCCGCTCTTCCACATGTTTTTCCATATTATGTTCTGGATAGATTGTTTGGGAGAGAAATAGCTTATCAACTTATTAATAGTGTCACCAAACAACTAAAGGATGACAAAAAGGTTATTTGGCCTTCATTCCCTGTACATTGTGGTACTTTTGCTTTAGCCAATATTGGCCATACATACAAAGAGGCTCCTAATATTCAGATGTTAGATTTAGCATTTATGACTGGGAGACTGTATGATCCCAATGATGAAATTAATAATTACATGGCAAGACTTAAGACCAAGCCTTTTGTAAAAGAAGAGGATCAGTTTGATGTCTTCTTTTAGGGAGTCGAAGATTTTTTAGATTTTATTAAGAGGGTTTCCAATCAATCAAGTCAGGAAGATATTGAAGCTTTTCAGGAATACATAAATAAGAGATTAAAGAATGTCCCTTTGAATTTTTTAGTTATGGAAGAAGAAAAACACACTCCAAGTGTTAGTCTTGACGAAGAAATGAAGGATGATTATGAAAATAAATCTGGTCAGTCTCAACAGCAATGTGATAAGGCCGATCAATTTTAAGATGATGCTGAGTCTACAAAAGCTGATTCAGAAATTGATCAGATTATTCGAGATATAAAATTGCAAGGAAAAATAAACAACAATGTCACTGAATCAAATACAGAAGCAGCTCCAAAAGGCCAGATCATAGAAGATCAATCTAAATCATCTGAAGGAAAAAACCTAATAAATGAATGGGAACAATTTTCCCAAGCAATAAAAACTTCTAAAGGAAAGGTAAATACTGGTAAAGAAGCAGGTTTTCAAACACCAGAGCCTTCCTAAAGGATAGTTTAGATGTTCAACCCTTTACAAACAACCCAACAACACAGAGCAGAGAGGTTATCCCGGCCCATTCCACAAATCAAATAATTTTGCAAATAGAAGACATTCCATCATTGGATATATTCTACAATCCCAGCCATAGAGATTTAGTCAAAAGAAATAAGAGAAGAAGGACTGATGAAATGACGGTTAAATCTACATATGAATCAGTTGACATCCTCTGGAAAGATTCGTCAGAGGATCCTACTGAAAATTTGACTAAACTATCAAAATATGCAGGAGCTTATGCTACAACTACTGTAGATAAGGTAAGTGAAATCAAAGCACTTTTGAAGCAGAGGGAATCCAGGATACAGGAATTGGAACACATGTTAGATACAGAGAAAGTCAATTCTACAGAAGAGATCAAAGAAAATTTAGAACAGTTCCATAAATTTTTTGAAAAACTTAAATTGGAACATCATACAGAACTTAAAGATAAACAGATATAGCTGGAGAGAACCATGACAGAATTACAGAATCAATCACAGTCATAAAATTTCGTTCAAGAAGCACTTGAAATAAATACAATGATTAAAGAGAAACAAAAGGAATTTTATCATCAAGTTGCTATGATTGATTCTTACTGTGATTCCAACAAAATAATGATTCAGCAAATTTCCATTCAAAAACTTGAATGTGAGAAACTTCAAAAACAAACTGAAGAACATATTCAATGGCAAGATTCAGATATGGGAAAACAAGCTAATCTATCTCAGATAGATAAGCTTCATGGAGAATTATTATTTACAGAGCAGAAAACATAGATTTCCCAAGCATAAAAAGCAGCAATTAAAACATTCAGCAAATCAAATGAGGTCATACAATTTTTATGTGACCAATTGTTCAAAAGAGGACTTATTGAAGAAAATGTGTCTGATGTGTATTCATTAAAAAAAGAAACATAATTGAAATGGACACAGAAAGAAAAAAAACAAGAAGAAGCAATCAGAAAAGTTAATAAGTTTGATCAAGAAAATTCTTGGAATTTTCTGATCAAACCTTACCGTCAGCAACTGACTCTTCCACTTCTCACAGAATCAGCTAAAAAGTCTCAGTCAACAATTTCAAATTCCATCTTCAAGAATCAAATCCGGTCACGAATATCTCAGCCACCTCAGCTCAAGACACTACTAGATATCTGCAAATTACGTGACCATACTCCGCAAAAGATGCAAAAGCCTTAAAATTAGGATTTTTAGTTTTTAATTCCTAGATTATTGTTCAAGTTAGAGAAAGGTTGTTTGAAACCTCCTCTACATTTTTGTAAAATATTTAATTTAGTTTGTAGTTAGTTTTTAGTATTTAAACCCTTCTCATGCATTTAGAGAAGGGTCTAGAATTTTATTAAGAACATTTGCAAAGAATGCTTAATTGTAAGTAAGTTTGTGAATGCCTTGATGAAATATGGAACACGGTTATATTCAGTTATAAACATCATTTTGTTGATCAATGCCTGGTGAAATTTTGTATTCTTTGAGCAACTCTTTGATTGAAGGATTGGATATAACCTATTATCACTGATCTGATAAATAGAGTAATACACAACTGATACTAATATCATGTATGTTATTTATGTTTCTGAAAATGAGTGATGAACACAACTTTCATGAATCATGTATGAAATTAATTGTTTATGTCTGAAATATCTGTTGCACTAATGTACAGTATAAAGACAAAAATTAGTTATTTTATATATGGTCATCAGACAATACGATATATGTTTCATTTTATTTTGATTAATTAATTTTTCCAGAGAATCATTTTACATGGTAATAATTCTATTAAATCTGAATTGATTTCATGACAGATTCAATAGATATATTTCTAGATCGCATTGAGATATTATATCTCGGATTAGATTAAAGTTAATTCAAAGTCTTGCATTTATATTTAAAGTTGTGTTAGTTTGTAGTAATTCATCGTTTCAAAATTTTTTGGTAGAAACCCATTAAGTTATCATCCAAAAACCAAAACTGGGAAACTGGCCCCATCACACCCAGTCGGAGCCACTACCCCAAACGGAAAAGGAGCTGACTTAAGGTCTAGACCGGGTGGTTATCCCACTTTGTTGTTGCCACGGATTTCTGAGGCCTCAACAGTACCTTATAACCAAGTGATACTGTTGAAGAAATCCCATCCACCTGAAATGTCATGATTGCTGCAATTTTGTTTGTGACTGCAAGTACTGTAATGGTTGGTGATCGATATGTATAATCGTCTCTTTACCTATCAAGTAGTGTTTCCACTTCTTCACACTTTGTACCAATGCATACAAATCTTTTTCATATGTAGGATAATTAGTTACAACACCATTGAATGTTTCAGAATGAAAAGCAATAGGCTTACCATGCTGCAAAAGTATTGTGCCCATGGCATAATCACTAGCATCGATTTGTATCTAGAATGGTTGTCTCAAATTTGGTAATGCAAGGACCAAAGCTGAACTGATATTTTGTTTTAAAGCTCCAAAAGCTTCTTGTTGTTTTCCTCCCCATTTTAAGCCTTTCTTCACACTTGTCAGTGCATGCATAGGAGCTGCTATGGAAAAAAATTTAGCAATAAACTTTCTCCAATACTGAGTTGTACCTAAGAAACTTCTTACCTCAGTTACTGTTTCAGGAGTGGGCCAATTCACAATGGCTTCCACTTTATAAGGATCAATTCTAAACTCACCTCCTCTTACAATGTGTCCGAAATAAACTAGAAAAGTATTTTTGAATTCACACTTTGACATCTTAGGAAATAATTGCTCTTTCTCTTGTTTTGTTGGAAATAAGTATATCATATAAATACATAATTAAAAATTCATCAAGAAATGGACGCAAAACATTATCCATAACATGCATGAAAGTCGCTGGTGCATTACACAAACCAAATGGCATAACCAGCCACTCAAAGAGCCCTTGTTTGGTTTTGAATGAAGTCTTCCATATATCACTTTCTGCAATTCTTACTTGATGATATCCACTTCGTAAATCTAACTTAGTGAAAAAAATTTCTTCTTTTAGCTGATATATAAAATAATCTATCCTTGGGAGTGGGTATCGATTCCTTACCATTTTCGTGTTCAAAGCTCTGAAGTATAAACACATATGCCAAGTCCCATATTTCTTCGAAATCAAGACTATGGGTGAACCGCATGGCGAAGTGCTTGGCCTGATGAGTCCCTTGTCCAAAATTTCCTTGATTTTCTGCTTTATTTCATCATTATCCATTATCAACATGATACATGTCGATGTATGGAAGAGGACAATCTTGTTGCAACTGAATCTCATGTTGAATCTCCCTTTTTGGAGGCAATCCTGTTGGCTCCCTAAACATCTCACGATGTGCATCAACTACATCATATAAATCTGATTTCAAATTAGGATCAAAATCCTCAAATGATTCATGTTTAACATCAGCTTTAGGCTTAATCATTAGAAGAACAAAATTCTTACTTGAATTCACCAACCTCTTTACCTGTCCAGCATTTACCATTGCAATATTTGTCTTCTTGCGATGTGTTCTAACAATGAACTCCTTGCCATCTTTGAATAAATGGTATTTTTTCTCATGGTGAGGGAAGATTGGTTTCCTGTCATACAAGTAGGGACTACCCAACACAATACCTGTAATATCAAGTGGAACCACATCTAATTCAACTGTGTCAACAAAATGTGTAGTTATTGCAAAGCGCAATATGCACTTCTTTGAAACCTGTAAATCTTCATCCTTACAAATCCACCCAAGTGGATATGGTTTTGGATGTGGAATGGTCTCAAGATTAAGTTTCTTGACAAAATCTTCAGAGATTAATTTTGCTTGTGACCCACTATCAAACAGTGTATCAATCTTGGTATGTTTGGATATGACCCTCACATGAAACAGTTCAATTCCCTCTTCTTCATTTGGAGCTTGTATGTGGCAGTTTGATGTACTAGTATTGGGTTTTGTTTCAATTTTTTTCCCCTTCATGTTATTCAATCCCATGGCTGTAATTTTTTATTCATCACCTGAATCCTCTCCTAAGTCATGTTGAGTTATAGCTGAAGTTTTCTGCTTCCCTTTGTTATTGCTATACTTGGGTCTCTTTTCAGGATGTAATTTCCAACAATTTTTCTCTTCATGGCCTTCTTTTGAACAATTTTTACAAACCACTTTCTACCCCTCTTTCTTGATAGATGCATTATTTTTTCCCTTACCTTTTGAGATCTTCTCTTTGTTTTTCCCCTTAAAAGGTTTCTTCCTACCCTCATCAGTAATGTTTTTCCCTTTAGCTTCTAGATGTGTGGCCTGAACACAAACTTCATATAGACTTGTAGGGTTAAACATGAGAATAGTATGTCTTAGGTAGCTATGTAAGCCTCCCATGTACTTGAGAAAAGCATCTTGACTCTGCAAATATACCCCTAATAAGAGAGATCTTATCCTAAATTCTTGGGTGTATTCTTGCACATTCTGTCCTTTCAATTGTCTAAAATTTTTCCAGTTCATTATGGATTTCTGCATGTGAGCTAATGAATAAAATTGTTGTTTTATTGAAATAATGAAATCATTCCATGATAGGATAATCTTACCATGCTTCTTGATCTCCTCCTTTGTCTTGGCTTCCCACCAAACAAGTGTTGCACCTTCCATCCTCAATGAAGCTAGTTGGTTTTGGTATCATCATCATTAAGGTTCTGAATTCTCAAATAGACCTCCAATTTCCTAATCCAATTATCAATATTTTATGCATTGACTTCACCATTAAACATTGGCAATTAAAACTTAACATCAAGTTTTAGAAAATGACTTTTACCAGTGTTCTTTGACTTGTGTAGTTGGTGTACTGAAGATGAAGTAGAGGATGATGATGATGAGGGTGAGGATGGTGACTTGCCACTACCTCCATTTCCTCCATTTCCCTTCTTTGATTTATCTTCATCATTATGACCTCTCGATGATCCCTCGCCTTCCTTGTGTTCTTTGGATCCTTCTCCTTCTAGTCTTTCATTCCTTTCTTGATAAAGGACTCTCACCATTTTAGTCATGTCAAGGAACGCTTTCCTGAACACTCTTTCTTCTTCTTTGGGATCCACCTCTTCATGGATTTCTTCTTCCTCTAGAGGCATGCTTAATGCTTCTTCTACTTCTTTTGGAGAATGTGGCAATATTTCCCTCCTTTTTTGTGGATCACTTTGAGAACCTCTTGCTTCCACCAATTTTCCTTCTCCTCTCTTAAGCTTAAGCCTAGTAAGCATGTGAACATTTTCAAACAGTTAAACAATATTTGCACACAAAAACACCAGAGAATAAAATCTAGCTCTGATACCAACCTAATCTGAAAGGAGTGTATTAGTTTTTTGTGCTAAGTGTCCTTTCAGTATTAAAAAAAAATGTACAATTTGTCTCCATTTGTTTGCTTAAGGAATGAGTATTTTAACCATGAAACATAGATGAATTTGTGAGTTTTAAGCATGAAAATAACCCCAAATAACATTGTACAACAATGTATAACAAATAAATACCATCACACATAATTTTTACACAGTAGGCATGATGAAGCAGTTCACCCCTCCTGGGATACATCTTCTAGTCCAGCTCCCAATGGCATGTCCCTCTTTGTCATTATGCTCAAAATTGAAAATACATGTGTTTACAATCCTCTAATAGTTTTTTTCTCTGCACTAGTGGCTCCATAATGTTCCAATTATTCTGGGTAGACTCTTCTTTCTCCAAAATTGGTCGAAAATTGACCTCCCAAAGCCTTATCCCAATCTCAGCTAGAAAACCTCCATTAATTGTGGATAACTACAGTTAACTGTAGTTAATTTGGAAAAAATTCCTAAAATATATCCCGGCGCTAAACTTCCGCCAATATAAACCGTTGGAATTTAACTTGGTGGTTAGGGGAGGGGGTGGCCATATGCTGACCCTCGGAACCCCTATAGTCATAGTTAAGCATTTAAACTTTGCAACAGAAGTTAGAGCATAATCCTGTGGAAGAAGGGTTACGAACCTGCTGGAGTTAACCGTCGACATTAACATACAATGAAATTATGCCATGTGATGAGTATTGGGGTTATACCCACCACGGAACTATCAGAGCAATGTTTAAACATTTATTAAACCGTTTATCAAACCATGCCATGTGAATGGTTATAGCCGTTGTGTTAACATTTATTGAAATCGCCCAGAGTAAATTTTATTATAACCATCGTAATGTAACATGTGACCACATACAATGGGGCCGCTGGTGATCCCCCCCCCCCCAAAATATTAAACCAATACAACATAAATTTATGCGGAAAAATATATGGTTAAGAACGACGTGGTAGCCCAGATGGTAAAGACCGTTGTTCGCGCGCCAGAGGTCGTGGGGTCGAACCGCCCCCCGACTCCACCAAAATTTTACACTAACCTCTTGGGGACACGTGGTAGCCTCCAGGCTTGCCATGGGTCACCCATCTAATGGTACATAATAAAACATGTACATCTCCATCCAACAGTCCAAAAGCATCCACATGTCGAAATATGATTGGATTTGAGGATAGTGAATATTCCTAGTATATGCCACACGTTGATTTTACGTGCATGCTGACTGGGCATCCCAGTCACTCTTGTCACAAAATATTTTTTGTTTAGGAAAACAAACAAAACGTGATATCTTCCAGATACAACATCAGTTTTTCAAACTGTTCACGGCGCTGGAATAGCAATGAAGAGACCTATTTGGTCACTCAGGTTTGGTACAGTTTCGAGCACTTTCAATTTTGAGCATAACACATGATCTACTAATCAAAGAAATTGGCAGGTACCCTTCAGATGGACATGTCATATGCTACCATCCCAATATTTTTAGGGGAATTCAAAAGGCCGTATAGGGAAAATCAAATGTCCTACATCATTAGTGATCATCACAATCCATAAAACCATCCCATATATGCTGAAGAAAAGGAATTGGGGTCATCAATTTTTCACCTTGCTACTGATGATAATGATTTCCAGCCTGAAATAAGTGAAAAACAACACTTTCAAGGTGAAAATGAGCAGCATTCAAAAGGAGGACAGATATGGAAATTGTACTTTGACGGAGTCTCTTTAAGATAAGGATTGGGAGCTGGTGTAGTCCTCATTTATCCTACTCAATAGAAGGTGACCATATCATACAAACTACAATTTTCTACCACTAACAACACTGCTAAGTATGAATCACTTGTGCTGGGTATGAAGGCAGTGAAAGATTTGGGAGCAGAATAGATAATTGCCTTTGGTGATTTAGAGTTGGTGATTAAGTAGGTGAGAAACAATTACCAAGTGAAAAATTCCTAATTGAAGAATTATAGGAATGAAGTTTGGGATTTGATTGAGCATTACTTTTCAACATTTCATATAAATTTTTTCACTAGAGAAGAAAATCAAATTGCTGATTCACTAGCTATTGCTACTAGTAATTTCAAAGTTCCTCTAGATGTCAAGGCAGTCTATGATGTTAAAAAAAAAAAAACTTCAATTCGTGATAGTGTCAAGCACTAGAAAGTATTTGAGAATGACAGGGAGATTCAGAAATTTTTAAAGTGTGTAGAAGATCTTTCAAACATTCAAATTGATGAGGAGGAGATTGTTGAAAACCAAAATAACAACCATTTTAAGAAAACTATGGCTGGGAAAAACATTATCGGTTTGAAAATTAACCTTATTCCTAAGGGTTTAGTTCCTTTAGAAAGACTATTTTATAATAATGATGTTTTTCTCAATCTTGAAAGAAAATTTGATGGAGAGAGTACAATAAAATATAACATTGGTACAAAAGATCAGCCAAGATTAGTCAAAGTGTCCAAATTCCTTCCTCTGGAAACTAGAACAAAATATATGAAAATGCTGAAGGAATTTGCTGATATTTTTGCATGGTATTATAATGAGTTGAAAATTTATGATAGGAGCATAATGGAGCACAAGATTCCTTTGAAAAAAAGATACAAAGCCTGTAGCACAAAAAATCGGACATATCAATCCCATGCTGCTCCCCATCATTGAGAAAGAAATCAAAAAATTATGAGAAGAAAACATAATTCTGCCTTTGAGATTTTCTAATTGGGTAGCTAATATAGTCCTGATCCAGAAAAAGAATGGAGAGATAAGGATTTGTGTCGATTTTCGCAACTTGAACCAGTGTTCATTAAAATAGAACTATCCACTACCCAAGATGGATTATATCTTGCAGAAGGTTGTAGGATCCAAAATACTGTCAATGATGGATGGATTTTCAGGCTACAATCAGATTTCAATTGACAAGAAAGACAAAGAAAAGACAACATTTACCAAACCCCAGGGCACATTCATGTACATTAAAAAAATTCCATTTGGTTTGATGAATACAGATGCAACCTTTCGAATGGAAATGGATATTACCTTTGCGGGAGAAAAGGACAGATTTGTGGTCATCTATTTGGATGACATCATAGTATATTCAAAATCTGATGAAGATCACTTGAAACATTTGAAACAAGTTTTTGACAAATGCAGAAAGTTTGGTTTGTCCTTAAACCCAAGAAAGTCATCTTTTGTTGTCCAAGAAGGTAAGTTATTGGGAAATATTTTCACAGAGAGTGGCATCTGTATTGACCCGAGAAGAGTAGAAGCTATTTAGAAGATTGGTTTGCCAAGAAATAAAAAGGAATTGCAGTCATTTTTAGGGAAAATCAATTTTCTGAGACGTTTTGTTCCTAAATTTGCAGAGTTGATCAAACATATAAACGCCTCGTTGAAAAAAGATGCAGAATTTAAGTGGCGAGATGAAGCAAAGAATTATTTTTCAGTAATCAAGTCCGCCTTGACTGAAGCACCAGTTCTGATCGGTCCTGATTTTGAAAAATATTTTGTTATTTTTTCATATGCTTCAGAAGAAATAATTGCAACTGTATTACTACAGAAGAACATGGAGGGTTTGGAGCAGCCAATTTTATTTTTCAGTTGAGCTTTAAGGGATGATGAATTAAAGTACAGGTTGACTGAAAAACAAGAATATGCACTAGTTAAGGCTTTGAAGTCTTTTCTAGTTTATGTGTTGCATTAAAAAATAATTGCTTTTGTGCTCGATATAACTGTTAAATATGTGTCTCTGCAGCTGGATACAGATGGAAGGAGGGGATGATGGCTGACCAAAATTCTAGAATTTGATGTTGAAATCAAACCAACTAAATTGATCAAGGGCGAGGGCTTGGCTTGCTTGATGGATGAATCTAACTGCAAAGCCTTAAATCTGAATGTAGAGGCAACTGAAGGAGAATATGGAGAAGGTATTGCTAATTATCCTGAAATATTTAATTCAGATTGGTATAAGGATATAGTTTACTTTTTGTTAAATTTTAAATTTCCACCTGAAATGGAGAAATCTAAAATAAGAGATTTTAAATTGAGAGTTATGAAGTATTTCATTTTTGAAGACCAAATTTACTGGAAGGATCCTGTTGGAGCCTTGTTAAGACGTGTAGATGAAGCAGAATCCCAGGAAATTATGACAGAGATACAAGTAGGAGCATTTGGAGGGCATTTATATTGGCGAGCCACTACAAACAAAATCTTAATAGCTGACTATTATTGGCCAACTCTTTTCTCTGATGTCTTTTCCAAAGTCAGGAGCTGTGTCGAATGTCAGAAATTTACTGGTAAACAGAAATTGCTACCATTACCTCTCATTCCTATTTCAGTAGATGCTCTTTTCCAATAGTGGGGGCTAGACTTCATCGGTGAAATTCATCCACCTTCATCAAGACAACATAGATGGATTCTCACATCTATATAATATTTCACTAAATGGATTGAAGTTGTATCAACCAGGAATGCTACTGAGACGATAATTATCAAATTTATGTTGGAAAATATTATGTCAAGATTTGGTTGTCCACAGAAATTAGTAACTGATAATGCAATGGCCTTTAAGTCTGCTAAGATGTACAAATTTTGTTAGCAATATGGGATTTAATTGACTCATTCCATGCCTTATTACCCTCAAGGAAATGGATTGGCCGAGTAATACAATAAAATTTTGGTAAGGATTATTAAGAAAATGTGCCTGAAAATAAGAGGAATTGGGACACTCAGCTGATACATGCTCTGTGGATAGATAGAGTAAGTCGTAAAAAATCAATTGGAATGTCTCCATTTCAGCTTGTATATGGTACTGATGTTGTAATGCCTTTACAATTAGCTCTTCCTGTGATGAAGTTCCTACAATATGAAGTTGATCATGAAAACCCAGTCCAAAGGATAATTCTACCATTGATAGAGGCACACCAAATCAAAGAATCATTGCTGGAAAACATTCAGAAGTATCAGGCTAAAGTCGAATATGTTTTTGATAAAGAGAAAATCAGTAGTTGTTTCAGGAGAATGATTTGGTGTTGCGTTGGGATGTTACCAGAGAAGACCATGGTAAGCATGGTAAGTTTGAAAATATGTGGTTTGGGCTGTTTAGAATTGCTGAAGTTTTGGAGAATAATACTTTTCTTCTCAAACATCTGGATGATGATCAACTGACTAGAGGCCCAGTCATGATCATTTTATTAAGAAGTTCTTTATTTAGTAATTCATTTGACTCACTCCATTGTAAATATCCAGTGTGATTTATCAATAAAATACATGCCCAATGGTACTTATGTCTTTATATATGGTTGGTATTGAGTCTAGTCAGTCAATGGTTAGTCCTAGCCTTTATTTTCAAGAATTCTTCTGAATTTTAAGATTTTTTGAGGCACCGAGTCTACAGTCCTTGAAGCCTCACAGGGATTAATTCATCCCCAATAGGAGCCATTATTAGCACTAAAAATGTTAATGGTGTAATCGCCATTGTGTCACTGTTTTCAATTATTTTTTTTTTGTCCTAGTCCATGTCCAAAGTTTGAGTCGTTTACAATAAAAGTTAAAAAAAGTCCCAACATCAAGGTATTTTTAAGTGATAGGTGTCATAGTGTTTTAGAGTCCTAAAATAAGTTAAAATCTCTATTTTGACTTATGTTAGTGTTGAAGTTTAGTCGTTGTTTTGATAATAAAGTTGCAATCATCTGGTCTACAATAATAACTATCTATGTTGCAAATTCATTGTCAAAATAGTAATGCAGTAAAAGGAAGCTTTTTCTTAGAAATAAAAGTCATATATTCCACAAAGTGAAAAGCGCAGTTATTTCACTGAGATTTTTGTTATATAATAAAGAGGCTACAGGTAAACAGGTAATCATTTTTCAAAGTAGGAAAATTAAGGCTTAGTGGATAGTATTGCAACTAGAGTTCTTTAAAAGCAAACCGCTACCTGAAGAAAAAATATTAACCAACAGAGTGGGAGATCTGGAGAAGAGGAGCAGAGAATGTTTAAAGGAAGCTCGCCAGGAATTAGACTAAGAAATGAAGCAACAGAGAAGAACCATGTGCAGCATGAGCAGACGGCCATGATCTAATTGCATATCTGAAAAGGGAAGAGACCAACGGCTGAGATGAAATCACAAACTAAAAAATATAAGTTGCAATGCGACTAAGGGAAAGCAAGGAAGACCATCATATTTGGGCGCATATCAACGGTAGAGATTAAAGTGCAAATGGAGAAATTTCGCAAATCACAGTTTTTAAAGTTTATCATTAAGGAAATCATGTGGTATCTTAATTGATTTGTGATGCGATGAGGCGAGGGGGCACGTGTCAGTGTAGCGCACCAATGCATATCGCACATTGCATAGTTTATGGTTTAGATGTTATCAATGTAAAGTTAAACTTGCGGGCGGCCAATCTGCGATAAGACGGGAAGTGCAATCTGCAATTGCTTCTGATTGGTTACCAGGCTGTGGGGCCCAAGAACCACAGTTTCATATATAATTCATGATAAAATGTATTTTTCTATTGCATCAAGATTTTGTAAGGAATAAATCACATGTAATGATAAGGTGGAAGTGTGAAGCTTAGTGGGATGAATTGGCATTGGCTTTTGAATCATTTCAAAAACTTGTCACTACTCCTTATCGTAATTGCAGGCATGAAATCAGAGAAGAGAGCTTAGTGATTACTCAACCTGAGGCCTCTATTTATGATATAGGTAAACAAAAAACCAATCCTCCAGCAAGCAGTCTTAGGTTTCGTGGACAACATTGCAACTAGATTTCGTCAATTGTATTCATGAGCAGTTTAGTTGTTGGAAAATGGGGAAAGGTGGAAAGTTAAATAGGTCAGAGCCTGCTAACACTTTATTTGTGGATGCAAGGGAAAAATCATAATTCAAATTTGTAAGTTGGCATAAATTCCTCGACAAGTTTCCTAGGGAGAACGTGGCATTAGCTCAAGCTTTCACTGAGTCTTTCGATGCTGAAAAGGTTAGGTTTGGCAGCAAAACATTCAGCATTTCTGAGGCTATCATAGCCCGTGCAACCCAATCTTCTGCAACTAGTGAACATTTGTTTAAAAGCAAATCATTACCTGAAGAATTAAGTTCTTACCTTAAGCCCAAACATACTCATATGAAATGGAATTAAACTGCTCATATTTCTTGTTTTAAAGCCGAGTGGGAGCATGTTCTTACCTCATTCCAAAAATAAATCACATGCAAAGGGAGGTTTTCTTTTGTTCATCATTATTAGTTGAGATTCCTGGCCCACATCTCAAGATAAAAACTTTTGAACCTAACCTATTTCCTGTATAAATCTCTACTTAAAATGTCCCTCAAGCTACAGAAAATTCCAAATTACTCCTTGCATAATTTGTATCACAGAGGGCTGATTAAAATTTTAGCTGTCTATCTTCTCAGAAAGAAGAAGTTTACTTGGGATAGGTTTTTAAAAGAGGAAGGGTTTGGCAGTATTAATTCCAGAAGAAAGGTAGGGAGGCCAAAGAAGAAAGACATCCATGAGCAAACCAGTGTTTCCCCTGTTTCACATCGTTCACCATCTTCTCCTAAGAAGCCTATGTCAAAGAATAAAGAAAAAATTGCCTCCTCTTCACGAAGCCAGCCTAAGAAGAAACTTTTCATGGCAAAAGAACCAGTGGAAGTCAACCTTGTTCCTCTTGCACCTAAGCCTGCTTTCTCACCAATGGAAATCAACCCTGGTATGAAAAGTTCAAACTAGATTCCTGAGTCATCTCATCAAGTGCAGCCAAACAATGGTACATCTCTCACTGAGTCCACCCTCTCACAAGTTTTTCTTTCTCTCAAGGAAGGAAAACAGAAAATGACAGAGGCTGCCATAGAAGAAGAGCCTACCTTGGCTAAGTTATTATCCTCCATTTTTTCTTCGATCAAGAAGAGGAAGAAAAACTAGATACATTCCTATTCCTCATTTGAAGACAGTGGTG
This sequence comes from Pinus albicaulis, assembly GCA_034641835.2. Lineage (NCBI taxonomy): Eukaryota > Viridiplantae > Streptophyta > Pinopsida > Pinales > Pinaceae > Pinus > Pinus albicaulis. Next base: position 1,563,516,769 of record CM076579.1, on the reverse strand, counting down.
ATCCTGAGTACACGAAGTCAGAAGATGAAGAGACAGATTTTAGTAAATTTATATATGGAGGAAAGAGTTCCAAATTCATCCTAATCCCTATGTCAAAAGACCTCATACTAGACCAAGAAACAAACTTAGGCTAAACAACAAGATGATTGCCAATCCTAAACTGAGGGATGAAATTATCAACATTGAAGAAAGCCCATAAGACAAAACTAAAAGGAAGAAGAAAGCTCAGTCAAATAGCCAAGCACAACAAAAGAGTTCTGGTAAAAGGGTAACTAAAGCAGAAGCCATAAGTATATTTTCTTCTATTCTGGACCTTTGATGAATGAAGAACAGGGTTGACTTGGAGAAAACATTTTGGGTAAATGTTCCATGTTTTCCGGTTATTGCTACCTTTTCTACGAAAGTAGCAATTATTTTGAAATATCAGCATGTGATGGAAATGGGCTACTTTTGGTTTTGAATCATGATGGTGACATTAAATAGATGAAGTGGAGATTTTATTCAGTTGCAATGGATGCTGCTAGGTGTCTTATATCTAGCCTTATCCGAAATATCATGTTTCTATTTTGCACATTTAATAGGAGACAACCACATGTCATTCCCACTGTTTTTGCACTTTTTTTTGAATATTGGTTGCACTAAAACAAAAGAGTGTTCTTCGAATAGGCCGCAACCTCACACAACCATTTCAAAGTGACAACCTTTATGATGCCTTCATGATTTTTATCTTGTTTTTTATATAGCACTTTGTTATTAAGATTAAGGTATAAGCCTCACCTCTTGCACGAGGTTGTAACGACTTTTGAAATATTTTTACCTTTTTCTGTGGAAGATCACAATATCATATTTTGTATATATAGGGAAAAATGATATGAAGTCAGGGTTGGTTGGTGGTTATATAATTTTCACTCATATGATCTGTAATATTTTTTTGTGAATGAAATGGAATGATACTACTGAGGACTTATTACCAACTTGTTGTGTGTATTATCTACTTTACTTGTGTTTCCATATCTCCTTACTTCTAGTTCCAGTTTGCAAATCATCATACTATTATGTGTTTTCATTAGTATCTTAACCATTTTATGTGTTTTATCATTTCTTGTTAGTTTCACACAGTGAGCATTTTTGATAAAATATATGTTAAAACAGTGGAATAGCATCACTCATGATAGTTATTCTTCATGGTATTTCAGTGAGAATCTTGTTAGACTAGACATAGATTTCTCTCAATGGAATATTGTCAAACTACTGCTTTTGTGAATTTCTAATAAATGTCGTAGATTTATGTTTTACAGAGCTACTGATTCTTCTCTCATCTCACAATTTTCTCTTCTCATAGACTACAAACTTGCACCTTGCTACCACATTAGGTTACAATACCCTCATTAGTATAACTCTGGATTTGACTGAAATCTCTTTTTAGTGAATCAGAGTTTATAACATCTTCTAATCCCATAAAAAAAACATTAAAATTTTCTTAGAGTTTAAGATGTGTTTGGTTAGGCATCTGTTGTAGTCCAAGTGTTGATTCCAACACCAACACAGCCCATTTACATTGTAGGAGCAAGAGATGGAGGATATTTCCTATGAGCTACCATTTTGGAGGGTGATCCATTTTGTTTGGATGATAGCTTGGGGATTAGATATTCTCATTGGGGTTAAGAGTCCCAACCTTCTTCACCTCTCATGCCTCAAGAAGGCCTCTAGAAAACATGTAGTTGCCTCCATGGGCATCCCACTTCTTCATGTTGGGGGCCATTTGGTTTTATTACCAAGGGCTAACTTGCACACTTAGGAGGATCAACTAGAGGACATATTGGTTGGATAGCATCTGGTTCAGTGGGGGATTTTATCAGATGAGGATGCTACAACAGAAGGAGAGGATATTTTCTAGTATACATCCTTGCAGTTGCTTGAGGATAAGCAACATTTGGGAGGGGAGGACTGTAATTTTCCTAATTAGCTTTCAACTAGTTGGAATATTAATTTTTTCTTTTGATAAAAAGATAGGTGAATAAGTGGGTAGGGAGACACATAAATCTCTTTATTAGGAATAAAACCCCTTCTCATGTGAATGTGGATGATTGTATCAGCTGAATAAAGCACCTTTAGGTGTGAATATGGGCTAAATCATATGGACAGGGCCAAAGTTGACCAAATCAACAGCAATGTTATGGAGATAGTGGAGAGTTAGTGGAGGACAACACAGTCATAGAGGAGGAATGTATGCATGAGAGTATCTCCATTAATGAGTGGGACCTAGGGTGAGGAAGCTCAACAAGCATATAAGGAAGAGGATGGAAACCATAGAAGGCATTTGGAATATTGATGTTGTATTCGACTTTTATGACTTTTTGCATGCTTCAGTTGTTTAGCTAAGTCTGTTGTTTTTTTTAGCACAAGGGTGTTTCCGAGCAGAAATCCCACCCTCATCCTCGGGGGACTTCAAGTGCCTACTCAGGAGAGGTTCATTGAGCATAATTTCCACTATCTGGCATAGGGCCAAGCTTTCATCTTCATTCACAGCATAGTCTCCTTCAAGATTGTGTTGTTCTGCAGGGTAGCAACAGTGGAGGGTTGATAGACCCAATTCCTGAGCTTGTTTTCCAGTGGAGGGAGCAACCCTTCATCCAGGATGCTAGTGAGGAAGTTCTTAGAGATTTATTCCACCATATGGCATCAAGCCAAGCAACATCATTCACCCAAAATGCAGTCTCCTCCAGAAACTGCGTTATTTGGTAGTGCAGCTGCAGTGGGAGGTCAAGTACCCAAGATCTTGACCCCGTTTTCCAGTGAGGGGATCAGCCCTTCATCCAGAACGTTTGTGAGGATGGATATCAGTCATTTTCATATCAAATCAGCCACCTCCCACCAATGCTTCATTTGCTCCATAAATAGAGCATGAGGGTCTTATGTATTTTTTGGATTTTGATGACTTATGCTGAAGCAAATACATAGTCTCTTGGAGTTTTTGATGACAATTTCATGTGTTGGAGCTCATGCATGCCCTGGTTTGCTTGTTGATGGAGAGAGCCTGTTTGTAGGATCCATAAGCTTGGCTAACGGTGAAGTGTTTCTTATTTCCATGTTTTCTAGTTTTCCATTATGTTCTCCATCTTGCTATGTTGCAGTAGGACAAAAAATTTAGATTAAGAAATGTTTCGTGATGGCACCTTAATTTTGTTTGTCCTTCACTGCCTTAATGTTTTCTTCTATTGAGATATATTAGGGAATCCATCTCTTTCTCTCTAAGAAGTTCTTAGCTTGTCCATTTCTTGAATGGTTTAGATTAGTTAGTGTCAAGTATGATTTATGGCTAGTCCTGCATATTGTTGCTATTGAAATACTTTGTTTTGGAATCAACTCTTTAAAGCAGCTTTGCCTAGGTTTGTCAAAGAAGTCTGTTTGAATCATGCTCTTTGCCTTTACTAGCTAAATCTGTTTCAAAGAACCTTCGCAATTGTAACTTTAGATGTTCAAAGTTTTCTCTTCTTCTATGGTTATAACTACTTGTGCATCTTAAATGTTTTTTCTACTCTTGATAATGAAATCTATGAAAGCTAAATAAGTTTCTTGCCTTTCCATAATTTCATTTGAATGTTTGTCTTGGATAATCATCTATGTTCAGTTTGAAATCAAAAGGATTATGTTACACTTATGCCTTTGATTCTCTTTCCATGCTTATGATTTTATAACTCCCTTAGTCTAAAAATTTATTAAGGATTCAGTTCTACCCTTCACTAGCTTTATTTCTCAAGTTTAATGTTCATCTCATCATCCACCACAACCTCAAAGACCTACCAACCAAGTTAAAATTGCCCTGCAAATGCTCTTGAAACCATTGATGAACTCATCATGACCTTGTTAGACTCCATTGCCCAATGACTTAACAATCTTCCATGTTTTCTATCTAAATCCATCTGAGCATCATACCCAACCAAAAACAATCAAAAATACCCTGCACTTAACATCTAGCCTAAAATCAACCTAAACTAGCAAACAAGTTCACATATTTGCACCTACTAGAGAGATCCCTCTCCGAATCTAGGAAGGCTAGGTCCTTGGATTCCAAAGCCTTGTTTGATGTTACCCTATCCATTTGTATCTCAATCAATCTAGAAAATTATGGGGAGCTAACATATTGGCGATCATGGTGGGACTAAGTTCACAGTAGCCTGAAAAACTCTTATAGACTCATATACATCCCTAGTTTGACTTAAAAACCAACCCATAACCAAGAGTAGAAAATAATTGCTTCACCATCGTAGCAAGATGATGACTCAGCTAGGGGATACTCATTAATCTTAAGGCTGCATAAAGAAACTAAAAAACCAAAAAGTACTCCCTAGATTGATTTTTATCAAGAATTTGGTGGTGGACCATTGCATACATATCTTCAAAATTTCAAAAATAATCCACCTAGCGACTCCACTAACCTCCATTAGGCCTTTTTTCATCTCACTAGTCCCATAGGTTGTTCTAGGATTGTGTCAAATCATTCCAAAAATAGTTTTCAAGGCCTAGTTATACCTTGTGTTAGTAAACATATCTGGCTTCATGAAGGATCACTACCAGATCACACCTAGACCCAAATCCTCCTACCGTAGTTGATGACCCAGAAGAGATTTTGTGGCAAACTTCTAAAGCTGGAAACTCACGCACTGTTAGGACCATTCCTAGAGCAAGTTCTGCAACAGAACACATTACAATTTCACAAAATCTTCAGTTTGACTTGCACCATACCAAGAACCTATTCAGGACCAAGTCACAAAGTAGGGTTCACCAAGCTGACATTGAGCCCATAGATTTGCAGCAAAGCTCCAGTAGAGAATCTTCTACTTCCACTCCACCTGATTTTCAGCTTCTCCATCACTTCAACCCTTTTCATCTCAAATCTACTCAGAATCAGTCCTCCGGTCCAAGTACCTTAGCCACACCCATCCATACTACCAGTGTTCAAACCACCTCACTCCATCCTCCTCCACCTCTCACAAATCCTCCCCTTGTAAATCAGCCTTTGTTTCCTTTCCCTCCCATCATGGTAGCCTAGTATGATCCACTGGCTCTACAACAACCACTATTACCTTTTCCAAATGACTATCTGTCCAAAATCCCTCACTTCCTAGGGACTGAATCCATCACTTCTCAAAAACATGTCGATAGAATTAATGATGCTTTTGACTACATGGAGATAGAAGAAGAAACCATAAAAATGAGGATTTTTACTTAGAGCCTAGGGGGGACCCAAGAAATGATTTAAAGACTTACCTCCCAATAGAATTCATGATCTCCCTACTCTATACCAAACCTTTGTGAACAAATGGGAAATCAAGAAGAACTCCCTTCAAATTCTGTCCGAGTATAACAATCTTAAAATAAATCTAGGAGAAAGTGTTCATGACTACTCCACTAAGTTTAACAGTCTTTACAATGCTCTCCCACCTCACATAAAACCTCCACAAGGCTTGGCCTTGGTGAAATGTCCCGAAGGCTTTGATGCTGATATGGCCTATCAACTAAGGGAGAGAGATTACCTAACTCTAGAAGACATGCAAAAGGGGGCTATGAGTGTAGAGGCCAATTTGATTGAGAAAAGAGCTAAGATGAGATTAGAAAAAAGGGTGACTTATAAATATGACACAACACTTGCACCCTCCTCTTCCGACACCAAAATTGATTCCATAGTTAGGAAAATGGAGAGGATGATGGAAAAATTCAGATTGAATGAGAGAACACCTCCTAGTGAAAATCAATCCAATCTTCAAAACAAGAATATAAATCAAAATTTTAGAAGAGACCCCCCTTAAGTTAGACAAAGAGAGAGTGACCAAAAAATCAAACCCCCTTTCCAAGACAACTATGTAGATGAAGAAGAAAGAGAGCCTGAGCACTTTGAAGAAGACCATGTGAATGTCATAGGTTCAGATGATGAGGATAACACATTCCTTACCGAAGAAGAACAAATGATGTTTTCTTCAAAACTAGATGAGAAATCATATGAAGATTCCGAAGATTATAGAGTAGGATTTGAGAATTCCATAATGGAAGTCCATAGGCAGTATGACCTTAGGAGCAAAAAGAGTCAAGATATTCCTAAAACAAATTAGCGAAACACCGCTGTTAAAAAAACCTCTGAACCTATCCCTAAAAAGACAAGAGAAAACACGAATACTATGGCTAAGAAAACTGAACTAAACAAGCCAAAGACTAGTCAACCCCGTAAAGATTCTAGCTGCCCTAGTACTTCAACTAGTGGCCCTGAAAAAATCCTGCTATCCAAACCATCAAATCAGAATCAGCAAATTAAAAATGTAGAAAATTTCATGGCTAATAAAACTGATGTAAATGCAATGAAGACACCTACACCTTTCAGTTTTGAGGGGGATATTGCCAAAATCAAGATAACCATACCCCTCACTGAGATGGTAACCCAAGAGGTATATAGATCCCAGATTTTCAAAGTGTTAAATATAGGGAATGTTACTGATACTTTAAACTTAACTGATGATAAACCAGAATTGTTGTTTGGTCTTGAAATAGAGGGAAACTATCAAGAAGGAGTTGTCCCTCCTTTCTATGTAAGTCTGAACATACATGATAAAATTATGCATAATGATATGTTAGACTCTGGTGCCTCACACAACCTCATGACAAAGGTTGTGATGGAGAGATTGGGCTTAGAGATCACAAAGCCCTACAAAGACTTGTACTTTTTTTATTCCAGTAGGGTCAAGTGTCTAGGCCTAATCAAGGATCTCTGTGTCAATTTGGCACAAATCCCCACTAAAAGTATAGTCATGGATATAGCTATGGCCAAAATTCCCCCAAAGTATGGCATGATTTTATCTATATCATCAAGGAACAAAATCGATGGAAGACTTCAAATGGACATGAATTATTCCACCATCCCAGTTTTCAATCAAACAAGGAGATTATACCGGGAATCCCACATGAAATACATGGTGAGTAACATAGATAGGCCAAATAACACACCGGTTTATTCCATTCACTCAGACCTTGAATCCTTCATGCTATACAATGAAAATGACATAGATGAAAAAATAAATGACAAGGAGAAAGAACTAAGCCCCTTAGAACAACCAAGCCAATCCTCTGACCAAGAAAATGACACCTCAAACTCTAGCAGCCCCGAAGTGCAGAACATTGACAAAACTGAAATTGACACCCTTTGGCATATAAGCTTTGATGGCTCTTGTGGTAAGGCTAGTTCAAGAGCAGGGGTTTGGTTCCTCAACACAAATAAAGGGCATTCCTATAGGCTAGATTTCCAATGCACCAACAACGTTGTAGAATATGAGGCTCTCCTTATTGGTTTACACCTACTCAAAGACCTCAAAGCTAAGAAAATATTGGTTCAAGGAGATTTAGAACTAATCATAAATCAAATTAAGGGAGAATATTCAGCCAATAACCCTAGGCTAAGGGAATATAGAAATGTTGCCCTAGACCTTCTCAAAATCTTTGAGAAATATGAGCTCACTTTCATCCCTAGGGCCCAAAACTGCCTTGCCAATGAGCTTGCCTTTGCTGCCAACAATTTCTCTTTACCTTATGAAAATGATGAATGCCTCATCAAAATAAAGAACAGACCTACTGTACTGGACAACTTGAACCATTGGCAAGTGTTTGACAATGATGACCAAATAGATGATTTTCTACAATCCAGAAATGACTTTGCAAGTACAAAACAGAGTTTGATATTTGAAAGAAATAATTCTACTGAAAATAAAACTCCCAAAACATAGCTTCCCTTTACTGATGATATAAACCACCTTCAAAACTCTTTTGTTTCAGAAGTATTTGATGAATCAGATCAAAGAGAACTTGAAATTCTACAGTACAAAGATGACACCTTGCCAAGAGGCCTTACACCACTAGAAGTGTTGTTTTATTTTAATGATGTAGCTAAAAAACCCAAGATGGAATCCACTGAAACAAATGTAGAAGAGTGTAGCATTGGAGGGATGAAAGAGCCCAAAATAATCAAGTTGTCTAAAACTCTCCCATCTCACACAAAATATAAATACATTAAGCTTTTTAGAGAATTTAAAGATGTGTTTTCTTGGGGATATGAAGACTTGAAATCCTATGATACCATCATCCAACGTAAAATTCCTCTCAAAGAAAATCAGAAACCATTTAAACAAAAGTTGAGAAGAATAAAACCCCTTTTGTTACCCTCATTTGAGAAGAATAAAGCCCCTTTTGTTACCCTCAGTTCAGAAAGAAATAAAAAAAGATGTACGATGTCGGGATCATAGTCTCTATCTGATACTCAGAATGGGTGTCCAACCTTGTGTCAGTTAGGAAGAAGAACCGGAATATTAGGCTTTGTATTGAATTCAGAAATTTGAACAAAGCCTCCTTGAAAGACAATTACCCCTTACCTAAAATGGATCACATACTCCAAAAAGTAGTTGGCTCACAAAGAATCTCATTACTAGATGGCTTCTCAGGTTATAACCAAGTTCTAGTCTTTCCAAGTGACCAACTCAAAACTGCTTTCACTATGCCTTGGGGTACATTCGTGTATGTTAAAATGCCATTCGGTTTAACGAATGTAGGGGCTGCTTTCCAAAGGGAAATGGACATAGTTTTTTCAGAAGATATAGGTTACTTCATAGTCATATATCTTGATTACATCACTGTCTACTCTAAGACTGATGAGGAACACTTAGTCCCCTTGAGAAAAGTATTTGAAAAATGTAGAAAGTATGGTCTGTCCCTAAATCCTAAGAAAAATTTGTTTGGCCTTCAGGAAGGAAAACTCTTAGGTCACATCATCCCTGAGGAAGGAATCAAGATAGATCCCAAAAGAATAGAAGGCATCTTACAAATTAGCCATCCTAGAAACATTAAAGAGTTGCAATCTTTCATTGGAAAGATTAACTTCCTAAGAAGATTCATCCTTAACCTTGCTGAGCTCCTTCGAAATATCACAAATATGTTGAAAAAGGATGTAGGAGTGAAGTGGAATATGGAAGCAAAATAATCTTTTGAGCTGGTAAAACAAGCACTCACACAAACACCAGTCTTAATTAGCCCTGACTTCACCAAGGACTTTTACATTTTCTCCTTTGCCTCTGAACATATTGTGGCAGCAGTGTTGTTGCAAAAGAACATCATGGGGAAAGAACATCCCATAGCTTTCTTCAGCAAAGCCTTAAGGGATTCCCCTCTGAAGTATAACATTATGGAGAAACAAGCCTTTGCCTTAATCAAAGATTTGAAGGATTTTAGAGTTTATATTTTGCATTCACATATAATAGCCTTTGTCCCAAACACAGTTGTCAAAGATATACTTAATCAAGACCCTGATGGTAAAAGGGGCAAGTGGATTGCTACCATTTTAGAATATTATTTAGAAATCAGACCCACTAAATTGATTAAAGGACAAGGACTTGCAAAACTTATGGCTGACTCAAATTTCCAAACTTTTAACATGAATATGGTTGGTATGTTTGAAGAAACTAGAGAAAGTACAACACCATACATTGAAGAAATTTTTCTAAATTCACCTTGGTATGCTGATATTATTTATGTGCTTCTTTATCTCAATGCTCCCCCTTCTTTGTCAAAAACTAAAGAAAGATTCTTAAAAAAAAACATTACATTTTTGCATTCTAGATGGAGTATTGTACTGGAAGAGTTTTTTGGTTTGCTGCTTAAGTGTTTGCTTGAAGATGATGCAGAGAAAATCATGCATGAATTACATGAGGGAGAATGTGGAGGTCACCTCTATTGGAAGACCATAGCCAACAAGATCCTTAGAGCTTGCTACTATTGGACTACCTTATTTTTTGATACTCACAAACTAGTCATGACTTGCCATAAGTGCCAAATATTTGATGGAAAAAGAAAGCTCCTACCTTTACCCTTGCACCCCATCAGTGTTGAAGCCCATTTTCAGCAGTGGAGTTTGGACTTCATAGGAGAGATCCATCCTACTTCATCTACCCCAACATAAGTGGATCCTCACTGCCACTGATTATTTCACTAAGTGGATAGAATCCATCCCTTTTAGAAATTCCACTGACTTAGTCATCATAAAATTCCTTAAACCCAACATCTTATCCAGGTTTGGTTGTCCTAAGAAGATCGTCACCGATAACGCTGTTGCCTTTACATTTAATAAAATGGTGGACTTTTGCTATAAATATCACATCACCCTCGGTCACTCCACTGCTTATTACCCACAAGGTAATGGACTAGTTGAGTCCTCTAACAAGAGCTTGGTAAACATCATTAAGAAGCTCTTAGAACAAAATAAAAAAGCATGGCATAGAAAACTAGTGCATGCCCTATGGGCTGATAGACTAACCACCAAGAAATCTATTGGCATGTCTCCCTATCAACTAGTGTATGGCATGGATGTAGTTTTCCCCACCTCTTTAGGAGTCCCAGTCATGAAGCTTCTTCAAGAAGTTCAATCAGAAGAAAATGACATGCAGAGGAGGCTGAACCAAACCATTCATTTGCAGCAGTCAAGGGAAAAAGTTTACAAAAAGACACAAGCTATACAAGACAATATAAAGAAAATATTTGATAGGAGAACCAAAGCAAATTATTTCCAGATTGGGGACATGGTTCTGAAATGGGATTCAAGAAGGGAAGAAAAGGGCAAACATGGCAAGTTTGAAAATCTATGGGAAGGCCCCTATATCATTGATTCGGTAAAAGGCAACAATGTTTTCTTTTTGCAGGAACTTGATGGAACTGAAATGTTTGGAGGTCCTGTAAATGGGAGGATACTTAAAAATTATTTTTGTCAAGAAACTTAGTTTAATTTTCTCATTCATTGTACATACCACTATTTTATGAAAGGATGTAAAGAGAAAAAACCCTAAAAAATAGAAAAGGGAAAAAGAGGGCAGAAGTTGAAAGAAAGGTACAACCCCATACCTAAAATTTTTTTTTGCTAAAAGAGTGCAAGTATAAATGCCACTACTTGTTTCTAAAAAGAGAAGTCCTGTTCAGTTATCCAATCTAAATCATGGTTGAAACATGTTTTAATTTATTTTGCTGATAGGCTAGTGAAAGAAAGAACTTGTCAAAAGACCATATAATCTTGGCCTATCAAATAGAATAGATTAGGATAGAAAGACAATGGCCCTAAAAATATTAAAACCTGAGCCAAAGAAAGAAATATGGATTTTTATTATGCTTTCATATCTTAAGCCTTCAGTATTTTGTTTTACTTTTATGCTAATAAATTCTATGTATAGTTTGTACATAATGCCATAGATCATATCAAATCAGACTGCTTAATTCTGATTTGCCTATGTTTTTCAATTTTTGTTTTTAGGATTAGTGAATAAGGTTTTTCAAACAGCTCAATATTGACAAATGATTAGTCTAGGTAGAGAATAAGAAGAGTTCACTAGCCCAATCTGAACTCTTGGAAGTGATGAGAGTAGAAGTAGATAATTTTTTTTTCTTTCAAAAGAAGAAAATTTCAAGGGTTTTCCAGTTCAAGTGCACCCAAGGAAGAAAAAATGTTAGGCAAGTAGGTTGGGTAGGTAGAGATGATGTTGATATTAATCATGTTTTTCAGATTCTAAGGTCACAGCTTCAAGCAAGAATCAGCAAGTGAATGAGGTAAAATCTGCCCAATGGATGAGGCACTGGTCTTCATAAGCCAGAATTCTAAAGTTATGGACACCTCCTGAAAAGGAGCTTCCCTACCCAAGTGGAGCCACCATTAGTCATCAATAATTTTTTTCTTTGGTGATGACTAAATGATTACCCCAAGATTTCTAGAAACAAAGTTTACGGAACATTTTGAGTTCTAGAAATCTCACTGCCTTCATTATCCTCACGGTAGAATTTTCACTATTTTGCTATCCTATCTAGTCATAACTGGCCCACTACTCCCATAAGACCCATCAGGGGCTCAAGCCATTCATTTTTAAACCTAACTTATCTCCTTGGCTCAAAAAACTCTTTTTTTTCTTACCTACACAATTCCCCACCACCACCTAAACCTGCCAAACAGAGCAGCTTTGTTGTGCCTCCTTTAGCAACTCTCAAAAATTGGGTGTCTCTGCAAAGCCTTTAGATATTCAAGTAGGTGTGTTGCATCTTAGGCCCACAAATACACAAATCTTGGCATGGATCTTGTCTTACCCTTGTAAACCCTAAGTCTAGATCCCAACCCAAAAACCAAGTCCAGGAAGGCCTCCACTAGATCACCTAGGGTTTCATAAAGTTATAGGATGGATTTGGTGCCCTACAGATTCTACTTCTTCTTCTATATAAAGGGAATACATTCAAAATAAGGGTAAAATTCACTAGTCCTAGATACACCAAAGAGATCAGTCAAGAAAATTTTTATGCCTAAAGACATGAATCTTACATGGAGACAGTTGCTATGTGCTCACATCTCTGCAAGAGTGGCCAAAAGGACATCAGGTTAGCAAAAAGGCAAGGTAATAGAATAAAAATTCTCCTTCGTAAACAACAAAGGGTATGTCAAAGGGACCTCCAAAAGTAGCCTCTTGTTTCAACACCTAAACATACAAAGGATAAACTATCACCTCCAAACCTTTCTGCAAAAATACCTTGAAGAGTAATCTGATGTAGAGATAGAAAAAAAAGGGAAGTACCTGTGAAAGAGTTCATAAAGCCATTTTTCATAAAGAGACATAGTAAACTTAAGAAAAACAGAAACACAATGAGTTTATGGTAAATTAGTAAAAATACTTATCATTAAAGGACCTGTGTTCAAGGAGAAAACGGGTGTTTTTATTAGGCACAAAACAATGGTGACAAACAAGAAAATCACCACAAACACCACAAAGGCAAAAGTCACCTCCCCAAGGTTACTTCCAAGGATAGCATTAGGTCATCTGCACTAAAGGAAAGGGATAAAGGGTATCAGTATCTAGAGTCTCATCTCACCAAGGAGGCAAAAAACAGAGTTTTTTCCTTAGAATCAAAATGGGACATAATCCATTAACAGAAATGTCTTAAGAATAATTTTTCCCGTGATTTACATCTCGCCTGAAGACCCCAACAAGGGCATCCTTGTCAAGGAATTATCTTGCAAAAAGATGATAAAAGCGTAAGTAAACATTTTGCAAAAACTGTGACAAAAAGCATTCCACACAATGAAATACCAGTAAAAAGACACATGCAAGGATAGAGGGAAACATGAACTTTACAAAGGTGGGTTTGCCCTTTTAATTTATTTTCAAAAAATATATATAAAGGGCCCCTTCTAATTTCCCCCCCGCACCATTTGCCACTTTGCAAGGAAAGGAAACCATTGGAGGAGAGTTTTAGTGTTTTTTCGGGCAAACTGTGAAAATTGACCGGCGCTGCGCGCAGAAGCTAGCGCTATGCCCTTAGCCTCCGGCACTACGCACAGAGGCGAGCCGTGCAGTGTAAAATTACACTACGCTATGTGCTCGTAGCACGACACTACGCGCATGCCCAGAAGATACCACAGGCGCCTGGGAGACCGCCCATTCCACCCGACACTATGCTCCGATAGCTCGACCGGCCCAGTGTTGCGCACAGGCACTGCACACTGGCACTGCGCTCCTCGCGGCATTCTATAGATCTTTCCAAAGACCTTCAAAATAAAATTTTTGGCCTCTAAACTTCTGCAAGCTAGATACAAGGTTGGTAAAACCCCTTTTCCTCCTCCCAAGAATTATTTTCCTAAAATCAAAGAGGTCATCCATAGTCAAAATTTGACCAAACCCTAGACTATGCAAAAATCAATTTTTATGTGTTTGAGCTAGGATTGTAAGAAATTTTGGTTTTGAGTGCAAAGAGAGGACTGAGTAACTATAAGGCTAACCTCGACCACCAAGAACAAGTTTTGAAAGCTATCTTCACCTTAGCTTTCCTTTTTTGCAAAGAGTTGACCTACACCACTTATTTTACTCCAAAAACCCTCAAGAAAGGCCCAAAATTTTTCCATTGTTTTGGACCAGCCAACATGTCAAAAGGAGACAGTCACACCAGTGGTGATGAGAGTCACACTCCCACCAAGCCAAAGCATCATGGAGGAAAAGCTAAAATATTTGAGCCCCTAGACACCACTCCAATCACTTCCTCTCCTATGATCACCTCAGGTTTCCAGGATGTAGGGTGCTACAATTTTTGTGAGAAGGTCAAGCAAGTCAACAGTCATCTAGACTTGACTAGATTATTTTCCTGTAGCCTACAAAACCACCAAGTTAATCTAGTAGGGGTCCAATTTGAGCTTTCATCTGAAATCGTTTCCAAGGAAACATGTATAACAAACATTGGTGAGTTTTGGTTCAAACAAAGGAAGTTGGATTTGGGTTATTATGGGCCTTATTTGAAACCCACCTATCAGCAAAATTGTAAGGCTATTTTCCCTTTTTCTCATTTTCTAGAGAGGTATGCAGCATTAACGAGGCATATTATCAGTTTTTTCACATGTGATGGAAGATACTCACGGCTCTACTCATATCATATCAGGTTGCTGATGCATTTTACCAAAGTCAAGATGATGAACCTACCTTATTACCTTTTCCAGAGTATTGATAAAATGGCCTTTGTTGTCAAGAGGAAAAGCTATGACCACCAAATGCCTAGCCTCTTTCATCACTCCCTAATCAAGATGATTGTCCTATACCAGCTAGAGAGACAAGGTATATCTTGGGATACCTTCATCTCACATGATGTGATTGTAGACCCGTGGGCCTTCATCTAGTAGAACTTGCCTTCCATTTCATAACCATATACCTCCACACGTCCATCATCTCCCCATATGCCTTCTCCACAAATAATTTCACCTATTACTTCCTCCCCTAAATTACCAAGTGAAGGGACTGACAGTAGCCCTAGTGAAGAACAAATAGGAGGCAACAGTCAGGAGGAAGATGAGACAGATAATAATGGACAAGGAGAGAGCAGTGAAGAAGAAGATGATGAAAAATAATAAGATGATGAAAATGAAGAAAATGATGAAGAGGAGGGAAGTAGCCATGAAGAAAGTAGCGGTGGCCATGAAGAAAGCAGTCGTGGCCATGAAGAAAGCAGCCATGATCATGAAGAAAGTAGTGAAGATCATGAGGAAAGCATTGAAAAGGAAGATGATGTATATGAAGAAGAAAATAAAGGAGAGGAAGGTGGCCAAGAAGAAAGTAGAAATGGAAAAGATCAGTAGGATAATGAAGGAGAAAACACAGATGAAACTAGTAATGGTAGCCACAAAGATAACCTCAGTGAAAGCAGCCCCAAGGATGAAAGTAATGAACATGATGATGAGGAAGAGGATAGCAATGATGAGGAAGAGGAAAACAGTGAAGAAGAAGACAATGAAGAAGAGGACAGTGAAGAGGGAGAACAACTAGATGAGGAAGACAACTATCTAAGTGCCCAAGACAGTCCAAGAAAGAGTCATGACAGTCATGACAACTATCATGACTATCTTGACAAAAATCAGTCTGTAGAAGACAAAGAAAATCAAAGTGAGGAAGGTATAGAAAATGTAGAGCATATTTAAGGGAAAAATGATGGCAAAATTTCCTTTGAGACTCCCTTTATTGCCCCTCTCTCATGCACTTATCACAGAGGGAAAAGGGATGTGTTTGCTACCTCTAAAAGGAAAAGCGCCATCTCCTCACAAAATACTGAAGCATTGGACAAAGGCAAAGAAAAAATGAAGAGTGTTGAGAAAAAGACACTAGTCAGGAGGAGCAAAAGGATCAAAAAGGCTTCTCAAGGGCCTCTCTTTGTTGATCTAGACAGTGATAATGAGGACCAAGGGATGAGTACAAAATTTCTCCTCTTAGAAAATGATGTCCAGCTTCAAGAATGGGAAAAGGATTTTGAAAGGGCACAAAAGGTCATCTACTATTATAAGCATGAGCACAAACATTTCAAAGAGGTGAAGAGGGGCCTTTCCTTGTAGAAAAAAATGGTCAAACACTATGGAAGGAAGAGCATGCTTGCTAATGCCAAATTAAAGCAAGCCCTCCTAGAGATAGAAGAGATAAAAAGGCCCAAAGTGCATGACAGACTCAAAACCTTGGCTGATGCTTCTTGGAAGGTCTAAAACCCCTTGAGGGGTCTACACACAAATTTTGAAGAAACTCCAGAAACTTTTTGTTTTTTTTCAAATTTTGGCCCCTAGGAGCACAACACCCTATAAGTGCTACGCTATTTTTTGGGGCATACTCAGCTTCCAAAGTTTACATTTTTGGGTTTTTAGTGTCACCAAAAGTATACCCACAAACTTTTAGGCCAATTGGAGCATCTTTTCCCCCTCAAAAGGTCAACAAACAACTCAAAAATGACCTTTCTGCCTCCTTTTTAGGCCTGGCACTGCGCGCTGAGCAGTCATTGGAGATTGGATTTTTGAGAATGTAAATTGAATCCACTCAACACAACTCAAGTCTTTCTGGAAAGTATACTCTTCAATATTTCCAATGAGCCACCACGGGGCCAAATCCGATGCCGGGAAGGGGTCCAAAATTCAGCTGCAAACAGACCCCATTTTCTACTAATATGGAGCTACGCACAGAGACAACTTTTTGGCCAAAAAGTAAAAAAAAAGACACTAATTAATGGCAAATTGGTTTTTTAATATTTTCTTGGGAAAATCACTCCTGATTTGATTTGGGAGTTATGTTTTGGTATTTTTAATTTATTATCTTATCTCTTATGTGTCTTGGGCCTTGCATGGTCATTAAGCACCTTTATGACATTTATGGCTAAATTAGGGTTTTTGGAAGCCTCTTAGGGTTTCCACCTCCTCATTTGCTCCATAAATAGAGCATGAGGGTCTTATGTATTTTTTGGATTTTGATGACTTATGCTGAAGCAAATACATAGTCTCTTGGATTTTTTTATGACAATTTGATGTGATGGAGCTCATGCATGCCCTGGTTTGCTTGTTGATGGAGAGAGACTATTTGCAGGATCCATAAGCTTGTTTGATGGTGAAGTGTTTCTTATGTTCATGTTTTCTAGTTTTCCATCTTTCTATGTTGCAGTAGGACAAAAAATTTAGATTAAGAAATGTTTCCTGATGGCACCTTATTTTTGTTTGTCCTTCACTGCCTTAATGTTTTCTTCTATTGAGATATATTAGGGAATCCATCTCTTGCTCTCTAAGAAGTTCTTAGCTTGTCCATTTCTTGAATGGTTTAGATCATTTAGTGTCAAGTATGATTTATGGATAGTCCTGCATATTGTTTCTACTGAAATACTCTGTTTTGGAATCAACTCTTTAAAGCAACTTTGCCTAGGTTTGTCAAAGAAGTTTGTTTGAATCATGCTGTTTTCCTTTACTAGCTAAATGTGTTCCAAAAAACCTTCACAGTTGTAAATTTATATGTTTAGATTTTTCTCTTCTTCTATGGTTATAACTACTTGTGCATCCTAAATGTTTTTTCTGCTCTTGATAATGAAATCTATGAAAGTTAAATAAGTTTCTTGCTTTTCCATAATTTCATTTGAATGTTTGTCTTGGATAATCGTCTGTGTTCAGTTTGAAATCAAAAGGATTAGGTTTCACTTATGCCTTTGATTCTCTTTCCATGCTTATGATTTTCTAACTCCCTTAGTCTAAAAATTTATTAAGGATTTAGTTCTGCCCTTCACTAGCTTTATTTCTCAAGTTTAATATTCATCTCATCATCCACCACAACCTCAAAGACCTACCAACCAAGTTAAAATTTCCCTGCAAATTCTCTTGAAACCATTGACGAACTCATCATGACCTTGTTAGACTCCATTTCCCAATGACTTAAAAATATTCCATGTTTTCTATCTAAATCCATTTGAGCATCATACCCAACAAAAAACAATCAAAAATACCCTACACTTAACATCTAGCCTAAAATCAACCTAAACCAGCAAACAAGTTCACATCTTTGCACCTAATAGAGAGATCCCTCTCTGAATCTAGGAACGCTAGGTCCTTGGATTCCAAAGCCTAGTTTGATGTTACCCCATCCATTTGTATCTCAATCAATCTAGCAAATTATGGGGAGCTAACACTTTGAAGGGCCATAACCTTGGGGAGGGGGGAGGGAGGGGAGGGGGGGTTGGAATTGGTGGGATGGTGTCTGTTTGTCTTTGCACTATGCCGCTTCTAGAGTGGAAGTGTTGATCCTCATTCTAGTTTGGGTGGTTGTAGGTCCCAACTTAGGGCGAGGAGGTAGTGGTGGCTCAAAATTGAATGAACCTTGACGAATGACATCGGCCCTGACACTATTGATTTGGTTATAGGTAGTTTTATTTTAGATCCGATAATTATGTGGCCTTCTCCGTGACTTGGGTTTTCCTCCCTCACTACCAAGCCAATCTCAGCAAGATGCGAGGAATCGAACACGAAAATTGAACCTTTGGATCCGGGAATGGAGGTAGAAAGGTTGCGTCAAGGTGTCAAGACCGCTCGTGGCTCCCGATAGATGGGTGCTAGTGTACGAGGTGGGCGCGTAGGTGGATTTTAGGTGACAGATCATGGATGTCGATCTCAATAACCTAAGAGGCGAGGAGTCGTGTGGTGTGGTAGTAAGGTAGTTCGTGGGTCTAGCAGACGTTCGAGACCTAGTTTGCAGGAAATTGAACACTGCTTCCTGGAGAATTGCCGCACATTAATTCAATCATTTTTGGAACGGTTGGGGTCGGCTGAGAGGATTTTAAGGGAAGAGCATGTTGAACTAGTTTCCACTCTAGATAGGATGCACTACTTCCAGTTCCAAGTTATAGAATGCATAGTGGTGGTCTAGCGTAGCCAAAATTAACTTTCAGAAAAGGTGGAAAATTTGGAATCGTGGATGGCTCATTTTGAAGGGCATGTCCAATGTAACTTCTTCCCTCTGCCTCCTCCAAGAACAACCACAGATCATTAGGGGAATTTTGAGCTCTAAAATGGGCCTCGTAAGAAAAATGTGCAACCAAAATAAACTTTATAAGGACCAATATGATTCAATATAATGATGTCAACCATGGGGCATGATTCAACATTTTAGGTGTAAAAAGGTAAAGATATTAAAAATTACTAAAATAATAAAACTACTTTTTCAACTCATATTTTCAACTTATCTCCCTAAGTTTTTACTCAAATTTCGAGTAGGATTACTCGTTGGATGGAAAATTTAATTCCTTATCCAATGAGTACCCATGTTGCATACTTTTGATGGACCCTTCTACAAGAAAAATGAGAAATACATGAAAAACGTGATTACAATCATGTTTTTCAAGTATTTCTCATTTACAATCACATTTTTCATGTATTTCTCATTTTTCTTGTAGCAGGTGTTGGGGTCCTGTGATTTGGCAGATTGGCATGCCAAATGTTAAGGCAACATTAGAACCACTTTGGAATCCTAGGATCTGGCCCTCCTGGATTCAGAGAGGGATCTCTCTATATGTGTTTTCAAAGGATATATCTTTAAGACTTATGATATGATATTAAGTTAGTTATGAAGTGTAAGGGGTTTGCTTGTTTTTGGTTGGGAATAATTAAATGAGAAGGTCATGTGAAGTGAAGAAGGAAATAAGTAGAAGGATGTTTCAACATGGGAAGATAGGTCAAAAACAATGCTAAACCATTGGGCTATGGAGTCATAAAAGGGTTTACTTGCACAACAGCTATTCAAGGGTTTTCAAAGGGCAAGTCATCTATATCATAAGATCTTTTAAGTTGATTTTGTGGTATGGAACATTAAGAAATGTGGTGAAAGGAAAGAACATGTAAGAAACAAAGGGCATCCTAAGATCAGGTAAGGACTTTTAACCTATCCTGCTTTGACATACTCTTAAGAATAGAAAACATATAAGAAAACAAAGGGCAGTCTGAGATCAGGTAAGGACTTTTAAACTAGCCTGCTTTGGACATGAAATCAAAGGAAAACACTTAAGATAAATATAAAAAGTAACCCAAGATTAGGTAAGGACTTTTAACCTTGCTTGCTTTTGGCATACTCTTAAGAGAAATATTCAACACAACTGTTTAAGACTAAACAAGGGACAGGGCTAACCATAAACTTCCTTGATTAAGACTCTACTTAGCGTGCAGTGAAAATATCATTCAAGAACAACATCTCAAGTTCTACTCAGCAAGACATGGGCTCACCAACATTCATTGACTGGTTATACTCTATTGAAATCATTCCCAAATACACATTTAGCAGAAAACATAAAGATAAATATTTTCAGTGAGAGCTAGGGTAATTTGCTATATATCCTACTCTATATTTGTTGTTCTTTATTAGAGAATATGAACACAGTGAAAACATAAGGAAAATAAAAATTACAGTGAGAATAACATCACCAATTATTTAGATCAGGATCCAATGAATCTGCTTGTCTATTGATGGACAAAACCAGTTACAAAATTTGAGTCCAATAGCTTTTACAGTCCAATGCTTTTCTTCCCAGCCTACTATATTACAACTACTCAGCAACTTTACTCAATAACAATTCAAACTATTAAAAATTTGCCAACCATTACAATCAATTTTCTATGAATACTTGTAGGTACAAAGAGGAAGAGTGTTACAGAAATGGTAGTAAATATAAATTAAAATATTGTGGAAGAAGTATTCGAATGCCCATTCTGCTTAATGACCGTTGCATTAACTAATTGTACCATTTTGGTAGTTTTTCCTTCTTTGATACATATCTGGTAGGCATGGTAATAACTCCGAAGTGTTTCTTTGAAGATAACTGTTGCTGAAGTACTTTGTTTGACTTCTGAAACAAGTGATTGTCATATTTCGGTTTTTGTAGCCCCATGCTTGTGCAATGACTATTCTGACAGTTTTAAAGAGTTCTGCCACCAGGATGGCTGTCACGGTGTCTTTGAGAGGAAAAGTAGACTATAGGTGTCCTTTTGGTCCTTTGTAGAAATAAATATTTCGATGATTTGGCGTTCTAAAGTCATTCCTCACTAATTTTTCTTTGACTTTAACTCTTTAAACACTGATATTTAGCTTCAAATTGTGTTTTTGTCTTTATCCTTAACTTGTGGGTTAAGCCTTTGATCTTCGGATTTATGCTTTAACCTTCAACTTCCATTGATCTTCTTTGTTTTCCTTTATGTATAGGTGGCTGCGCCGGAGGGTTTCTTGTGTAATCATGTCCATAAAAATTTTTATTAAGCTTTGAAATTCGACCCCTCGGCCTCTTTGCCACCGTTTCCTTGGTCGTGGGAGACTTGTGGATTAATCCACCATTAAACCTGCACACGACGACAAACTAGTTATGAAATCCTGTGGTTCTAGGGTTTAAGTGCAACAAAGGGTTTGGAAGAGGTGTTGAAGCAGTGAGGCAGCAAGGTGAATACAGCGGGGAAAGGTTTCATAGGGGAAAACAGGCAAAAATCCACATAAAATTGAATTTGGCACGGAAAAGGGAAAGGCGGTATTAGAAAAATGACAGTGGTTTTCGCGTGAGGCGAAGGCAGTAAGTGGTTTTGCCCCGAGGGAACGCGATACAGGTCCTTGGCCAACGTGTGGCTTCTGAAAACCATCCATTTCGCATTCAAAGCGCGTGATCAACTTCATTGGTGAAATGGGTGTGAAATTAATTTTGGACCATCTGATCTGGGCAATCCAGATCGACGGCTGCAGATGAGCGCGAGGGGAGATAAGATGAACAGAGGAAATATATGGTGGGGCTATTGGATTATAGTGATAAATGGTTATAATCACAGTAGGGGCATTTTTAAAGTTATTCTATGTGTTGATAATGTCTGCGGGCAAATGAAGGGGAATTGATGCGGGCCGTCGGATCTGCGAGATGGACGGTCAGGATTGATCTCGGAAAATCAACGATCGGAGGAGAAAAGGGTCCAAGAAGGTGGCCTTTCAAACTATGAGGTGCCGATGCCGATGGGAGAGGTAATTGCGACGGGCGGAGGGCCATAGGATTAGGATCGAGATCAACGGCTAGGATTCTATCAGCGGGGATGGAAGTGGGAGTGAGGAAAGGGCGATGCGCCGATGCGATGTAGCGCGGACCTTCAAATCGGGTGGAGATCAATGGTGGAGATGGAATCAGGGGGATCACATCGGTGGGGGAAAAGGTCAGGGGACAAGGGAAGGTGTGGCGTGATGCGACGAAGCGATGAGATGCGATGGAGCGTTGGCTGTTAGATCTTGTGGGATTGGACGATGGAGATTGAATCAGGACTTTAGCCATCGGTGGGGCAGAGGGTCTGGGGATAAGGAAATGGGAATCGCCAATGGAATGAGGGCCGTCGGATCGGAAGCGAGATCGACGGCTCAGATTTAAAGTGGGAAAATGCATCTATATTTCACAAATTGGTGGAGAAAAAGGAAAAGGCATGAAGAATTGGAAAATGCCGAAGTGCGATGGCAATGGGGGCTTAAGATCTAGTTGCAGGACCAAGTCATATGGCGGGAACGGGACCAAGGTCTTAAGCGAAGGGTGCTTAAGGCCTAAAGTTAAAATGAGTGGAAAAAGGCCGAAATGAAGGTTTTTTTAGGGTTTTGGTAGAGTTAAAAAGGGATTTTAAACCAAGTAAAAGCGGGTTTATAAGGTTTAAAAGGGGGTTTTGAGGAAATGGAGGAATAATGAAGGAAAAAAAGGGAATTTTAGGAGGGAAATGATGAAGAAGAGGTTTTTTTGAAATATTATTTGTTATAACAGAAGGGCTTCTTTGAAGGTTATCAATGGAATGGATTTCTTGAGGATAAAGAACAGAGAGAGGCTTCAAGAAGTCACATATTTGCTTCAAATTTGTTTCTTGAAGAATAATAGACCTGTTTTAGCTATCATAGTATATGAAAAATTTATAGATGGCTAACAGCAGGGTCCATTGAAATTATGCAGCATTGTTACTCCTTGGATTAAGAATCAAATTCTACATCCAACGAGTGTTCCCACTTGAAATTTGAGTAAACCCATAGGGAGATAAGTTGAAAAAAAAACTTCCCTCTAAAAATTGATGATGTATTCTAATCTTATTTTATTATTTCCACTATTATTTTATAATTTCCTTAGGAAGCCCATTTTAGACCTCAAAATTCCCCTAATGAACACAAATTCCACCTTGTCAGATGATTAGAATGATCTTAAGTGTTTTCTTTATGTTGTAGAAATTATATAGAAACTCTATATGCCAATGGATTCAATCTGATAATGTAATGTACTAAAACAAGATACTAAATCCTTCTACTATATCTGCAGAATATAAAACATGGTCGCTCAATCACATGCAAGTAAGAGAAATAAATAATCAATCACACAACACAAGATGTTCTTGTGGAAAGAACCTTCTCAAAACCCCTCTATCATATATTGTACATAGTCAAACAATCATGAAACAATACAATGCTTTCTCACACAGAGAAAATACTGCACTCTACCAATCGTGTCACCCTGATCCTACTCAAACCTGACTAGCAATTCTCAGGCAAAATTGACCAACACTTAGCCAATTCTCATCCCCTAATTAGTCCAACCTTGCTCACACAATCCCTAGGCAATTAATTCCTATTAAATAGTATAATCAACCTTCCTTGACTGCACAATCCCTATGGAGCCTTCCTTTGAGTTTATAACTCTGCCCACGCAATTCGCTAATAATACAATTGATTGTTAACTTCCCTTTAACATCTATCTCAACTGGGTAATCATCAAAATTGACATGCATGCAAATATTAATAGTGAATCATCAGTTACTTGATAGATCACTACTTGTGAATTAAATCTAATTTAATTCACTTGACCTCTCACTAGCTCATTTCTTAGTTAGAACTATTTAAACTAATTTTAACTAAATTAATTTGAGTTAATTTATTACACTCACACCACATTAGTGCATTAACTATAACTAGACTTTGAAAATAATAGAATCAATCTACATGCCTCACCTTTGACCCTCAACTCAAAATTATTGAGCTAAATACGTCTATCTCACTTAGTTAACTGATACAAGTTGTTATGAGATGAAATTAAAATTTAATTTCAATTTAATTAATGGATAATTAGATGAAAAACCTCACATGATAGCCATTTCTAGGTGCCATTTTCTGTATTTTGTTTATGGATTCCAATTTCATTATTTCTTGTTGCAAATTTCAACACTCCCTCTCATCAAGAAAGGAATCAATCTATCCTGATCCAGTACCTTTGGAATGTTCTTGCATGCAACACTTCTCTAGTGTTGTTTGCACATGCAACTCTTCTGAAATTGAATAGCCTCCAAACAACTGAATCAATATAATGCATCTATCGTCAGAGTCTTTTGAATTTTGGATCCTAATACACATGTCTACTAGACTCTTTGCGTTGTTGCTGACATCTGCATCCATGCACTCTACATTGCTCCCAACTCTGATTTGTGCTACAGTATCTGACATCTGTCACTCTGATTTCTGTCTGCCTGACATTTGGCTGCATCAATGTAACCAATCCTCCTTGCTACTATTGTACTATGGTCTCCTCGTAGCCAGGTTCGATCCATGAGACACACCATATCAACGGGCCCTGCCCAAATTTCTTCTTGGGATTATATATCCACATTGCCCAACCTCACACCTGGAGGTATAGATGCATGTACTCCCTATAACCATCTGGCTTGAAATTTCCCCCTCTTGGAGGTCTCTTATTTAGTGGACACTCCACTTGGTATCCACTCTACTTATCCAATTGTGGCTACTCCAAAACCTTTTAAGACTGCTTTTGCAGTTGCATGTTGAGAGACAATTCCTCCCTCTCAACCACCAACTCACCATCCACTGCTTTTCTCCTCAAAGC
The DNA here is from genome assembly GCA_034641835.2 of Pinus albicaulis. Taxonomy (NCBI): domain Eukaryota; kingdom Viridiplantae; phylum Streptophyta; class Pinopsida; order Pinales; family Pinaceae; genus Pinus; species Pinus albicaulis. The sequence continues at coordinate 1,563,492,022 of CM076579.1, read as the reverse complement.
CTTGCATGCATCCTCAACCTTGAGAGCATATAGGTTCTTGACTCTTGAACCGATCTGCTTCACCTATCCCGTGGCTATGTGTTTAAGGAACACCTTTCCTTTTATAAACATCACCTCATAGTCATGGTCTTCCAATACTGCAACAAAGACAATATTCTTCATTGGGCCTGGAACATACAAAACATATGCTAGTTTGAGAGGGGAGCGAGACTCTCTCTAAAAGGTAATTGTACCTATGTCGGTCACGCTATACCTCCCGTCATTTCCAAACTCTATGTTCTGCTGGAGGTACTTATCCTCCAAGTCACTGAAGAGATCTTTATTCCCCATCATATGGAACAAGACATTGTTATCTATGCTATCAAAAAATTAGACTTGATAGGCTACTAATCAAATAAATCTCATGTAACTATTTCAAACCAATCTTTCAATTGAGGCTTAGCCTCCTCAACCTGAGAGGGCTCTCTCAAGGGTTAATGATTTTTGATAAAAATATATATGGCTAACTCTATGTGGGGTATTAAGTAGATAAATGATAGATATTGGTTGCAAATCACATCAGAAAGTGCACATTGGGCAGCGGGCTTATGGAGTCAAAATAGTTTCAGTAAAACTAAAAAATCTACTTAGCATGGAAGTCAAGGCATATCATAATTCTAGTCAAGAGATACACATGTGAAATAGTAAAAAACACAGTCAGTTTATCTATGTAGGAAGTCAGAGCATCAAAGTTGAATTATGATTAACATAAACAAACACCACTACCGTAGGATAGTATTAAGATGCAATTATAACAAGAACACACTAGAACTCTTTATGAATCTCAAGTTGGCTAAGTAGAAAACTCTGTATTAAGCTGAAAACCAGTCACTTACAATAAACACGGTTTCTTGCTAAAAATGTCCAACACATGCATGTTCGACTTATTGATCTTTTATAGATCATTTACAACATAAGATAACCTTATCTATAGCTAGATACATCGAACTCCTGACCTTTGACACCTTGCCTAACCATATGACAAGGTATTTATTACAAAAAGACAGCTGCAAATCTAATAAACAGTCCTATTTCAAATAGGATTCAAACTCCTTATTTCCACTCATAACAACCTTATCTAAAATAAATTACATCAATTGCCAAGTGTGTTTATATATGGTCAAATCTAGATGATAAGCTTCAACAATTTATGACCATAACACTGATCTCCACCAAAGTAGGAAACTATCCCTTGTTTTCTAGGCATAGGATCCTTTGTATGCTTGAGACACTCTGACCATCATGAAGCCATGAATTCGAGGTTATTTTCTGTTATAAACTGAAGTAACACTTTCCCAAAAGCATCCCTAAGTCCCAGTTGTCCAAAACCATCATCAAGATGTTCAAATTAGCTGAAACAAACCTGCGCTGCGAAAACAACATACTTTCGTAGTGCTTTTCGTAGCACAGCCTTTTTACCTTTTTACCTTCAAAATTTTTGTTTCTTTCCTCCAGGATTATCTTCATTATCATTTAACACAACTCCCCTAGCAATTTTAGGTCATAATCCACACTTTTTCCCTTCAAAAATTTATGATAAAGAGTGAAAAAAGCTGTTACAACAGTTTTGTAGCACTTTTCACCCTTTTTACATTGTTTGTGCTATGAAACTGCTGAGTGAGTAGTTTTATCCAATTTTTTTCAAAATGAAAACAAAAAATGTGCCAAAACTCAAAATACCATTGGTTTCATCAAATCAAAAAGTCGCATGAACTGAAAAACACAGTTTTCATGAGGTTCATTCTTAATTTTTACTTGATTTAGCTTTTGACTTTTTAATGATTGTAATTCTGCACCTTTGTTAACTCATCCTGAGTCAATTTCAGCTGCTGCTCCAAGTCCTCCACTTGATTTCTAAGTCTTCTATTACTAGCTCTCAAGTGAGTATTGATTACTCTGACAAATTTAGCTTCCTTGATGGCTAAAACTATCCATGTGAAAAATTGTTCTGCACTACTTGGAATTTCAAACCTAGAACCAATTTGACCTTCCCATAGTGCCTTCATCCTTCTGAACTCTGTTTTCTCAATACTATGCTTTCTAGCCCTCTTTATCATCATAGAAATCTCTTGGTTTGCTAACTTCAATTTCTCCTCAATATGTTGACACACTGTCATTTCTTCTTTTCCTTTCATTGTTTTGTTGGCTACATGCTCCACTGTTGGTGATGAGAGATCAACCACCTCTTCAGGGACTTTAGCTATTTCAATAGTTTCTTGGACCTCCTTTTTTCCTTCCTTGAGCTTCTTAGCATGCCTACTTAAATGTTTCCTTGCTTGAAAGATAAAGGCTACATTTTCACCCTCAAAATCAAGTTTCTTTGTTGACTTAGCCTTTTTCTATTTGTGATCATCTACTCCAATGAAATTAGCTTGCACAATGGGTGCCTCTTCTATATCAATTGCATGAAGGATTTCATCTAAATCTCCCTTAATTAATGGGCTATCTTCTAAACCTAAAACAATTGTCTTTCCCTTTAATGCCATTGCTTGGCTTCTTGTCACTCTTTCAATTTCCTCCTTGCTAGCAACTTGTTTCAGTTTTACCTCTTTGACACTCTTTGTCCTTTGTTTTGCAGGTCATGGAGTTGGTATAACAAGTACTTGTGGCTGATCTGTCATTTTCTCAACTTGTTTCTTTGGTTTCGATTTTACAAACCTCTTTGATTTTGCAACCACAGGCTGACTAGACTCTGCTACTGGTGGTGAAGGAGTTCCTTTAGTTTTAGGGTTTCTAGCTGGGGTTAGGGTTTCCAGCTCAAAACCATTCATAAACAAAAAGGAATACCAATACCTGCTTATTTTCTGAAGCTCATTCAAAACCAATAACTTCATCAAGCCATGGTGAAACAAAGATGTTTCACAACCATCATATTTGGCTTGTACTTTATCAACCATTTTGGCAAGGCTCCTATGTAAATAAAAGGGAAAATCGAGTGAAATCGCACCTGTGAAATGTAGAATCAGTTTGAAATGATATGTGTAAACCTTATGGTATCTGCCTTCACATGTAAAGTATCTCTGAATGTTGAACAACAACTTTGCATATGTGTCTTTAATGCAGCTTCTAGGTATTGCATTATTGAGGTCCATGTCAGCATACTCAGGTTTCATGAATTCCTTGCATGGTTCCATATCAAATTTAAAACCTTTAAACCAATTTTCTTGCCCCCTTGGTATTTCTGTAACAGAAGCAATTATCTCAGGTGTAATTGGCACATTTAACATCCCAACTTTGGTAGTTGTTCCATTGAATTGCAAGGAAAATTCTTTAGACAACTGTGTGTGGCAACCCTGCAGTTTTTCACAAAACCGGAGACAACCTGCTTTGCTAAAAGCCTCCACCACTGTTTGGTATTCAATTATGGCCTTCATAATTTCAGGCTCATATCTTAAGCAATGTCCCCCTCTGTGGACTTTCTTTTCTTCTTCCATGCCTCTTAGAAAAACCTGTCAGCATCACTTGAATCTATGAAACAACCTCGCTTGATTAGGATATGAATAACCTCGCTTGATTAGGATAAAGATAACCTTTGTATAGAACAACGATAGGTTCAGCTTGACCACTTAAGAGCTCAGACACTCATATGGAGGAAAATGAAACGAGAATGACCAAATTAGGCAAGATTTTGAATTTGAAATGTCATCTCATAACTGAATGATGCCTCATTCATACCCTATCATGAAAATGATGATTGTAGGATGAGTAAGTACATTGAATCTCATCACTAAATGACTCATCATACCACTAACCTATAATTTCCCAATGGATTCTGACAAGTTTCAGCTTAATTGACAAGACGATTAGGAAACTGCGCTTTCGTAGCGCCCACAGTGTATTTTTCCTAGTTTGCGCTACGAAGTTATTAGCGCTTTCGTAGCACAAATCCACTTTTTTGAACTAATGGCGCTACGAAAACGTGGATTTTTAGCTAATTGCACAGTTTTAACCCGAAACCTTATGCAATGACTCCTAAATGGAAAATATGAATATTTTACCATGACTGGACCCGTTAAAGACTTTATTTATACTTGATGATGAACTTTGGACTTTTGAAAATCTAACTTACCCTTAACCAAATCCTAAAATGACTTTTAAACCTATTTTGAAATCATTATAAAAAAACAGAGTTAACCCAATAATGTTTTGAAATTTTTTGGGTGATAACAGTCTAGATACCACATGCATACCATTATAGCGATGGCCATGCATCAATGAGGGTAAATCAAGCTCAAACTGTGAATCCAATGCTTCACCCGCTGCAACTACAAGCTCCTTCTTGCTATCCTTATTTTGTGGACAACTCGAAGCATAGTGCCCATTCTCATGACAGTGAAAACATATGATCTTGGAAAATTCTCTCTTACCCTCTTTTCCTTGGGAATTCTTTCCCTTGGCTTTCTTTCCTTTTCCAACTCGCGCACATTGTAATTGTCCCGTCGTCACAAAATTTTCTAAAAAAATAGTTGATTTTAAATCGACGATATCTCCCTCATTCGAGCTCCGATTAGACTGTTTTTTTTTTCAATTTGGATATTTTTTAGCAAGGAATCCAAATATGCTATGTGGTTTTGAAAAATGTTCACCAAAATATTCATATATTCTATGCAAACTCACTTCCAAAATAATTCCTACTATTATACCATGTAGAAAATCTCTAACACAACTCTGATACCATGTAGAAATTATATAGAAACTCTATATACCAATGGATTCAATCCGATCATGTAATGTACTAAAACAAGATATTAAATCCTTCTACTATATTTTCAGAATATAAAACACGATCGTTCAATCACATGCATGTAAGAGAAAGAAATAATCAATCGCACAACACAAGATGTTCTTGGGGAAAGAACCTGCTCAAAACCCAGATATCATATATTATACATATTCAAAGAATCATGAAACAATACAATTATTTCTCACACCGAGAAAATCCTGCACTCTACCAATCGTCTCACCCTAATCCTACTCAAAACTTAATAGCAATTCTCAGGAAAAATTGACCAACAGTTAGCCAATTCTCAACCCCTACTTAGCACAGCCTTGTTCACGCAATCCCTAGGAAATTAATCCCTATTAAATAGGATAATTAACCTTCCTGGACTGCACAGTCCCTATGTAGCCTTCCTCTGACTTTATAATTGCGCCTGGACAATTCACTAATAATACAATTGATAGTTAACTTCCCTTTAACCTCTATCTCAACTGGGTCGTCATTAGAATTGACATGCATGTAGCTAATAATAGTGAATCATTAGTTACTTGATAGATCACTACTTGTGAATTAAATATAATTTAAACCACTTGACCTCTCATTAGCTCATCACTAAGTTAGAACTAGTTAAACTGATTTTAACTCAATTAATTTGCGTTAAATTATTACACTCACACCACAGTAGTGCATTAACTGCAACTCGACCCTGAAAATAATAGAATCACTCTACATGCCTCACATTAGACCCTCAACTCGAAATTCTTGAGCTAACTAATTCTATCTCACTTATTTAACTTATATAAGTTGTTATGAGATGAAATTACAATTTACTTTAAATTTAATTAAGGGATAATTAAATCAAAAGCCTCACATGGTAGCCATTTCTGAGTGCCATTCTCTGAATTTTGTTTGTGGATGACAATTTCACTATTTCTTGTTGCAAATTTCAACATGTATTACTTGTTTTTTTGAGTTTGTGGTCTTCACGTTTACGAAAGATGTCATTATTCTCCTTTTTATTTTATTTTTGTCATATGTTGCAAAAAGTGGTTAACAAACCTAGTCAGGGTGAGACCACCTTTTTTTGCTACTCCCGATGTATATCCTTTTTTCAATATGTATAAACTTTGACTTACAATATATATATATATATATATATATATATATATATATATATATATTTATATACTCAAATCTCTTAATATTCAGAACTTAATACATAATTTTATTTTCAAAATTTTAATTTTTTATTTTCAAAAATATAACACACTAACCAAATAACTTTAAAGACTGATCCAAGGGATCAATAAAGTTATAAAAATTAAAAGTGTTCAAAAGTGCTTGAAACCAACATAAAAATAAAGATCTCGTCGTCCTGAATCCAACAAAACTCGTTTCACTCAAAACTGATATCGTATGCTCCTGATATCGTGTTCTCTCCAATTTCCCAAACAAATACATTTTTTTGTAAATGAGTTGCAGGTACACCCAGTCATCAGTTTGTACGTTGACTAGGCATGTGACTTGGAATACCAAAGTTGGTCTAATGGTTTCTTGACAAGTTTCCTTCAATGATTGGTTGTTAATGATACAATTCTACTGATTTATGGTTCGTTGACTTGGTCTTATGAGGTAGAGCCACGTGGGCCAATTGCTGGCTTCCATGTGGCCTCTGGTTGTCATATTAAAATTTGGTATGGGTCTTGTTAGTCATCAATATTTTTCACCTGTTGTTGATGACTAGATTCCTAGCTAATTTTTCTAGAAACTGATCTCCATATGTCAATTTATCATCTAGAAAACCCCCAAACAAATTTTTTTCTTCCTAGCCCTTCCTATCAACCTATGATCAGAGCAATCTTCAGTTTCCAAAGTCATATCTTGTTTCAGCAAAATATCCTTGTCTATAGTTGTCTTGGTCTTGCTGGTCTACTATCATTTTCCCCTTGGTTCTCATGAAACTAACTGTCCAATGTTTGACAAAGTGTCTCCTTTCATATCCTTGATCTTCTTGTCAAACACAATTAGAATCAATGAAAGTTTCCCCTAAGTTAGGTAGTGGCGCTTTAGAGAAATCCCTTCCTCGACAAAAATAGCCTAAGCCAGAATCCTTTGTTCAATACCAACCAGCCCTGAATTAGCGCTTAAACTACAAAAGCAAACCTTGATATACCCATAGGTCGCGCCACTAAGAGGTCTTGTTATCTCAGTCTGGAAGAAATTCTACAAAGATCTAATACAGAAAGAGATGAGCATGTGCACAGTCTAAAGGAATATGCTTAAGATTGGGAAAAATCTCCATAGAACACTAAAGGAGCTTTTAACATTTCAAAGTCATATTGTTTGCAACTCTGCAGGGGGCAAATTGAATGACAAACATTTTCCAGAAAAAAGAAAAGAGACAGTCCAAATAAGTCTCTCATGTTGAAGGAATTTTCCATCATTAAGTAGATGGAAAGCTGAAATGAAAAGAGATCAGGAGTACATATTTCAAAAGTCAAAAGTTTTCCAAAAAGAAGAGATATATATTTAAAGGAAAGATGACACAGTTTTGGAAATAGATGAAATATCATGACTATGATGACCTCCTTCAAAAGAGCAAATGTTAGAAAACATCGTGCTGATAACCTCCTCCAGCAAAAGAGCAAATGGATAGAAAGGCATGATGTGGCCTCCTTCATGAACAAGCAGAGGGCCAACCTGTTTTTAAAATTATTTCAGGGCTATTGTAGGCCACCTCCTTCCAAGGGATAAAACAAAGGATGCATCAGCAGGTTTTAAAGTGTGCTTGAGTATTTTTTCTATTGGAAAAGACTGCACATTTGGAACAACTTCAAAGGATATGTCTCTTTTATGCACTAAAGAAATCATAAAGAAGAAGGCTGCTGCTAGGATCAACAAATTTTGCTGACAGATTTAGGTTCAAAAAATGTTTTCAATCTATTTTACATCACAAGATGGGAAATTACTTTGGCCAGCATTCTTAAGAGGTTATGAAAAGTGTTGCATGCAAGCATCTGCATATCAATAGGTTAATCTGTTGTTTATACTTTTTCATACACCATTGCAAGTTGTAGGGATGTCACATCAAAACCTAATAAGAAAATTAGCACTGGAATGGAATCTGATGAAATCAAACTAGAATTGATTTTGGATTCCAGTTTTGAGGTTGCAGACCTCCTTCATAAAGAAATAAAGGACCATCTCCTCAAAAAACTTTACACAGCAAATCAACTCATTCATAAGACCAAAGGTGTGATAAAACAGTGTTTCACTTTCAGTCAAAGAATGTCCCCATCAAATGAAAGACATATTTTTTAGAAAACACATGAAAGTTATCAAACAGAGGCCTCCTTCATAAATAAGTAGAGGGCCCACCATTGTTTGAGGATATCCAAAATGACAAGAAGAAAATCAATCATGACCTCCATCAGCAGATAATGAGGAAAGCTTCATGATAGGTCTGAAGGACCATTTGTAATGGCTGAAACAGTATTTTGTAATAATCTCCCATTATACAAAAATCAAGCATAACAGAGTCCTTATGGCCACTTTCATAGACAGCAGAGTTTGAAAGGACAAAATGGCAGTATCTTATGACCTTTTCATTTTATAAAACAATGTAGGCATTATGGTTCTAAAGGGCTACATCAGTGGTTTTAAAGGTGAATGATTTCCTTGATTCAAAAAAAAAGTTTTTAATCATGGTTTAGAGAACTTCCTACCTCATAAACTATAGATTACCACATCATTTTGAGGAGTATTCCATTCAATATGACAAAGGTTGCAAAAGACAGAGGTTAAGGAGCGCCCAGGCAGTTTGTTTCAAAATGCGTTTCTGACCAAATAAAGATTAAATTTACAACATTGAGAGAGGTTTTTTTCCCTAATAGGTTAAATAAGAAAAACCTCCTTCATTTTCTACACACGTATCATGGTTTGTGAGAAATGTAAAAAATATAGATGTCACGGGAGAATTTCTGCACCCGAATTCACCATTTTGACCAGTGTTGGGAAAGTCAAATTTTGAACAACCAAATAGATACCAAATGAAAAAAATAAAGCATATTTGAAAATTATACTTCCATTTCTTTCCAACAAGCCATATTGGGCTAAATTCCGACAACAGGAAGGCATCCAAAAGTAGCCTGCAATCAACACTATGTTTTTATGCACCAGCATTCACCATTTTTTACTAGTGTTGGGACAGTCAATTTTTGAAAACCAAAATGGACACAAAATGAAACCACTCAATCATATTTGGAAATTATATTTCCATATCTTTCCAATGAGCCATCTCGGGCCCAATTCCGACACCGGGAAGGTATTCAAAAGTGGCCTACAAACAACACTATGCATTTCTGCACTAGGATTCACCAGTTTTGACCAGTGTTGGGAAAATAAATTTTTGAACAGCCAAATGGAAACAAAATGAAACAAATCAAGTTTTTCTGGAAATTATACTTCCACAGCTTTCCAAAAAGCCATCTTGCGCCCAATTCTGACACCGGGAAGGCCTCCAAAACGGGCTTCAAAGTGCGCGGCGCATTTGAAAAATTGCGCGGCGCGCCTGGGAGAGAAAATACAAGGGTTTTCTATTGATGCGCAGCTCGCATGTAGTAGCACGCAGCGATCTTTCTTCTGAATGTGCTGCTGACCTAAAAACCTTCAAAAAAACTCTTTTTAGAGCTGCTCAAACATTTCAAACAAGGGCTGCCATCCATTTTTGAGGTATTTCTATTTGCCTCCATGGTATAAGTCAAGTTGCTAAATGAGAGATCGTTGCCATATTTTCAAAACTAAATGGTGATCGAATAGAGAGGGTCTTGCTATAAATCAAAGTGATTTTTTAAATATTTTGAAGAAGTTTGTTACGGTGGGAGGCTAGTGGAGTGCTCATTAGTTTCAAATATCCTAGAGATACCCTCAAGACTGTGATAAAACCATAACCTCTGTCAGAAAATGTAGTGGTGAAAACAATGGTAAGGAGGTTTGAATTTTTGTTGAAAATCCGAGACTGTTGTGGCTATGATTGCCCAAGGTTGACATAGTGATAATGGTGTGTTTATGATGATGTCAAAGGCCTAAAAAACTGCCCTCAATACAGTGCTAAAATCATAAAACTACAAGTCAAAATATACATAGTACTAGAGGTTTGTCAAATTGTTGGAGGTGCCCTAACTGAGATAGGGAAAAGTTAACCTCTGTCAGCAAAATGTAATGGAGAAATAGTGGTAAGGAGGGTTAACTGTTCTGTTTTAAATCTGAGTTTGCTTTGGCTATGATTTCCCAAGATTGACATAGTGAAAGTGGTGTGTTTGTATTGATGTCAAAAGGCCTAAAAACTGCCCTTAAAACAGTGTTAGTAGGTGAAGCAGTTTTTGAAAGGAAAACACAGTGTTCCTAGGTCGAAACAGTGAGCCTAATCTAACAACAGTGATCATGCATGAATGGCTTTGTCACTTTCAAAGGTTTTCTCTATGTGGAAAAAAGAAAAACCAATGCCTCTCATCCATGGAACAAAATTTAGTGAGTGAAGCTGTTAATTCAATTAGAAGGTGTCTTGTCTACCTATGCATATGAGATAGTGAAATACAAAGAGAAGTGTTTTTGATTGGGAGGGATGTTTTTTTTTTCTACAAGGTTGTCTTGCTCACACCAAAACACAAAGAGCTTTGTGACCTTACCCAAACATAGAAATCACTTGACTGTGTGTAACTTTTTATTTGACTGTGTGCTTGTTATTATAACTATTTGTTGATTGGCATACAAAGGGAGAAAAGCAGTGATTTCTAAGGAGCAGAGAGCTGATCTTAAAGAACCATTTCACACAGCATTTGAGGCAATTCACCTTGATCAAACAGTGACTAACAAAGAAAATAGAGTTGTTTTAATCACTATTAAAACAAGATATTACTGTGGACAAGCTAACTAACCTTCTTCCAATAGAACTTGATTGCTAAGGCCATCACAAGGGAACAATTTTTAAAGTTAAGGGGCTTGCTATCAGTTTGAAAGAGGCCTTTGTTGTAGAGAGTTAAAATATACACAACCTCTAAAGGAAAAAACAGGGATTGAAAGGTAAAGTCATCATATTTTATTGAAGATCTGTTTACAAAGGGCAGGTTTCTTGGCTGAATCAAAGATCAAATAGTGATATCAAAAAGAGAAGCAGTGATAGAATGGTAATGGCTTATTGAAATTTTATAAAGTGTTAGGAGGCAGTTAAAGGGAAAGCACAACTTTCTTTTTCAAAGGCTTATCATATTTATTAAAAAGTAATGTCAGTGTGTTATTTTAAGAGAGTTTTCTTTCTTTGAAGAAATTGGAGATTCACACAGTCTCTAAGAAAACAAAACAGAATGTGTGTAAAGGGTATTTAACAAATCTGAAGGAGTCTTTGAAAACAATGATTTCAAAGAGCACCATGTCCATCAAAACCACAAAGAAGTAGTGATCTCACAAAGGAAGATATTGATTGGGAAAAGTGTTTTTATCAGTTTAAAAGGGGTTTTGTTCAGTCTTTTAAATAACAGTGCCTTCATAAAAATAGTGTTTGAAGAGAAGGGGTTTTTATACCAAATAAAAGGAGACTTCTTTTCAAGAAACCACGAACATGTCTTGTTAAAGGCCTCTTGGCTCAAACATAATACTGAAGAGATGACTTTAGGGATGAAGAGGAATAAGGCAAAGAGTCTAAACATAGCAGTGATAATGAAGAGCAAAGTGATGGGTAGTGAGGCAGTAATGAAAAGGACGTTGGAAATATTGTCATTGATGGCAAAGGAAATGGCAAAGGAGCACCTTAAATAGCAGCAAAGCAGCAGTGAGGTAGCAGAGACATGCAGTGTATTGAAGCAGAGTCAAGCAGTGAATGCATTTGGAACCTGAGAATATTGAACGCAGACTCTTGACTCAAAAGTCGCAACAAGTCCAACCTGAAGATTGTGAATAATCGATATCAATTGTGAATAATCGATATGAATCAGAGCAGCACTAGAAGAAGAGAAATATTGTTCGAATGATGAATTGAACACTTACAGCGAAATTTGTAATCACTGAGACAGGGTAACTTTGACTAAGATTCAACGGTACTTGCATAAGGGTAAAGATAAATGAAATGCGTAGAGGTGCATTGGAGCATCGTCTAATTGCAAGGAAGCCAGAAACCAGGATTACATAGGGGTTCCACTACGGTTACATTGATGGGGTCGATTTCCATTCCATGAGAATGGAATAGAATCGATGATTGCAACTCTTGAATGGTCACACTGATGCAAGTAGGAAGAAGGGAAGTCAAGGCATAAAAGAGGAGATATGTTGGAAAATTTCCTGTTCAGAATCTTAAGCTTAGCATATGAACTGGAACAATGAACCATGGTATGGAAACTGTAAATTGGTGCTTGTGGAACCAGAATGGTGTATGAAGAGGCGGAACCACGAATCAAGAATGAACATTCAAGAGTGAGCGGAACCTTGAAGGCGGAACCTGAGCGTAAAGGAGAAGAGTGGAACCTTGCAGGAGTGAACAGTGAAGGCGGTTTCTAGGTTTCATCGCACCGCTTTCGACGGGCAAGTGGTAATTTGAGAATCAGAGTGATTCCATATGATGGGTGGCACGTGTCCCTGAGCAAGTTGGGAAAACCACTGTCATTGCGCGCCATCGCGCATTAACTTTCGGCTGAGGACCCCGTGCGATATTGATACAAGCCGTCAATCTGGAGGAAGGCTCATTGAATGGAAATTGCATTCGGAAGTAGCCCGAAGGATAAACCAAGGTTTGGTGCACGTACTTAATTGAGCCATCACTTATATATATGTGGGCCCGGAGCCAGAGGTTCGTTATAAGTGGTTTAAATTGAATTAAAAGCTCGGGATATATATATATATATACACACACACGCACACACACACACACACACACACACACACACACACACACATATATATAAGGGGGGAATGTAATACAGTTTGATGATATAAAGGTTATAAAACCCATGACCATGCTTACGTTGGGCGCTAAAAAAAAGCCATGATTTATTAATAGTTTTTTAATGTTTGACTCGGAGATGGGCATACGTTAAAGTAAATACATGGGTCTTCACATTTGGTGGGAAACATATATATATATATATGCTGATATATATACTACGCTGATATTTAATATAGTGAGCTGTAATATTGCTTCGAAATTGTATTAAAACATTGATTAGGTTTATTACAAGAGCATATTATGTATTTTATTTGTCTTATAATCGTGAGTATAAGAAGCCTCCACAGTTGATTAAAGTGCCAGCCCAAGAGATTAGAACCTTGAGAGTTTGCCCAGATTTAAAATCAGCCGTTATATTAAAAAGCAGTTATATATGCAACAGGTGCACAAAAGTACAGTGAACAGGTGAATAAACACAGGGATGAAAATGTGGGCCTAACAGAGGTAAACAAAGAATGTAGGAACTGAAAATGTCACAGGGAATTTTGCAAGCATGATGAACAAAAGTATGCAGATCAGTTACTTAACAGCAGCAGAAAAGACAAATCCAGTAAAGCCAAAATCCAGAAAAGGAGCTGAGTGAAATTGAAATGTGTAACTGAAAATGTGAATGTAAATGTTGTAATTAATTTCTTATTGTTTGTGATGCATTGGAAAGTCTCCGGAGGAAAACATAATCCCACTGTAATATTGAAATTAACACATATTGTTATATTTTTTAATGAGCTGGTAAAAGAAATAAGGAGGCAGAAGGAAAAAATGCAGGGCTATTCACTTCAAATTCCCTGAGGAATGTAAAGAGCCATGTGATGAACTCTATATATAATAACACATTGATATGCACAAAGGGGTTAGAGAGTGAGTGAAGAGAATGCATAAATGAAGCAGTGAGGCAGAGAAGAAAGAGGAGCTGAGTAGAGAAGAAGGAGGAGCTGAGAAGAGAAGAAGGAGAAGCTGATAGAGAATCTGAAAAGATGCAGAGATGATACAGGGAAAATATGAGAATAGATGAACAACAGAGAAGATGGAACAGAACATAGCTGATATCCAAGGTAAATCAGCAAGTGTTTCTCTTTTGAAAGAGTAAGGAAGTTGGAGCTTCCCTATCAAGTTGTAGCTGAATGAGGTAGGAGCCTCCTGTAGGTTGGTGCCTGTAGAAAATAGATGGGAGTTGGTGGTTCCACATCAAGTTGTAGCTTGATAAAATGTAATTTTTAGCTGACTGAGGTTGGAGCCTCCTGTAGGTTGGTGCCTGCAGAAAATTGATGGGAGTTGGAGCTTCCTTGCAAGTTGTAGCTTGCAGAATTGAGGTTGGAGCCTCTTGTAGGTTGGTTCTTGCAGAAAATTGATGGGAGTTGGAGCTTCCTTGCAAGTTGTAGCTTGCAGAATTGAGTTTGGAGCCTCCTGTAGGTTGGTGCCTACAGAAAATCAGTGGTGAGAGGGAGTTGGAGCTTGCCTTTGCATCACAACAATAATAAGATGTGGGTTTCTCCCTTTATGGGTTTCCACTTATATCTGGTGTCTTTGTGCATGATTTTTATGTGTTGATCTGGTTTATATCATCTACTTAATATTTGTTGCTCTGATATTAATTCTACTGTTACATTATATTAATGCTTGCTTATCACATTCTAAGATTACTCACATGTTAAGTTGAACATGAAATGAAGGTGTAAACAAGTGTTAATGAAAAAGTTTTAAAAGTCCATGAATGTGTTAAACCAATTCACCCCCCCCCCTCTCAGTTTAACTAAGGGTTCAACAATTGGTATCAGAGATGGTTCCTTTGGTGTAAGCTTAATAGCTTGAAGGATATCTAGTTGAGTCATGGACTATCAAAATGCACCTGTGTTAAATACAACAAACTTTCCTGAATGGAGAGATAAGATTAAAACAGGTTTAATGGCCTATGAACCTGAGGTATGGAAGCTTGTATGTGATGGTTACTGCAAAGACTCACCCACGGTGAAATAACAACAGAGGAATGCCAAGGAAAAATGTGTGATATATAAAAATCTTCATAACAAGGATCTTGAGTTAATAATGGATTTAACTTCAGCAAAATAAATCTGGGACAGACTGCATTTCATGCATGGATTAGACACTGAGGATTTCATTGTCAAGAAGGAGAATAGATTTAAGAAAAAGAGAAATTCATGTCAAAAAGAAGATGTTCAATCAAATGAGGTACCTGCTAGTGTGAATGGTAGTAAGAGCCATGAAGAAATTGCAGGTTAAGAAAAAGCCAAACTTGACACAACTCTAACTGAAATAGAAAGATTGAAGAATAAAAACAAAGACCTTAAGAGATTGGTACAAATATGTGATGAGAGAGAATATGAAGATAGGAAAGAAATTATTGGCCTGAAGACACAACTTGAAGAGGCAAAGAAAGTCTGTTGCAACAAATGAGAGAGAAAAATCTGGAATGTGAAAAATTGGAAGAAGAAGTAGTGAACCTGAGAAAGAAATTAGAAAAGGCCCAAAGAGAGTTATTAATGAATACTCCTCAAATGCAAAGCTCTGAACAACTAGACCAAGTTCTAAATGCTGAAAAGGTCTCCTCTCATAAATTCTGGGATAGGATATGAAGGAGAAACTAGTAAGTCCAAGGCAGAAGATAACAAGAAAATCATTTTTGTAAAAGCTATAAAGAACAGTGAAACAGCTCAATCAGAAGCCAGCAAGAACATGAGTTGCAGAGAAACAAATAGAATCAAGCATCAAAATGAAAGAATAGAGAATGAGAAGATGAAACAATCAACTGCTAAAGGCTCACATGCTCCTAAAGATGAAATGAATAAATTTGGAAGATGTCAAAGAAGGTTCTTTCCTCCTATGAAAAATAGCACATGTTTCTCTCGTCATAAACTAGGACATAATGCAGCATATTTTAAGACAAAGCCAATCCAGTCCAACCAGCAAAGGATGCAGCAAAAGAGAAGAACCCCTCAAGCAAGAAAATGGAAAAGACAATCTTTCACCAGGTACACAAATCATTTCCGTGGCTACTATTATGCATGCAATGAATTTGGACATAAATCTGTTAATTGTAAATTATGTTAAAAAAGAGGAATGAAATATTATACATCAGCTCAAATATACTTTGATAAAATAAGATGTTATATATGCCTCAAGCTTGGCCACAAAGAAAAGGACTGTAAAATGCCATATATATTAAAGAACTCTAGACATATGATGGAATCAAAACAGATCAATCAAAACTATGAATCAAAAGGAAGAGAAGTCATTATGAAGAACCCCAATAAATTATGGAAAGAAAAGAGAAAGGGGGAGCCTATTATCTCAATAACATAATGAATACATCCTAGTCTCAGGGGGAGCTGCTCTAGGAAACAAAGAAAATATTCAACCAGTGATAAATATGAAGCAACATCCCAGGGGGCGAGCAGTTCATATGTAGTCCCCACAAAAAGTATTCAAAGAAGAGCTCCAAAAAATGAGAACAGCTATGAGATCAGGAAGTGACAGGAAATTCCTCTAATAGAGAACTATAGAGGAAGCAGATTATCTGATGTTTTAATTAGCTGACAGATTGATGGAAGAATAGAAGGCAACAAGAAGCCATGGTAATAGAAGGTAGACATCAGCACCTTAAATGATGATCACATTGGGCATCAGATTGCTAGAATTGACAATGAATCACATTAAGAAGAATGAGTAAGAAAAGTGCTTGTCATCATTAATATCATTACATCACTCATCTATGAAAAGTTCACTTAGAGGAATGCAGTTAAGTGAGTAATAAATCTTTGAGTAATCAGCCCATGAAGATTCATAGAAAATAAATTGAAGATTTCTTCCTGAAAATCTTTATGTTAGAACAATTGAATTGAATATAAAGTAGCAATGATTCTAGAGTAGTCCTAGAAAGGAACATGCAATGGCTTTGTTTGGAACAGAAGGACATAAAAAGAAGAGTGGTAAATAATGCTAAGATCAGATTCAATATATTGATGATTGTTGGTGTGAACAATGGAAAGATCAATAATAGAATTTATGAAGGATGCATCAATTATGAGTTAATGTGCAAGCTGAATTGAAATCTCTGCATGGTTTATCAAAGTAATATCAATTGGAATCTAGGTACAAGTAGCATGCCTATCAGCAGAATATCAAGAATTATTATGGAGTAGCAGCAGTATGATACAGGTCCTCAGGATCAAAGGATTATGGCAAGAATGCATCAAGGTAAAATTCCCAGGGTTATCTGCATTCAACATGAAAAGGGTAGTAGCAGTGCTAAAGGATCAGTATCTGATTTACACTTGAAGTAGTATATTGAGCACTGAAGCAATATCTTTTTCTATATATAATTTCATGCCTTCCTGAAGTTGGTACATGTATATATTCAAGGCCTCTTTTTTAAATTTCAGTTACAAAACTGTGTGAAGTCTGTTTGCTAAGTTTTCAATTAAAAATATTGAATATGCTTTTGTGGAAGTTCATTCTGATAGAACAGTCAAAGTATCTGAAGAATAAAGGACTAGCTGTGATTACCATCTGAAGCTCAATTTTTTTTTTTGAATCATCTAAATCCTACTTCAGCACAAAGGATTTACTGGTAATCCACCTTTAAAGAGAGATTTATCATTGACATACATACCTCCTCATGTCATAAAGAAAACTACATGATTGATAAATAAGACTGACCAATACATTGAAGGATTTGTTTTGAAAGTACAGTGTGCAAGCAGTAAAAGTCATTTGGTCTCTTATATTGAAAGATATCACCTAATCTCACAATAAGATGTAAGCTATGGTGTGATTCATTTGTTCACATCAATAACAAGAACCTCTCAATCTTTAAAAGTAATATCCTTGTCAGCATCCTAGTTCATATCATCACCAACAGGCAGGAAAGGTGTACCACAACAATAAAAGATATATTGGCATCATTATCATAATTGAACAGGTTTGGTACTGAAGATGAGAATTGCAGGAGAAGAAATATTCCATCTACAATATTCCTCAACAGAAATATATTAGCTCACTACATCAGACAGAGACAGAAGTATATTGAAGCCTTCTCAACATTTTAGTTTTGATCCAATCATATATCTCTGATTAGATAAAGCTGGTACAATGTGTTCTATGAAGTGTCATTATCTTCACTTTTAGCTCTATACAAGTGAAAGAAGTCTATGCGTTTGAATTGTATCAATTTACAGTGTATATTCAAGTTCTATAATCCTCAAAGTGTTCCCTCAACAAGTCTTGTACATCAGTCTGGAGCAGCATGGTACAAAGTCAGCAGAAGAGGGCCTAAACATAACTCAGAGAGAGGAAATGCAGAAATCTACACTGATAAATGTCCAACCCTTTGCCATTGATGTCAAAGGGGGAGGAAAAACAGGTAATAGAAGAAAGGGTCTTAAAGCAGGTAATAGAAGAAAGGGTCTCAAAGTAGGTAATAGAAGAAAGGGTCTTCTAAAAGAAGCTAGGCAGAGGAAGACTTGGAGGAAGCATTGGATTATCGGTGGATTTGTTTCCGTCAATGCCAAAGGGGGAGACTGCTAGAAATATTGTCATTGATGGCAAAGGAGATGGCAAAGGAGCACCTGAAACAACAACAAAGCAGCAGTGAGGTAGCAGAGACATGCAGTGTATTGAAGCAGAGTCAAGCAGTGAATGCATTTGGAACCTAAGAATATTGAACGCAGACTCTTGACTCAAAAGTCACAACAAGTCCAACTTGAAGATTGTGAATAATCGATATCGATTCTGAATAATCGATATGAATCAGAGCAGCACTAGGAAGAAGAGAAATATTGTTCGAATGATGAATTGAACACTTACAGCGAAATTTTTAATCGCTGAGACAAGGTAACTTTGACTAAGAGTCAACGCTACTTGCATAAGGGTAAAGATAAATGAAATGCATAGAGGTGCGTTGGAGCATCGTCTAATTGCAAGGAAGATGGAAACTAGGATTACATAGGGGTTCCACTATGGTTACAGTGATGGGGTCGATTTCCATTCCACGAGATTGGAATAGAATCGATGATTGCAACTCTTGAATGGTCACGCCGATGCAAGTAGGAAGAAGGGAAGTCAAGGCATAAAAGAGGAGATATGTTGGAAAATTGCCTGTTGGGAATCTTAAGGTTAGCATATGAACTGGAACAATGAACCATGGTATGGCAACTGTACATTGGTGCTTGTGGAACCAGAATGCTGTATGAAGAGGTGGAACCACGAATCAAGAATGAACAATCAAGAGTGAGTGGAACCTTGAAGACAGAACCTGAGCGTAAAGGAGAAGAGCGGAACCTTGAAGGCGGAACCTTGCGGGAGTGAACAGTGAAGGCGGTTTCCGGGTTTCATCGCACCGCTTTCGACGGGCAAGTGGTAATTTGAGAATCGGAGCGAGTCCATACGATGGGTGGCACGTGTCCCTGAACAAGTTGGGAAAACTACTCTCATTGCACGCCATCGCGCATTAACTTTCGGCTGAGGACCCCGTGTGATATTGATACAAGTCGTCGATCTGGAGGAAGGCTCATTGAACGGTGATTGCATTCAGAAGTAGCCCGAAGGATAAACCAAGGTTTGGTGCACGTACTTAATTGAGCCATCGCTTATATATATGTGGGCCCGGAGCCAGAGGTTCGTTATAAGTGGTTTAAATTGAATTAAAAGCTCGGGATATATATATATATATATATTTAAGTGCGGGACGTAATACAGTTTGATGATATAAAGGTTATAAAACCCGTGACCATGCTTACGTTGGGCGCTAAACAAAAGCCACGATTTATTAATAGTTTTTTAATGTTTGACTCGGAGATGGGCATACATTAAAGTAAATACATGGGTCTTCACATTTGGTGGGAAACATATATATATGCTGATATATATACTACGCTGATATTTAATATAGTGAGCTGTAATATTGCTTCGAAATTGTATTAAAACATTGATTGGGTTTATTACAAGAGCATATTATGTATTTTATGGGTCTTATAATCGTGAGTATAAGAAGCCTCCACAGTTGATTAAAGTGCCAACCCAAGAGATTAGAACCTTGAGAGTTTTCCCAGATTTAAAATCAGCTGTTATATTAAAAAGCAGTTATATATGCAGCAGGTGCACAAAAGTACAGTGAACAGGTGAATAAACACAGGGATGAAAATGTGGGCCTAACAGAGGTAAACAAAGAATGCAGGAACTGAAAAGGTCACAGGGAATTTTGTAGGCATGATGAACAGAAGTATGCAGATCAGTTACTTAACAGCAACAGAAAAGACAAATCCAATAAAGCCAAAATCCAGAAAAGGAGCTGAGTGAAATTGAAATGTGTAACTGAAAATGTGAATGTAAATGTTGTAATTAATTTCTTATTGTTTGTGATGCATTGGCAAGTCTCCGGAGGAAAGCATAATCCCACTGTAATATTGAAATTAACGCATATTGTTATATTTTTTAATGATCTAGTAAAATAAATAAGGAGGCAGAAGGAAAAAATTCAGGGCTATTCACTTCAAATTCCCTGAGGAATGTAAAGAGTCATGTGATGAACTCTATATATAATAAAACATTGATATGCACAAAGTGGTTAGAGAGTGAGTGAAGAGAATGCAGAAATGAAGCAGTGAGGCAGAGAAGAAAGAGGAGCTGAGCAGAGAAGAAGGAGAAGCTGATATAGAATATGAAAAGATGTAGAGATGATATAGGGAAGATATGAGAATAGATGAACAGCAGAGCAGATGGAACAGAACAGAGCTGATATCCAAGGTAAATCAGCAAGTGTTTCTATTTTGAAAGAGTAAGGAAGTTGGAGCTTCCCTATCAAGTTGTAGCTTGATAGATGCCAGTTGTAGATGACTGAGGTAGGAACCTCCTATAGGTTGGTGCCTGCAGAAAATAGATGGGAGTTGGTGGTTCCACATCAAGTTGTAGCTTGATAAAATGTCAGTTGTAGCTGAATAAGGTTGGAGCCTCCTGTAGGTTGTTGCCTGCAGAAAATTGATGGGAGTTGGAGCTTCCTTGCAAGTTGTAGCTTGCAGAATTGAGGTTGGAGCCTCCTGTAGGTTGGTGCTTGCAGAAAATTGATGGGAGTTGGAGCTTCCTTGCGAGTTGTAGCTTGCATAATTGAGGTTGGAGCCTCCTGTAGGTTGGTGCCTACAGAAAATCAGTGGTGAGAGGGAGTTGGAGCTTGCCTTTGCATCACAACAATAATAAGATGTGGTTTTCTCCCTTTATGGGTTTCCACTTATATCTAGTGTCTCTATGCATGATGTTTATGTGTTGATTTAGTTTATATCATCTGCTTAATATTTGCTGCTCTAATATTAAGTCTACTGTTACATTATATTAATGCTTGCTTCTCACATTCTAAGATTACTCACATGCTAAGTTGAACATGAAATGAAGGTGTAAACAAGTGTTAATGAAAAGGTTTTAAAAGTCCATGAATGTGTTAAACTGATTCACCCCCCCCCCTCTCAGTTTAACTAAGGGTTCAAAAAAGGAATATTTTAACAGCCAACACAGCAATGAGCATGAGGGTGATGAAGCACAAAACAGTGAAGGGAAAGAGCATGACAGTCATGAAGAAAGTAGTGACGAAGACAAACAAGGCAACCCTCAAGCAAGCAATGATGAGGGAAAGAAAATACAAAACATGGATCATGAAGGGAATTCTCCAAAGCATGTGCTATCTGCCTCTCCTAGGCAAGGGGCCATGATTTCTTCACCAAAACTAGAATGCCAAACAACAAAGAAGAAAACCAAGAAAAACTCAAAACTTCCCAAAGAGGGCGCCCGGTGAGAAAAAGGGAGAAAGACACCTATAGGCTTGGAATTTTGGCCCAATTTTCTATACATGTTTCTAAAATCCCTTGAGGGTCATGCTCGCCAAGTTTGGGTGAAATTCGACATTTTTTGGTCTTTTGTCATTTTTGGGTTTTTTGCCAAAACTCTTGGGCATCGCCATTTCAGTTTGGGGCATCATCAAAGGATGAGAATGGTATCATTGGATGCCATAATTTCAGGAGCACATACTCAGCAATTTTTAGGTCATTTGAAGATCATTTTCTCCCCAAAATGGCGAAAAACGCTCGCTTTTTCTACACTCTGCCCGGTCTATCAGCAAGGCTTATTTTTTGGTTTTTTACACACAGGCCTATTTTTGGAGGACTTACAATAGTCATTTGGGAGAAAAATAAACATTTTCAGAAATTAGACACTCAGAGCTTTCCAACGAGCTATCATGAGCCTCATTTCGACATCGGGAAGGCTTCCAAAAATTGCCAGCAAGTCAGGGGACCTTTTTCTGATATATTTTTTGAGTATTTTTGTAAAAATTGAACCTTTCAAAACTGCTTTTTCCTCATGTGCGTTTAGCTATTTTTGTACATGAGAAGTTATGAAAAATCAATTTGTTTCCCTCTTTTAGCATTTTTTAGCTATTTTATGAGATATTTTGTGCCTTGGGCTTTGCAAAGCCTCAAGGACAAAATATGATATTTTGGATAGGTCAATAAGATTGCAAGTTGAACTAAGAGGTTTTCCTCACTTGGGCCTATATCCTCCAAAGGCTTTCATTGTAAATAGAGGTTGAACTTCATGAATAGAAGCAATATATGGTCATATAAGCTTTGGAAGAAATACTTCTCTCATGCTTTTGGATAGTCTCTTGGATGTTCTTGGATGATGAAAGAGGATTGTTGTTGGATTCCATGACTTGGTAGAATGGTATAATGTCTCTCTCTTTGTTTTGTTTTCTAGTTTTCATTCATAAATCCATGTTCTTGCTTGCTATAGGACAATAGAGAACACATTTGAGACATGCCCTTGGAGGCACCTCAAATTTCCTATTTCTTCATAGCTTCCATGTTTTCTTCATTCTTAGTCACATTAAAGAATTCTTGATTGCTCCTTAATAACTTAAGGATATTGTTTCTTGTTTTATTCATGGTTTTATGCATGCTAAGTATGATTTACGGTATGCCCTACTTACTCATGGCTAGCCATAGCTCCATCAATGAAATTTCTCTTTGACTGATTAGATTGTCATTTGTGGAACCAAGGAGGTCTTGTTGTGATCTTGCCCTTTTCCTAAGACTATGTAATCTTGTTTTCAAAGTCCCCAATAACTTGAAGTACTGTGTTTAGGCGTTTTGGCATAGTGATTTGAGTTTTTTTTCTGTCTTAAGTGTATTTCCCAAAGTCTGATAGCCATTTCCCAAAGTTAGAGAGTTATATATATCTATGCATGGCTTGAATGTTTATTTCTATGTATTGATTAGCTTATAGTTACATTTCTCATGATTAATGGTTTTCTCTACCATGTTTATGTCAGCTATTAAACTAGTTATGCTTGGAATCCTTTGTTATTCACAAACTTGATGTCCATCTTAGTCCATTTTGCCCAAAGATCCATTTTACCTCAAATCAAATCGGCCCTTCAACAACCTTGTATCACCATCTGATAGCTTTCTTGACCTCTTCGACCCCATAGCCCAGTTTATCTGACATCTTTTTACCTATCTGATATCTTTGATCAGTTTCATCCCTCACAACTTAAAAACCAAAACCAAAAAACCTACTTCATAACTAGCCTAAAATCAGAACACAATAAGCAAACACACAGATATCCCTTACAAAAATAGAGAGAGCCCTCTCTGAGTCCAGGAAGGCTAGGTCCTTGGGTTCCAAAGACTGGTTTGATGTTACACTGTCATTTGGCTTGCCAATCAGCCAAATCACGGGACCCTAACATACTGGCGATCACGGTGGGACTTTGAGTCAAAACATCCTAGGTATCCCTTAGGAGCTCTCAGAATCTCAGTCAAACTTAGAAGATTAAAGTCTGGTTATCTCACCATCCTAGCGAAATGATGACCCAGCTGTAGGACATTCTTACAAACCTGAGAACTACATAAAAAACTCAGAACACCCCAAAAAAACTCCCTTAGATTGGTTTTTGTCAGTAATGGTGGTGGACCATACACATATACCTCAAAACAACTAAAAATCCACCTGGCGACTCCACTAGCCTCTAGTAGGCCTTACTGCTTTACTAAACTCTAGGCTACTATCCGATTGAGCCACCTCATCTCCACCCTAACATAATGGCGATCACGATGGGACTCTGAGTAACAAACAAACTTAGATCCCCTAAACATTCCAGCAGCCTTAAGAATACTATCTGATTGACTTATCCCACCGCTAACTAACATAATGGCAATCACGGTGGGACTTTGAGTCAAAAAATCCTAGTATCCCTTAGGAACTCTCAAAATCTCAGTCAAACTTAGAAGAGTAGAATCTGGTTGTCTTGTCATCCTAGAAAAATGATGACTCAGCTATAGGACACTCTTACAAACCTTAGGACTACATAAAGAGCTTAGAAAAACCCCAAAAAACTCCCTTAGATTGGTTTTTGTCAGTAATGGTGGTGGACCATACCCATATACCTCAAAACAATTAAAAATCCACCTGGCGACTCCACTAGCCTCTAGTAGGCCTTACTACTTTACTACACTCTAGGCTAATATCCGATTGAGCCACCTCATCACCACACTAACATAATGGCAATCACTATGGGACTCTGAGTAACGAACAAACTTAGATTCCCTAAACATTCCAGCAACCTTAAGAATACTATCTGATTGACTTATCCCACCGCTCACTAACATAGTGGCGATCATGGTGGGACCTTCCAAGTTAGTGACAATATAAGTACTCCTTAGTAACTCCTGAAGTCTCAATCAAACTTAGAAAACTTAAGTGTTGTTTGAAGAGTAGAAGCTAGCTCTTTCACCATCTTAGCAAAATGATGATTCAGTTATAGGAAACTCTTCCAAACCTCATAGGCACATAAAAACTCAGAAAACCCCAAAAACATCCCCAGATTGGTTTTTCCTAGTTATTTGTGGTGGACCATAGCTACATCTTTGTAAAAACAACCAAGTTCCACCTGGCGACTCCACAACTCTCAATAGACCTAAAGACTCCACTGGAGGAAGAACCTAAAACATGACCGGTCATCCTAGAAAGAAAAAGCACTCACGCCTTAGTTGGATTCAAGAAATTATTGTCTTTATCTATAACTATGTTCTATCCTACTTTGAGCCTGATCAAGAATAAACCGATGAGATCTACATTGATCATTGGAAAGATATCAAACCTCGAAAAGCGAAGCCTCAAATTTCAGACCATGAGCAGGCTTATACATCTGTGCTTACCCCAGATTCACTTATGGAAAACCTAGCAAAACATGAGCCTCATGCTACCTTTCCCACTCTGGCTGAAACCTCAAATAGTCATGAATCTCTTTTTACACTACCTATATCCACAAAGGTCCCAGAAATATACAAGCCTCTGGTTTTACCTCCCATCTTCCGAGCCCTCCCTGCAAATCTTCAAAATAAATTACCCAGATTTGATGGAGAAAGCTCCAAAGTCACCACTGAAGAGCACGTCCAAAATATTGAGGATTTACTTGACCTTTATGAAATAGAAGAAGATGATGTGCATGTTAGAATGTTTGCCTTATCATTACAAGGAAAAATTAATAGTTGGTTTAAAGACCTTCCAGCTGCAAGCATTACCAATTTTCATCAGTTCACTCAAATATTCCTAGATAGGTGGGTGGTCATGGGTAATAAAGTTCTCATCATAAAGGAATATAATCAATTAAAAAGACAACTAGGGGAGACAATACAAAAATTTTCAGCCAGGTTCAATAAAGTATACCATGCAATGCCTGCTAACATAAAGCCACCCCTCGGATGTGATATCTTGCACTACCCATATTCTTTTGACCCAGAGATGGTTTTCTGGATAAGAAATAAAGATCATTTGACCCTAGAAGAAATGAAAAGGATAGAAGTTGATGTAGAATTCAACATACTAAATAGGGAGGCACGACTAAGAATAATAGAGAAAGACAAAGCAAATCAAGAGAGACTAATATCTTCAGAGGAAAAGTTGGAAAAATTGGTATGTATGTTCGGAAAACTAGAGCATCTACTTGACAAGAAAAGAGAAAAACACAAAGTTAAGGCTAACACTTCTTATTCATACCAACCTACACTTCTTCCTCAGGATGAACACACTCAACTATTACAAGACAAAAGTTATGAACAAATGTGCCTAATAAGAAAGTTGCAAATAAAAACATAGAGGAATGCTCTAAAGAGACTATCAACCATTTTGAAATCACAGATTCTGAAATGGAAGAAGAATCAAAACCTTTAGGATCTCTACCCTTATGCTTTAAATCATTCCAGACTCTGAAAGAAAATTTGCATCCTAAAGATCTCTTAGCAGTTATTCAAGAAAACCTTGCTCAAGTTAACTCTCACCTAAATCAAGAAGAGTTGATTAAGGATGAATTCAAATCTGAAATAGAAGACAAATCACAACCTATAGGATCTCTAACTTTATGATGGGAGTCATTTGAGTTCATAAAAGCAAACTGGCCTCCTAAAAATCTATCAAAAAAAACTCATGAATTACATGCTAACTATCCTCAACATCACAAAGAATTTGTTGAATATAAAAAAAAGCAGCAAATGAAAGAGAACCCACAGGATCTCTCTAAAGGCATAAGTGATGATTCATCATCTCTCATAGGTGAAGCCCAAAAATACATTCATCCTTCAAATCAGATTTCCCAAGAGAAAGAGATTATTGTAGTTATATCCAAAGAGAAATGAAAGTGCCTCCCTTTTTAACTGAAGAGGAAATAGATCAACTTATAAACATACAGACAACCTCTTAAACTTCATATAACCAAAAATTTTCTAATTTTTCTCCTGTTAATCTTGCATATCATAAGTCAAAAAATAGATTTGTAAATCAATTTGAAGAAAAACAATCTGATAGTCCAATATGCATGGTTGGTGACTTTAATTATAATGATGATTTTCCAAGGTTTGATCAATATGTTGATAATGATGATGATTTCCAAACAGAAGCTAACTTTGCAGAATACTCAGTTTTTGATTTTTGGGAGGAAGCTCAGTTTCATAAACTTGAGGAAAGTAACCAAACAAAACATAACAGCTATGACAGTGATGAGGAAAGCTCAAAAAATTTGGAAGCAAATGAAGGCTTGAAAATTGATGATCACAAAAAAGTTGCTTCTCTTCTTTCTCAAGAAGATTTGTTGCCAAAGTGTATCCCTGCTCATCAACATGATGACCTTCACATAGTTTTCAGTTCACTTAATCAGAGCGCATCAGCTTGGAAAGAAAACTACACTACAATATATGATGAGCCTGACAATCCAAGTGATCATGAGCAAGGGGAAGAGTTTCTTTCCCAAGAAAGTCCCAAGCATATCCAAGTATAAAAAAGAGTAGTCATGAATGAAGCCTATATATAAAATCCTCTAGATCAGGTATTATTCCAAGATCCATTTGTTGTTTTCCTTAAGAAATCTGAAGGAGTAGTGGGTTCTATCATGAACAGTTTGCTACCAAGAATGAGAAAAAACTTAAGCACTACTGTCTGAAAACAAGCCAAATGGAGGTGGCCTTTTCATTACTTCAGCATCATGAAAGAACTAAACCAGAGTCACCCATGTAATCATCTACTTTATTGGTTACATTGGAAAAGAGATTTCACCAAATAAATGTCTTTTGTGTATAGATTAGATTAGGATAGATAGACAACAATGGAAAGTAAGCTCAGCCTTGTGAGCATCTTTTCAGTTCTAGATTGTTTGAAGAAAAAGTGGAAAAAGCAGAAAATACAAAAAATAGTAAAAAGTATAAAAAAAGGGTAGTTTCTAAAAGCAATGGTACAACCCCATACCCAAAAATAGTCATGCTGAAAGCGAGCAAGTCTAAATGCCGCTACTGGTGCTCAAAGATGTCTTGTTCAGTTATCTAGCCTAATCATAACTGAACATGTTTTAAATTTATTTGCTGATAAGTTAGTGAGAGGAAAAGATAGTCAACATTGTGTAAGCTTGACTTATCAAAGAGAGTAGATTAGGAAAAGATACTGGTTCCACATGCTCAAAACAGAACCAAAGAGGAAAGCAAGGATGAAAAACAAATTGTGTATCCTAGCCTTGTTTTGCTAGATTTCATTTTATGCAAAATAATATTTGTGTGCAGCTTGTCTTTCATGCCACAAGCACATGACAAATCAGACTGTCTAATCCTGATTTGGTCATTTTTCAATTTCATGTTTTAGATTAGAGAATAAAATCCTGTCAAACATCTTAACCTTGACTATTGATCTAGCATAGGTAGAGAGGCAAAGGTGTTCATCAGCTTAATCTAAACTCTCGGAAGGTATAAGTATAGCATTAGATAGTTTCTATTCTAAAAACTATCATGTCAAAAGGTTTCTTGTCAAAATGCACCTAAAGAAGAAAAATGGTAGGAAATATAGCTGGGTAGGTAGAGATGCTTTTTAGGCTAATCATGTTGTCAATTTTCAGAAATGGCATCAAGAAAGAATGAAATTTGCACCAATGGATAAGGCTCTGGTCTTCATAAGACAAAGATCTACAATTCTGGACACCTCCTGAAAAGGAGCGGCCCTCCCCAAATGGAGCCACTGTTAGTCATCAGTATTTTTCACCTGTTGTTGATGACTAGATTCCTAGCTGAGTTTTCTAGAAACTAATCTAGAAAACCCCCAAACAATTTTTTGCCTTCCTAGCCCTTTCTATCAGCCTATGATCAGAGCAATCTTCAATTTCCAAAGTCATGTCTTATTTCAGCAAAATATCCCTGTCTATAGTTGTCTTGGTCTTGTTGGTCTACTATCATTTTCCCCTTGGTTCTCATGAAACTCACTATCCAATGTTTGACAAAGTGTCTCCTTTCCTATCCTTCATCTTCTTGTCAAACACAATCCGAATCAATGAAAGTTGCCCCTAAGTTAGGTAGTGGCGCTTTAGAGAAATCCCTTCCTCGACAAAAATAGCCTGAGCCAGAATCCTTTGTTTAATACCAACCAACCCTAAATTAGCGCTTAATCTGCAAAAGAAAACCTTGATATACCCCTAGTTCGTGCCACTAAGAGGTGTTGTTATCTCAGTCTGGAAGAAATTCTACAAAGATCTAATACAGAAAGAGATGAGCATGTGCACAGTCTAAAGGAATATGCTTAAGAATGGGGAAAAACATCCATATAAGACTAAAGGAGCTTTTAACGTTTCAAAGACATATTGTTTGCATCTCTGCAGGGGGCAAATTGAATGACAAATAGTTTCCAGAAAAAAGCAAAGAGACAGTCCAAATAAGTCTCTCATGTTGAAGGAATTTTCCATCATTAAGTAGATAGAAAGCTGAAATGAAAAGAGAGCAGGAGTACATATTTCAAAATTCAAAAGTTGTCCAAAAAGCAGAGATATATATTTCAAGGAAAGATGACACAGTTTTGGAAATAGATGAAATATCATGACTATGATGACCTCCTTCAAAAGAGCAAATGTTAGAAAAAATTGTGTTGATAACCTCCTCCAGCAAAAGAGCAGATGGATAGAAAGGCATGATGTGGCCTCCTTCATGAAAAAGTAGAGGGCCAACATGTTTTTAAAATGATTTCAGGTCTGTTGTAGGCCACCTGCTTCCAAGGGATAAAACAAAGGATGCATCGAGATGTTTTAAAGTGTGCTTGAGTATTTTTTCTATTGGAAAAGACTGCACATTTGGAACAACTTCAAAAGGATATGTCTCTTTTATGCATTGAAGAAATCATAAAGAAGAAGGCTGCTTCTAGGATCAACAAATTTTGCTGACAGATTTAGGTTCAACAAATGTTTCAATCTATTTTACATCACAAGATGGGAAAGTACTTTGGCCAGCATTCTTAAGAGGTTATGAAAAGTGTTGCATGCAAGTATCTGCATATCAATAGGTTAATCTGCTATTTATAATTTTTCATACACCATTGCAAGTTGTAGGGATGTCACATCAAAACCTAATAAGAAAATTAGCACTGGAATGGACTCTGATGAAATCAAACTAGAATTGATTTTGGATTCTAGTTTTGAGGTTGCAGACCTCCTTCACAAAGAAATAAAGGACCAGCTCCTCAAAAAACTTTACACAGCAAATCAACTCATTCATAAGGCCAAAGGTGTGATAAAACAGTGTTTCAATTTTAGTCAAAGAATGTCCCCATCAAATGAAAGACAAAGTTTTTAGAAGACACATGATAGTTATCAAACATAGGCCTCCTTCATAAATAAGTAGAGGGCCCACCATTGTTTGAGGATATCCAAAATGAAAAGCAGAAAATCAATCATCACCTCCATCAGCAGATAATGAGGAAAGCTTCATGATAGGTCTGAAGGACCATTTGTAATGGCTGAAACAATATTTTTTAATAATCTCCCATTATACACAAATCAAGCATAACAGAGTCCTTATGGCCACTTTCATAGACAACAAAGTTTGAAAGGACAAAATGGCAGTATCTTATGACCTTTTCATTTTATAAAACAATGTAGGCATTATGGTTCTAAAGGGCTACATCGGTGGTTTTAAAGGTGAATGATTTCCTTGATTCAAAAATATAGTTTTTAATCATGGTTTAGAGAACTTCCTACCTCATAAACTATAGATTACCACATCATTTTGAGGAGTATTCCATTCAATATGACAAAGGTTGCAAAAGACAGAGGTTAAGTAGCGCCCAGGCAGTTTGTTTCAAAATGAGTTTCTGACCAAACAGAGATGAAATTTACAAAATTGAGAGAGGTTTTTGTCCCTAATAGGTTCAATAATAAAACCTCCTTCATTTTCTACACGCGTATCATGGTTTGTGAGAAATGTAAAAAATACACATGTCACGAGAGAATTTCTGCACCAGGATTCACCATTTTGACCAGTGTTGGGACAGTCCGATTTTGAACAACCAACTGGATACCAAATGAAAAAAATCAAGAATATTTGGAAGTTATACTTCCATATATTTCCAACGAGCCATCTCGGGCCAAATTTCGACAAAAGGAAGGCATCCAAAAGTAGCCTGCAATCAACACTATGTTTTTCTGCACCAGCATTCACCATTTTTTACCAGTTTTGGGACAGTAAATTTTTGAACACCAAAATAGACACAAAATGAAACAACTCAAGCATATATGGAAATTATACTTCCATATATTTCCAACGAGCCATATCGGGCCCAATTCCGACACCGGGAAGGCATTCAAAAGTGGCCTACAAACAGCACTATGCATTTCTGCACCAGGATTCACCAGTTTTGACCAATGTTGGAAAAATAATTTTTTGAACAACCAAATGGACACCAAATGAAAAAATTCAAGTAGTTCTGGAAAGTAGACTTCCATAGATTTCCATTGAGCCATCTCGTGCCCAATTCTGACACAGGCAAGGCCTCCAAAACGGGATGCAAAGTGTGCGGCGCGTTTGAAAAATTGCACGGCGCGCCTGGGAGAGAAAATACAAGGGTTTTCTATTGATGCGCGGCACGCCTGGTAGAGAAAATACAAGGGTTTTCCATTGATGCACGGCGCGCCTGTAGCAGTGCGCGGTGCTCTTGCTTCTGAACGTGTTGCTCACCTAAAAAACTTCAAAAAATTTATTTTTAGAGCTGCTCAAACATTTCAAACAAGGGCTGCCATCCATTTTTGAGGCATTTCTATTTGCCACACTAGTATAAGTCAACTTGCTGAATGAGAGATTGTTGCCATGTTTTCAAAACTAAATGGTGATCGAATAGAGAGGGTCTTGCTGTAAATCAAAGTGATTTGTTAAATATTTTGAAGAAGTTTGTTACGGTGGGAGGTTAGTGGAGTGTTCATTATTTTCAAAGAGCCTAGAGCTACCCTCAAGACTGTGATAAAACCATAACCTCTGTCAGCTAATGTAGTGGTGAAAACAGTGGTAAGGAGGTTTGAATTTTTGTTGAAAATCTGAGACTGCTGTGGCTATGATTGCCCAAGGTTGACATAGTGATAATGGTGTGTTTATGATGATTTCAAAGGCCTAAAAAACTGCCCTCAATACAGTGCTAAAAGCATAAAACTACAAGTCAAAATATAGTCAGTAGTAGAGGTTTGTCAAATTGTTGGAGGTGCCCTAACTGAGATAGAGTTTTCTATTGATGCGCGGCGCGCCTGGTAGAGAAAATACAAGGGTTTTCTATTGATGCGCGGCGCGCCTGGTAGAGAAAATACAAGGGTTTTCCATTGATGCACGGCGCGCCTGTAGCAGTGCGCGGTGCTCTTGCTTCTGAACGTGTTGCTCACCTAAAAAACTTCAAAAAATTTATTTTTAGAGCTGCTCAAACATTTCAAACAAGGGCTGCCATCCATTTTTGAGGCATTTCTATTTGCCACCCTGGTATAAGTCAACTTGCTGAATGAGAGATTGTTGCCATGTTTTCAAAACTAAATGGTGATCGAATAGAGAGGGTCTTGCTGTAAATCAAAGTGATTTGTTAAATATTTTGAAGAAGTTTGTTACGGTGGGAGGTTAGTGGAGTGTTCATTATTTTCAAAGAGCCTAGAGCTACCCTCAAGACTGTGATAAAACCATAACCTCTGTCAGCTAATGTAGTGGTGAAAACAGTGGTAAGGAGGTTTGAATTTTTGTTGAAAATCTGAGACTGCTGTGGCTATGATTGCCCAAGGTTGACATAGTGATAATGGTGTGTTTATGATGATTTCAAAGGCCTAAAAAACTGCCCTCAATACAGTGCTAAAAGCATAAAACTACAAGTCAAAATATAGTCAGTAGTAGAGGTTTGTCAAATTGTTGGAGGTGCCCTAACTGAGATAGGGAAAAGTTAACCTCTGTCAGCAAAACGTAATGGAGAAACAGTGGTAAGGAGGGTTAAGTGTTCTGTTTTAAATCTGAGTTTTTTGTGGCTATGATTGCCCAAGATTGACATAGTGAAAGTGGTGTGTTTGTATTGATGTCGAAAGGCCTAAAAACTTCCCTTAAAATAGTGTTAGTAGGTGAAGCAGTTTTTGAAAGGAAAACATAGTGTTCCTAGGTCGAAACAGTGAGCCTAATCTAACAACAGTGATCATGCATGAATGACTTTGTCACTTTCAAAGGTTTTCTCTGTGTGGAAAAAAGAAAAACCAATGCCTCCTTTCATCCATGGAACAAAATTTAGTGAGTGAAGCTGTTAATTCAATTAGAAGGTGTCTTGTCTACCTATGCATATGAGATAGTGAAATACAAAGAGAAGTGTTTTTGATTGGGAGGGATGTTTTGTTTTCTACAAGGCTGTCTTGCTCACACCAAAACACAAAGAGCTTTGTGACCTTACCCAAACACAGAAATCACTTGAATATGTGTACCTTTTTATTTGACTGTGTGCTTGTTATTATAACTATTCGTTGATTGGCATACAAAGGGAGAAAAGCAGTGATTTGTAAGGAGTAGAGAGTTGATCTTAAAGAACCATTTCACACAGCATTTGAGGCAATTTTCCTTGGTCAAAAAGTGACTAACAAAGAAAACAGAGTTGTTTTAATCACTAATAAAACAAGATATTACTGTGGACAAGCTAACTAACCTTCTTCCAATAGAACTTGATTGCTAGGGTCATCACAAGAGAACAGTTTTTAAAGTTAAGGGGCTTGCTATCAATTTGAAAGAGGCCTTTGTTGTAGAGAGTTAAAATCTACACAACCTCTAAAGGAAAAAATAGGGATTGAAAGGTAAAGTCATCATAGTTTATTGAAGATCTGTTTACAAAGGGCAGGTTGCTTGGCTGAATCAAATATCAAACAGTGATATCAGAAAGAGAAGTAGTGATAGAATGGTAATGGCTTATTGAAAGTTTATAAAGTGTTAGCAGGCAGTTAAAGGGAAAGCACAGCTTGCTTTTTCAAAGACTTATCATTTTTATCAAAAAGGAATGTCAGTGTGTTATTTTAAGAGAGTTTTCTTTCTTTGAATAAATTGGAGATTCACACAGTCTCTAAGAAAATGAAACAGAATGTGTGTAGAGGGTATTTAACAAATCTGAAGGAGTCTTTGAAAACAATGATTTCAAAGAGCACCATGTCCATCAAAACTACAAAGAAGCAGTGATCTCACAAAGGAAGATATTGATTGGGAAAAGTGTTTTTATCAGTTTAAAAGGGGTTTTGCTTAGTCTTTTAAATAACATTGCCTTCATAAAAACAAAGTTTGAAGAGAAGGGGTTTTTATACCAAATAAAAGGAGACTTCTTTTCAATAAACCACAAACATTTCTTGTTAAAGGCCTCTTGGCTCAAACATAATAATGAAGAGATGACTTTAGGGATGACGAGGAACAAGGAAAAGAGTCTAAACATAGTAGTGATAATGAAGAGCAAAGTGATGGGTAGTGAGGCAATAATGAAAAGGAACATTTATGCAGCCAACAGAGCAATGAGCATGAGGGTGATGAAGTACAAAACAGTGAAGGGAAAGAGCATGACAGTCATGAAGAAAGTAGTGGCGAAGACAAACAAGGAAACCCTCAAGCAAGCAATGATGAGGGCAATCAAATACAAAACACGTATCATGAAGGGCATTCTCCAAAGCATGTGCTATTTGCCTCTCCTAGGCAAGGGGCCATGATTTCTTCACCAAAACTAGAATGCCAAACAACAAAGAAGAAAACCAAGAAAAGCTTAAAACTGCCCAAAGAGGGCGCCCGGTGAGAAAAAGGGAGAAAGACACCTCTAGGCTTGGAATTTTGGCCCGAGTTTCTAGACATGTTTCTAAAAACCCTTGAGGGTCATGCTCGCCAAGTTTGGGCAAAATTCGACATATTTTGGTTTTTTGTCATTTTTGGGTTTTTCCAAAACTCATGGGCATCGCCATTTCAGTTTGGGGCATCATCAAAGGATGCTAATGGTATCATTGGATGCCATAATTTCATGAGCACATACTCAGAAATTTTCAGGTCATTTGAAGATCATTTTCTCCCCCAAAATGGCGAAAAACGCTCGCTTTTTCTACACTCTGCCCGGTCTATCAGCAAGGCTTATTTTTTGGTTTTTTACACAGAGGCCTGTTTTTGGAGGACTTCTATTGGTAATTTTGGATAAAAATAAAAATTTTCAGAAATTATACACTCATAGCTTTCCAACGAGCTATCATGAGCCTCATTTCGACATCAGGAAGGCTTCCAAAAGTTGCCGACAAGTCAGGGGACCTTTTGCTGATGTATTTTTTGAGTATTTTTGTAAAAATTGAACCTTTCAAAACTGCTTTTTCCTCATGTGCATTTAGCTATTTTTGTACATGAGAAGTTATGAAAAATCAATTTATTTCCCTCTTTTAGCATTTTTTAGATATTTTATGAGATATTCTGTGCCTTGGGCTTTGCAAAGCCTCAAGGACAAAATAAGATATTTTGGATAGGTCAATAAGATTGCAAGTTGAACTAAGAGGTTTTCCTCACTTGGGCCTATATATTCCAAAGGCTTTCATTGTAAACAGAGGCTGAACTTGATGAATAGAAGCAATATATGGTCATATAAGCTTTGGAATAAATTCTTGTCTCATGCTTTTGGATAGTCTCTTGGATGTTCTTGGATGATGAAAGAGGATTGTTGTTGGATTCCATGACTTGGTAGAATGGTATAATGTCTCTTTCTTTGTTTTTTTTTCTAGTTTTCATTCATAAATCCATGTTCTTGCTTGCTATAGGACATTAGAGAACAAATTTGAGACATGCCCTTGGAGGCACCTCAAATTTCCTTTTTCTTCATAGCTTCCATGTTTTCTTCATTCTTAGTCACATTAAAGAATTCTTGATTTCTCTTTAATAACTTAAGGATATTTTTGCTTGTTTCATTCATGGTTTTATGCATGCTAAGTATGATTTACGGTATGCCCTGATTACTCATGGCTAGCCATAGCTCCATCCGTGAAATTTCTCTTTGACTGATTAGATTTTCATTTGTTGAACCAAGGAGGTCTTGTTCTGATCTTTCCCTTTTCCTAAGACTATGCAATCTTGTTTTCAAAGTGCCCAACAACTTGAAGTACTGTGTTTAGGCATTCCGACATAGTGATTTGAGTTTTTTGTCTGTCTTAAGTGTATTTCCCAAAGTATGATAACCATTTCCCAAAGTTAGAGAGTTATATATCTCTATGCATGGCTTGAATGTTTATTTCTATGTATTGATTAGTTTATAGTTACATTTCTCATGATTAATGGTTTTCCCTACCATGTTTATGTCAGCTATTAAACTAGTTATGCCTGGAATCCTTTGTTATTCACAAACTTGATGTCCATCTTAGTCCATTTTGCCCAAAGATCCATTTTACCTCGAATCAAATCGGCCCTTCAAAAACCTTGTATCACCATCTGATAGCTTTCTTGACCTCTTCGACCCCATAGCCCAGTTGATCTGACATATTTTTACCTATCTGATATCTTTGATCAGTTTCATCCCTCACAACTTAAAAACCAAAACCAAAAAATCTACTTCATAACTAGCCTAAAATGATAACACAATAAGAAAACACACAGATATCCCTTACACAAATAGAGAGAGCCCTCTCTGAGTCCAGGAAGGCTAGGTCCTTGGGCTCCAAAGACTGGTTTGATGTTACACTGTCATTTGGCTTGCCAATCAGCCAAATCACGAGACCCTAACAGGTCTCAACTGACCTTCGAGAAAATCGAACCGCAAACCTCCAGGGTGGGAGCACAGTGCTCCACCACAAAACCATCGGTATTTTTTATTAACCATAATATGTGATTCCTATTTAAATTTTAATGGGTTGTGTATTGGAGTTCGTGGCTAGGGTTAACGACTGGCCCCCGGTCTACCCAACCCACAAAACCGTAGGTCAGGCATCCAGGGGTCGTGGGGCTAAACTCGGCCCCAACACCACATATCAACATAAATTCCAACTATGAGTTCATGGTGGGTCAATTAACCGACACCCAAACCATGGCACCAACATACAAACCACAAGTTTAAACAACAGTTCAAACCTCTGGCCGGAACTATGGTGATACCATATTTCAATACTCAAAACCACATTTCCATGAGGTTTGAAACTCTGATGGAAATATGGTGTTACCACAGTAAGAGCGGGGTTTGGTTATGATTTTGGTGCACAAAAATTTAAATGAAACCCGTGACTCACCAAAATCAACCACATGACAACTACAATTCATGGGCGGAGTTAACCTTGGTGGGATTTGTTCAAACAACCCCACATCCAACAGCTATAATGGTGCCACTTTGCTCGTTTTTATAGGTTTGTGGGGGTCAGTGGCTTTTAAAGTGTCCAAAAATTTGCACCCAAACTAGAACGAATCTCGTTAGTATGGGGAAAATTTGTCACTCCACGTGGCTGAAATGTGCGGAAATTGTAGGATGAATTGCAGGCGGGTATGAATTGGAGGATAGTTAGTAGAAAAGTTGTTATAGAGCATAAATTAGACATTTTTGGACCTTTTTGAGGGTAAAAAGAGCCCAAATATGGGTTTTTTTTATTGTTCTGGAGCCATTGGATACAATATTTTTTCATTTTTAGTACTACAGGTTTATGTAAACACATATTTTTTAGCATAATGAAATAGGCTCAACATTAGCAGCTAGACCAGGAGATGTAGCCCAGGAGTGGTGAAATCCTTCATCATTTGTTGTCTTGTGTTTCTGTTATGGTAGTATTTTCTCTGTTATTTTTTGCAAAACTTATTTTAAGATAATCATCTATGTGTTATTGCAACTTACATAATTGCATAAAAATCCTAAAGCTTTCATTAGAAAATTTCATAAAAAACCTACAAGTTTTCATATACATATCAGTTTGGTATCAGAGCTTTGGTTCTTTGGTTGTATTGAAGGTTTATTTTTGTTTCAAGTGTTTCTGATGCTTACAAGATTGAATCTCAAAAGAGGAGAATTAAAACTTATGGGAGCAAGTCCTCAAGCTAGTTCAAGGAGAGGACATTTGCCACAATATCCACCACAAGTTTCACCATAGGCCTCACCAGTCATGGAACATGAAGGAGAGCCAGACAATATGATTTAGGATGAGAATCCTTTTAGGAAATCATTCTTTTACATGAATGATATGGTGAAAGTTCCCTATGAGGAAAGGAATTCAATGTTGCAAGGTGAGACCTCAAAGTCTCCAAAGGGAAATGGAGGAAATGGAGACAAGCCTCCAAAATGGAATGTAGTTAATGGTGATAAACCATCTCTAAATCCATATTTTTCCTCACCTTCTTCTTCACCATCATCATCTTCTACATCAACCCCTTCATAAACACCTCCACATTCTCCAAAGGGACATGGTAAAACTGCATTTTTGAACTTTGACATAAATTTTTAATTGCCTATGTATAATGGAGAGGTAAATGCTGAGAAATTAGATAATTGGGTTCGTCATCTTGAAGTGTATTGAAGGATACAAAGGATCAAAGATGATGAGACCAAGATTCATCTTGCTTCATTAAGTTTGGAAAGTGTAGCACTTATTTTGTGGGAGGGAAAAACTCAAGAGGACATGAAGAAACATGGTAAGGTTTTATTCTCTTGGAATGTTTTTTTGTTTCATTAAGAAGATAGTTTTATCCTTTAGCATACATGCAGAAATCTATCATGGATTGCCAAAACTTTAGAAAATTAAAGTGTCAACGTGTGCAAAGGTATACTCAATAGTTTAGAAGGAGATCATTCATTTTGGGTGTAGATTTATCCTCTCAAGGAACTTTACTCAAATACATTTGAGGATTACATAGCTACTTGAGACACACTATTGTCATGTTTACCCCTACAAATTTAGATGAAGTTTGTGTACATGCAACACATGTAGAAGCAATAGGGAAGAATGGTTCTGATGAAACGAGCGAGAACTCATTTGAGTCTGGAGACAAAGGAAAGGGGAAGTTCAAAGGAAAATGGAAGAAGAATGTTGCCATCATGTTTCCATCAAGAAGGAGGGAGAAAAAATCACATTTAAACATTGTTCCAAAGAAGGCCATGATGAAGACTATTGTTGGAAACTTCATCTTGATATGAGACCCACAAATTTTAACAACAAGGAGAAAGAAAACGCTGCTGCAACTATACAACAATATTCAGGTTTTTATTCTATATATGAAACAAATATCCCAACCATGGGTTTGAAAGGTATGGACATTGCAAGTACTAGTTCTTCAAATAGCCGCAATGAAACTCAATATGAAAAAACAAGAATAGAGTTGTTCCATATTAGAGTTACTTCAAAACATACCAAGATAGATACATTGCTTGATAGTGGATCACAAGCAAAACTTATTTTAGAAGATATTGTAATGAAATTGAATTTAGAAACCATTCCTCATCTTAAACCTTATCCTTTAAGTTGGGTATGTGAGAATGCAAAATTTCAAGTGACAACGAAATGTATACTTGTATTTTCCATCAAACTTTCTTGATGAGGTATAACTTGATGTAGTTCCACTTGATATATGTGGTATTGTTTTGGGAAGCCCATATCTATATGATAGGAGGGTATTTTTTCATTTCCATGAGAAAAAATATCATTTGTTCAAGAATGGGATTGATTACATTGTTAGAGCACATAAAAATAAATTGATTTTATCTCTTTTGAATGTTGGACAAATGAAGAGGATTGTTAATGCTAGTTATAATTTTGCAGTGTTAATGTTCAAGCACAAAGATGTTGAGGAATATAAAGCCTTTCAAGGATATGAATCGGGTTTGAAATCTGATTTTGTTAAACACAACAATGGTGAGCACCCTAAATAGACAAGGCACATGAGAACGATAAAATTTTGATGCGCTATTACTCACAATGATACATATTTATCTTACATGGAGTGAGCCTTGGATTCCATATTCCAGGGTCTCTTGGACATCCTATGTTCGTTCATCCTCTACACCTACCCATAGAGGATTAGGTGTCCAACATTCCCCCCCTTAATCCAAAGGGGTGTGTGTGAGTCCAAGAAGAGAGTTGTAATACAAATCTACAAAGTATGCATGGCAGCACTTAGGCTAAATCAACTCTCTGACATGTTGGCATAAAGAGGTGGTTTAAGGATGACCACCAACACTGGAATGCTTAGTGTAGTTCCTGGAACTCTTCCAAATTTGGAAAGAAGCTAAGTGCTTCTGCTAGAGGAAGTGTCCCTCATATTTGAAGAGGGAGACCTTCAACCTAGAAGAAGGGAGGTCTACAACCTATGATGGTTTAAGGATGAACACCAACACTGGAATGCTTAATGCATTTCCCGGAGCTCTACCAAAGCTGGAAAGAAGCTGAAGTATTCTGCTAGAGGAAGTGCTCTGAATTCTTTGAAGAGGAAGAATAGCAACCTCAAATGGATGGTTTAAGTTTTTCCACCAACCAAAGGAATTCTCATGGGCATCCGTGTCTCTGGCTACAAATTTGAATCTGGAATGACAAGTTGTGGCTCAGGCTCGCTTGAA
Source organism: Pinus albicaulis (assembly GCA_034641835.2). Taxonomy (NCBI): domain Eukaryota; kingdom Viridiplantae; phylum Streptophyta; class Pinopsida; order Pinales; family Pinaceae; genus Pinus; species Pinus albicaulis. Next base: position 1,563,451,904 of record CM076579.1, on the reverse strand, counting down.
GTGTTTTGTCTCTGGCTACAACTCTGAATCTAGAATGACAGGTTGTGGCTCAGGCTCGCTTGATGTGTCTTCGAAGCTTGTAGATGACCACCATTTTTGCCCCTGTGAGGTACAAGGTGAGATGATGGAAAAAACCCAACTGCAATATTGTTCAATATTTGAGAACAAGTTCTAACATGCGACTTAAACATCTTCTTGGATGTTGATGCCCATTGCCAAGAAGCGATCCATCCAAGATGAATCTTTGTTCTTGCATGAGGCTTTTTTTTTAAGCATCTATGTGAAGAATGGGTGTGTCGACCACAGTGCTTGCATGGGTGAAGATCGAAACAATGATCTTTCATATGTCCAACTTGATCATAATGTTGGCATTTTAAAATCTACTGTTGTTGCTATGGAAGAGGAGTAGGATCTGGAACATCTGAATGTGAAATGTCATAAAGAAATCTGGCACTCTGAAATTTTATGGGCTTGGAATATGTTAGTCTCCTATACCAATAGGTGTCATTTTTCATGATTGTCTTGATTGAACTATGGAATATGTTCAAACCTTTTTCTTGAGAAAAGGTGTTCCATATTCTTGAAAAAAACCAAAAAATCAAAAAATTTAAAAGATGTAAAGAGGGTATACCCTAAAAGAAAAATCAAAGGGTAAGAAAAATAAAATGGTCAAAAAAGTGAAAGAAATGAACCCCAAACAAAAAATAGACCAAGGAAAGTGTGCAAATCCAAATGCCACTACTATTTCATTTTTGTAAATAAGTAATTGTGTGCATCTTGTCAAACTTTTGCCACAATTTATGAAAGGTCAAACTGTTTAAACTTGACTTATTCATATTTCAATTTCATGTTATAGAATAGAGAATAAATATCTGACCAAACAGTTTAATCTTGGCAGATAAGTAGATAGGTAGAGTTATTAAAAGGTGCTCAACAGTTTAATCTGAGCCCTTGGATGTAATAAGGGTAGAAATAGATAGATTTATCATGTAAAAAGAAAAGGTTGAAAAGGGTTTGCAAGTCCAAATGCACCCTAATAAAGAAGAGCAAATGGTAGTAGTAGATAGGGTAGGTAGATGGTGTTGCAAAAGTTTTATCTCATGAATGATGCTGCTAAATGTTTTTGATCCCTTACTTTCATCACAAATACTGAAGCAGGAAATACACTGGAAAATCACAGCAAGCAAAGTCAAAATCATTAACTTCCTTCATCACTTTCCCCTTAAAAAGTTTTACTAATTTCCCCCAAAGTACTAAGATATTTGGAGATCAAAGGGGCTCAAGGCATTTCCTTGACTTTTGGAGGGACCGGAACCTCGGCCTAATGATCAAAAAGACCTAAGTACTTGAGATAATTCATCATTATAATCATTCATCTTTAATATTTTCCTAAGTAAAATCCCATTTTGCTTAGGAAAATTATGCAAAATTCCATAAAAATCCCTCAAAATAACTTACTATTCTAAGTTTAAGTGTTGAAGATGAGATATTGCAATTTACTTCAGAAATTGTCACTTTCTTAGATGAGCAAAGTGTTTTGAGTTCCCTTGTCCCTTTGTCATATTAATGTTTAACTCTAGTTACTAAATCCCTAGTGAAAATGCCTTATCCTAAGTATATAATTCCTTTTAAATTAATATCCCAAAAAACCCCTCTATTATGTTTTAACCAAAGTATTTACTTCCCAAATATTCATTAAAAACCCGCTTCATATGCCCTTCGGTTAAATATATCCTTATATCATAGTCCCGCCCCTATGGTAATTAAATAATGTTTATCTATTACCATATAAATAGAAATATCGAAATAACGTTTAAACATGTAATTCTATATGTTTAACACAAAAAGAATAAACCTGAAGTTTTATTTTTAAAACCAAGACTTCGGAAAAGCCCCTATGCCACCGTGGCCCATCCACCTGGCATTCCACCCGACGTTTCAACCACAAATGAAACCCCGCCGCGACCCCTCTTTCCATTATACAATGGGATTAATTAATTATTAGAATTAATTAATAACCAACTACTTCCACCAATAAACTCCCGCCCGGGGTGATTAATTAACGATAAATATATTGGGCCCGCACCATTTAACTTCCCACCATCTCCCCGTCATTTCAACCATCGGATCGCCCCTCCAAAGATCAACGCTCCTCGGCAATTCCGCTACCCATCCTTTGTCAGAGCTTTAACGCGCGGGGGCTTGGTGGTATTTGACCAGTCTCTCGTCCACGTGTCGATACTCTAATGGAATCGATGCCCGCTCATTCAATACCACCTTTGTCCAGAAGCAGTGCGGGGACTAACCGCTTACCGCCCGGCCCCCCTGCCCCACGTCAGCCCGTACCAAAGTGACGTCACTCCTCGAAAAACTAAAAACCCCTTTTTTGACTTTGGAAATAAAACAAATTTGCGTGTTTTTATGTCATTTTCATCATTTGAACGCGACTGTGCTTTCCACTACGAATTTCAAATTTCCACTGAAATCCACTGTTCAATTCGATTTCGCTCCAGAATTCCGCCAGACCTGTGTTCAAGCATCATCCTGCTACCGCCTGATACCTGTTAAAAGCCAGCTTTCCTCCAAGAACAGGTATTTATCCTATAGCGCTTCGAACTTCAAAAGAAAGTCTGTTTTCCTTGTTTTCCACTGGATTAGTGATTAAATCTTATCACTGAGATCATTCCCTGAGGTTTTAAAACTATGAATTGTTCCCCTGAAACTGCAATTGTGTTAATTCCCTTCATTTAAATTGAAATTGCACCCGGCCTATGAAGAAAAACCAGAAACCTCCATTTTGAATCCACAAGAACCAAAATGGAGGCCCCGGCAGCTTTGAATGTAACTCCACTGAATGCCCCTCACCGAGAGTTAGAATATTTACCTTTAGTAGATAAATATTTCCAGATTAAAGACTTGCATTTTGATGAAAGTCCCCTTTTGAGTTATTTTCGCTGCAGAGACGAGTACTCGAAGGGGCAAGATCTCATTGGGTTGTGGGAATCCAATCTCCCGAGATATCTCATCCCCTCAGTCATTTTTTTCCCAGAAATCATCCACTATTGCCATTCTAACTATGATCCCACTCAGAGAGCTGTAATATCCCCTGATCAGAGTGTTCTTTTCCACATTACTCCCCAGGCTATCAATGCAATGCTACATTTTGAACCAGGTCAAGAACTAGCACCTTTGTCTATAGAAGCACTGATTGAAAAATCTAATCAATTGACCCCAGAAAAATTGAAGTCCATTTGCCAGAATTTCATGCTGCCTGAACATCAACCTAAGGGACTTCCTCCCTATGGTTTTTATTATTTCACTAAGTTGGGAAGGCTCATCCTAAATATGATATCTTTTGTCTTGGGTTTCAATACCAGTGAATATGTTGATGAGATAACCCTGGTTTTGCTGTCTATTTTTACTCCTAGGCAACCTCCTGAAGTTAAATATGACTTTGCCTCCTTCATAGCCAATAAGATCCATGATCAGTTCATGAGGCTAGATGATGAGAAAGTTTTCAAATATTCCTTAGTTATTTATCATCTCATTATCTTCTATCAATCAGAAAAGTTCCCTTTCCCTGTTAAAAAGCTTGATGCCAAGGGAAACCCTAGGTCAGTTATATTTTGGTCTCCCATAATTCATTCTTCCTATAAGTCTCCATATTCCTATACTGAGTTCATCGATCTTTTTGTATATCTTGCAACTACCTTGTTGACAGGAATCCCTCCTTCAAGGCTCAGTAATGAAATCAAGAAGACCTTGCAACTTTCAAGGACTTATAAAGTTGGAGATTGGTATTTATATCAAAACCATTCAGTCATCAGAATCTATGGATGTGAATTACATCCATTCAAGTTGCCAAGATATGTGCCCATGAGAATTTTTGCCTTGGAATATTTCAGGCAAATGAATAATTCAGATGTGATCCATTTTTGTAGTCTGAAGAAGAAAGCCCAATTAAGGATCAAAAGTCAATTAGGTCCTTTCATCTGCAACTCTAGGGAGGCTGAGCAAGAAGCAGAAAACATACTGCAAAACCATTGCAAGTTCCAAAGAATTTTTCGTTGGGTTCCTTATGACCCATTTGGTTTTATCTGTGAAAAGAGAATAAAGAACAAGTCATCCCCTTACATACACCACAAGATTCCTCAAATAGAACAATATGCCAATCAAGATGAATGGGTGGCAGAAACACTAATTGAAGAAGAAAGTGAAGAAGAAAAAATGAACAGAATAATGAAAGATCTTGAGAAGAAGTATGACCTAGAATCTTGTGATCAAGTGCAGGTACCTCACATTGGCACTTCTTCAGCAGCAAATCTACAGCAGACATTACAGGAAGGCAGTTCACCAGTGGCAACAGAATCAAAAGGCAAAGGAAAGGAACCTGAAATTCAGGTCATTGAAACTTTAGTCATGGCAGAGAAACCTCAAACTTCCAGAGCACTTGATCAAACACAAGTTTCTCCCACTCAGGTAAAACATCCTGAAGTTTCAGAATTACAAACTCCATCCAACATGGAAATAGGAAAGAAAAGGTAGGTTCCAGACACTACTCCTCCTAAAGAGTCCTCAGGAATACATCAAGCCAAAAAACATAAACCGAACCCACTTCCAGATGTGGAAATCATAGATGAGGTGTTTGATGATGGAAGAGAAGACAATCAAATAACTGGTTCTGTTAGTGTGACCCATACAGAGTAGAAAGGGAAAGCTTTGCACAAGCAGTTAAGTACTGAAGTATCCTCCTTTAGGCCACCAAAAACAGATACAGGGGATATAAAAAGAACTTTCATCAATATAAAGGCAAAGAATGATCCATTGATAATGAAAGTATATGATCAATATCTGAAATTGGCTCCACATAATCAGGAAAGGTTAATGTCAGCATTTGACATTTCACAAGGCAAAATGATAATGAGCCACTTCAAGTCAAAAGTGCCAAAACCCATGACAACAGCTGATTATATTAGAACAAATTTTGAGGTCCTGGCAAAGGATATTCATCCTTTGGACCAGATAGAGCTGCATAAACAAACTGGGGAAATGGTGTATTCCACTCTTACCAATAAAGCCATGGCAGCCCTAACGCTGCAAGATTCTTTAAATAACACAAGCGCCCAATTGCAAATTGAGAAGGCCTATTCTCAGGCCAAAGATAACAGAATAAAGTCTCTGGAAGACATAATTATCAGCTTGGGTCACAACCCCAAAGATATTAAAAGCATTGTGGCACTAATAAAGAAGAAGGATGATGACATAGCTGCACTGAGAAAACAGCTAAAATTGCCAGCCTCAAGGCACCCTCAGACCCAAGAAGTTTTGAAGGGGAATTCACAAGAAGAGGTAATGGAGTTGTTCTTAAAAGTAACTGAGCAACTAAGTGAAACAGAGAAGGAATTGGAACAAGCTTTAAAGGAAAAGGAAGCTATCAAGCAGACATCCACCACATAAGCTACTACAACCACAGGTACTACAACAGCAAAGCAACAAACAGAGCCAGAGCAGGTAAACACTTCTGGTTTAAGTTCTGATGAGTTAATAAAACAAATGGAAAGTTTACAATTAAGAGTCACAGAACTTCAAACCACAAAGTTACAATTAAAAGATTTGGAGCAGAAGTATGATACATCTAAGAAGACAGTTGCTGATAATACCAGGGAAATCAAAAGATTGGACAGATTAGTTAAGGCTTTGGAAAAAGATCTTTCACTAGAAAAGCCTTTGAAAGAAATAAATGAAATTCTTTGGGGTAATATAATTGAGTTAATAAAAAGTATTTGGCCCTCTATTCAAGCAATTTTTGAACAAAATGACCTGATTAAAGTAGCTCAGGAAGAAATAAATAGAACAAGAGATGAACTAAGAGGTAGACCTGAGCAGGCCAATCAACTTATTCAATTTTTTAACACCCGAACAAAACAACAGCTTGCAAGACTAGGAATTGAAGACAGGACCGGCACTATTTTGATGATAAAAAGAGTTTTCATCAAAAGAACGTTTATTCAGAATTTAGAAAGGAAGTGTTCAGATATTTTGGCTGATATTAATGATTTTAGAGAAAAATTTCAAGTTTTGTTAGACAGTGGGTTACCCAGTCCAATGCTCTCACAGGACCAAATAATGGAATTTGAAACCTATGTCAAGAAAATAGATATCCATGCTCAAAATACAACTGCTAGTTCTAGCAGTTTGACAGAAACAACGTTGCCAATAGGGAGAAATATTTATGACAGGTTGAAGAATTTATTTCATCTTGAACATGAAATAAAGTATTTGTTTCCTAATGAACCCACTTTTTACAAACTCACAGAGGCTGATGAGACATTGAGGAAACTTAAAAGGACTATGATACCAGAAGATCAATGGTGGAATGACCTATTGGAAATTCTATGAAAATTATCTTCAGTATGAGAATTTTATCTTTTTACTATTATGTGAAAGATAAAAAGGAGCACAGATGAAAGAGTATCAGTTGAACAGGTTAAAGAGTATCCGTAAAGACAAAGAGTATCAAAAAAGAAAAGAAATTACTCCAAGGGACAGCACCGAGCCCTATTTCAGCACTTACCTCCAGCACATCAGCAAAATGAGGGAACCGCACATCAGCAGTTACCTATTATTCTATCCACGAGACCATTTGTCTCCTGTTTATTTGTAAATTACTCCTTAGTCACCCTAGATTATTGGCTAGGTTAGTGTGAGATTTTTTCAAGTATTTTTTGTATAAATAAACCCTCAAAGAGAGTATTGAGGGTGGATTCTATTACTTTGCTGTAACATTGAGATTTTCGGAATAAAAGCATTTTGGAGAAATTTATTCGTGGCTTACTGGATGACGATTTGAAGCTTGGGATTTTTTGCAGGATTCATGTGTTGGACTGTAGTTCAATAAGTCTTTCTACCCTTTGTCTTAAGTTTTATATCAGTTTATAATATCATTATGTCCATTTCTAAATAATTTACATAAAGGATTGAATCATAATTTACTTAATTGTACTCTGATTTCAGATGTGATTGTTCTTAATGTTTTCCTCTAAATTGGTTATAAGCACGAATTCTTAAATGCTCTTGCTTTGCTAATTTAAACATTGTTGATTACTATAATAAAGAATTCTTCATTGCTCTTTGTTTGTAGTCATCTCATTTCTTTCTTTTGAACATGGTGAAAGATTCTTAGCTGCCTTTCATCTCTTCAAAATCATCCCATCCACTTTAAATTTTAAGGATTGTTCTATGTCTAGCTACCTTGCCCTGTAAAGCCATCTTGTGTGTAGAATAGAAATCCAGTAAAACCATCCTTTGACTCCATAGCCCAATGGACTGAAAAATTTCAACCTTGCCCTTAGTTTGTGGATTCCACCATTTTTCAAACAAACTCTTGGATCTATAACTAGCCTAAAAACTTCTAAGAACAAAGATAAATTATAAAGAGAGAGCCCTCTCTCGATGTAGATTGGCTAGATTCTGCATCTGAAGGTTGGTTTTTGGTTACCTCGGGTATAATTTCCTTTTCCACAACTTCAAGGAAAACCTGAGAGATAACAGAATAGTCTGGAATATGAAAGGACAATTCCTTGTCATATCCAAGACCTGTTTGGTGCTTGTTGTGAACAAACTCTTCCCAAGGCCTGATGATGGGCTTGGGAGGCGCGAGATGGATGTTTGCTTCTGCGTGCAAATATAATCCTATACTGGGCATTGAATGTGAATCAAGCACATCATTATTGGCTTGCTGCTTATGGGAGTCTCTTTCAACGTTCTGAACAAAACATGTTCAGAATGGTGACTCCGTTGTTGTAATTCTTCTTGTTGGAATTGAGATTCAAGCTACAAAAAATCAAAATTTTCTTGTGCATATTGTAGACATGTATGAATGTCAAGGAGAGTTCCCTTTTCAATTTCAACTATATTACGAAAAGTAGAGTGTATTGAAGTATTTAGCAACTCTAATAATTCAGTGATTCTAGTCATTTTGTCAACAACTCAACTTCACTAAATGAAAGTTGTGTGCAATGTTAATAGGAAACCAATTAATATTATATCTCTTGGCTTGGATTTGAATTGCGTAATATTTAGTATATAATACCAATGCTACACATATACAATCGTGAAATATGGACAAACTATTATATGCCACTTTGAAAGAATCTCCCAAAACCACTTCAAATTACACTTAAAATACCACTTCCAATGTCACATCTAGTGCATTTTCTAATAGCGTCCCTAGAAATGTGGATTTTAATCCAAATATCTATGGGGATTTAGTCACAAAGTTGCTTTTGCAGATTATGAGATATTTTTTTTGGTTCAAATGCTACCAATCCTTATACCAACCTATATAAACTTAAACCAATTGGTACTAGCACAAAGGGTATAACTCTACATGGACCAGCTCTCATGTATAAATAAATCAATTCTTGAGAAATGGATTTTGAGCATTTGCAGTGGAAATCCACAACATTTCAAGTAACCAACATCTTCTCAAATTCATGCTAGTGTTTCTGTGACACAAATAAACAATGAAAATCACCAAATGTTTGGCAGCTTGGCCCTCCTGCATGACCCTAGCATATACCACATCAGAACTCATGCACGACCACAAGAGCAGAGAAAACGCATGAGCCAAAGCGATGGCAAGCCCCTCGAACATGAATACAAGTGGTGATTCCAACAAGGACCCAAATACGGAAACCACTTCAAATGATGTAGGAAGTCCCCATGACTCGTCCAATGCTGCTATTATCAATACCGCCAAGCCTTCGATCGTTCACTTACCATAATTCAATGAGGGAAGCTCACCCCCACGCCACCAATAAATTTACAAAATTCCTAGATATTCAAGCTAGTTTTCCTCCACGCAGGATCGAACTGCGAAATTTCACACCTGGGCTCAGAGTTCACAATGGAGAGCTATAGGGTATGTGAGGGAGTTGGCGACGGAGGTCAGGTCTACGGATATGGGAGGTCGGTGAGAGCAGTGGGATGCCAGAAGTGGAGGGAGGCCAGTAGTGGATGGAGCCCGTGGGACGTGATGGGAGGTTGACGGAGGGAGAGGAAATGGTTGACGAGGACCATGCAGGTGAGGAGTGAAGGTTGTAGGTGTTTCGGGGAAAATCACCCTAGAGGTTTGTTGGGTTTAAACCTCCACAAAGAAGGGCATGCTACTTAAGAAGGACTCACACAACCATACATGTTCATGAAAAACTAAATAGAGCAGATCGAGGAAGTTACCCATAGGTCCTACGGTTGAAGCAGATCCCGCGGGGTCCAAACCCCCAGCAACCCTTCTTCCTTCTTAACCTGAAAGACAAGAAGAAACAAGCACGAAGGACTGGTTGTACAATATATATCTACTCTAAATGTTAGTGAAATCCATATGAAACATTAAATAAACCATAATAAATGCTTAAATAACAATATTCTCATATATGCAAGTGGACACTAACACGTATATTTCAGGAACAAGATGGTTCTTCTGTATTATAAATAGCATGTACAGAAATAACGAGTGGAGAGATCACCTGAATCCTTCCACGATCTTCGAGCAGACCGTCGTCCGGATCCGTCCCACCCTTGCCTCGCTAAGATTCCTTCCGAACTAGTGCATACGAGATGACATATAAAGAGATGAGCATCTCCAGGAAACAAGGGTTTCCTGTAATGAACTGGGAAGTGCAGGAGGCACGGGAATTCAGACTTGGATAGGGAATACCAACAGAGTATAATATCAATAATTTCTCTCTCCCCCTTAGGCCATACACATGAGGGGCTTTTATACTCCCTCAAAGTAGTTTCAACAGTTGGAAACAGTTGGCCACGTGCTGGGGTGGTTGAACTACCAGAGTAACCATCAACCCAGCCCGAAAATAGGGAATTTTTATATATTTTTTTAATGATTTTAATGGCATACGTGGAAAAGTGCATGTGGACTCGCATATACACGCGGAAAAGTCTGGGCATAACCGCATATGGGGATTTTTACACTGTTTTTTAGTGAATTTGTCCAAGTCTATAGGAATGGGTGCCCAAAACCATAAAAGCAATCATGAATCATATGAAGGTGAGAAATGATGCTATAACAGATGCCCCCTAATATATGAGGTCAGAAGGGGTACATGATGGCCGAAATGTATTATGCACATAGAAAGAACTTCGCAAGGACAAGAGAGGACTTCACCATATTTCAGCCTGCCAAAAACCAATGAAAGAAAATAGAGAGTCAAATCATGCTGAGGCAGGCATACCCATGCTCAGTCAACAATACATCATATAGAAAGTACTGAATAGATCCAACATGTATACAAGTATAGCTGAACTGAAAGTACACAATGAATCATCTGAGCATGGCCCGGAAATATAAGTCTGAATCAATGTCCAAGTATCACATATAGAATGCTGATCAAGGATGGTGCAACTGGATGTCTGATCATATAAGTAACTGAATCTTCAAGTACCGAATCATAAGAGGTGGAACAAACGGTACAATCACGCAACTCGGGAGCCAACATATAGGATGCTGCTGTACTGAACTGCAACATATAAGGGTGGACGGCATCACTGGCAGAAACTGAATGGACTGTCAAAAGTGAACCGAGAAATGTTGATGCAACCCGAGGTCTTCATCGATCACTATGGCACAATTCTACACAATGGGAATAAATGAGCTGAAGTCGACCATGTGAGAAATCGTTGGATTACCGGTCAATGATGTATACCATTAACCAACGCGAGACAACCCACCAATAATGAAAATGAGTGTCAAGGTGCCCCAGTACAATCTGACAAGTGCGAATGAATGAGTTGAAGTTGAACACTTGAAAGAATCTACCAATCGGGAGGCAATGACGAATCCCCACTGTCGATAGCGAAGAGTTTGCCACTAATGACTGCAAAACCTAAGGTACTAACAAAAAGACTCTAGACCTTATTCCCAGAGCAATGAGTCGGAGTCGATGGGAAAATATCTGCTGGAAGGAAGGCATTAAGGCATCCCACATCAGTCCAGCACGAGTGTAACCCGCAGGCCAAGATTTGGAAGGAATCAGACGAAGTAGAGTGACGGAACCAAACTGAAGTACATTTCCGACATGCACAAGATGAAGCTAGCGCACGGAAGAAACCCTCTGAACCAACCAATAATGAAAGCTGACACAGAGGCGAGAAATCCATCGATAGGGTCAAATGGAAATCAAGGTACTGCACGAATCCCAAGTGTGATAATGTGTGCTGACGTCGAACACAGGGGAAACCACTCAGTCAAAGACCCATGATGATGATCAAATGCTGAGCACGAGGTCACCTATCAATGATGGAAATAGGCCCAAGGTGCGACTCTAGGTTTGCTCTCAGAGCAATGTGTCGTAGTCGATAAGAGACAAACCCGCCGGCAAGAATTCAATGGGGACCTTCTCAAACCAGCACGAGCAGAAGACCAAAACATCTGATGTGATAGAACAAGATACTGACAAGACCGGGAAGGCCGACTGAATAATGAGTCAAGAGACACCGCAGAATGGCCGACTCTGGTTAGAATTCCCTTGAACAAAAGCACGACTCGTGATGACCATGGCAGTAAAAAGTGACACTGTATAAGTCTGTTATGCAGGAGGCAGAACAAACTCTCCATATGATTGGAAGAGATAACCAACCGGGGGAGGACTGACAAGTGAAACAAGGGATAAGCTGAACCTAGGTCAAAAACTAAAACCATCCCAAATGTAGGAAATATATATAAGTATATGTGCTTTGTTCAAGGCCGACAAACTGACTCTGTACTACCATCAAAACAACGAAGATACATCCCGTTCCTACTCTTTTTGTTATATTTTATTTTTTTGTCTTTTTCATATAATAAGCCTGAAAAAGAATAAAAAAATGCTATGGTACAATGGATAGAATGAGTATCAAAAATCAGATGCACTAGTTCCTGGGATTGGAACAATCCTATGCTCAATGCAAGGTGGCGGAAACTGGTAAGCGATACTCAAAGGAATGTTCCATCCATGGGTAAAAGGGTGTCAAGTCGTGATAGCTAAGTGCATGCAATGGTTAACTTGTACAGAGAGTCAAGGTCAAAAGTTGGCTTAAACATCGAGTCCAAATGAAGCCGGCTAAAGGCCAGGATAAACAAGTAGCCAATATGCAATGCAGTAATACAACTTAACGACACCAGGGAGCCTCTAGGGTAATAGCCAGAAAAATGATAGTGAGGAAGAAGAAGAATGAAGCTTCAACACATAAGTCATGGCAGGACTAAAGAGGACTCCCGAGCCTACATAAAATGTAGCATGGGCAACAAGTGATAGCGAGGAACTAACTAGGAAGCCCATGTAAAGGAAGGCTCTACCACCAAGTCATGATTAAATAATCGGCGAGTGAAATGGGTGTAATAGTCATGACCTGATGGGATCGACCCTATGGCAAGTGATCAGTATGAAGGCTAGTATGCAAGATGCAGCGGAAAGTGATTTCCCTAACCTATATGCCAGTGAAGATCATATACCTGCCGTGACGAGTCAGTAATCATGGATCAAAAACCGGGAAAAATCTCAAATTCGTCAAAATGTACCTGAAAACATACCAAACTGGGCACTTCCAAGCATCCTGGTTATGCAGCTTAAGATAGATCGAAAAAATAAGCATAACAAATTTTTGCGAAAATTTTCAACTTTTTAGCCATAAATAGACAAATTACCTCATATTTGGTTCATTATTGCATTGCTGATTTGGAAAAAAGTGCTCTGGAGCAAAAAACTTCTTTCGTCAAATCAGGAGCAACCGATCGTCGAATCGCACCGAATTTGTCAGGTAGGCTCCTCAATCATCCTTGCAAATCATTTTGTCCATTTAGAAATTAAAATTTAGTGATTTTCACCATTAAAACCCTTGCTAAAAAACTCGGACTTGCGCATACGCGGGTTGGTAACAGGAAAGTCGCGTATACACGCGACTGTGCATAGAAAAAGTCGCGTATGCGCAGGCCTGAATCAAAAAATGCGTAGCTAATGCAGAATTTATTGAATTTTGACAAGATGACAATCTCATGGAGAGAGCGTGAACACAATGCAATTGATCAAGAGGTCATGCAAGATCGAGCATCGTAAAATATTCTTCGAAATTGCGGATTGTTCAAATTTTTCAAAATGCCAAATATGAAAAGCAATGTCCAGTTGCTAGAAATGCTCATGAATTATTGGGAACCAGACCAAGATTACTTCATTATAGATCAGATGCCAATACGCATTGAAGTGGAAGACATATATTTTATCACTGGACTCTCCCGGAGGGGAGAACCAGTAGACTTACACGGGAAGCCCCTGGGAGGGCTAACCGTGGAAGATTATGTCCACGTGTATTGCGTAGAGGGTTCCAAAAAGGTTGGAACTCATATTGCAATTAAAGATTTGAGGGATTTGCACATGAAAATCCTCCTTTTCACCATTGGCAGAGTGGCAGGATCTGCCTCCCTACATCAGGCATTTAGGACGCAAATGAGCATAGCAGTGGAATGCTTGACTCATGTGTATGATTGGTGTACAGCCCTATTACTGAACATGAAGCAACAATTGACCTCAATCCGCCAAGTAAAAACAAAACACTTCGGATACGGTACTATTTTGATGACATTCTTCTTTGAGAAGATACCAGCATTGAGACCCAGAGTTATCTCTACCATTAGTAGCCCGAGGGACCCAAGAATTGCCCGTTGGGCAGACATGATGAAGAGATTAGGGGGAAGTGAAGTTCCCCGGACCAATTGGGACGATGAGTTCTTCCTTTGGTGGGGAGAACAAATCATCACTGTGGACGACTATCCCTATGCCAGGATGGACTTTTGTGGAGATCCAGATCTTGTTCTTCCACCAGGCACAGCATGGGGCACAGTCGGTAAGTTTGCAATTTTTTGACTTATATAATTTTTTGGATTTTTTCAAGTATGTATGAAAAAATGAAAATAGACATGTTTTTGATTGGATTCATAATGACTGACAATGTAAACATGATCATGATACAGATATTGGACCAGTTCGTCCTGAGGGTTTCCCGCGCCACAAGCGTCGCAGGGGTGAAGCAGATCCAGTGGATTCAGACAGGACCCTCCAGGCTGTACAAAGGAACTTAGAGGGGTTAACCCACCAAATACCTATGGCTGCCGTGGAAGATCTGCCAGAAGCCATTCATAGACGGGTGGTAGGAGTGCCCCGAGACTGGGTACGGTTATTCCGCTAAGTTGCCACCGCGATCATGTTCTATAGGAACACGACTTCTGGGCAGGGACCTCAGGAGTAGATAGATATTATGTATTAGATGACTGTATATTTTTGAGATTGAACATGATCGAGCATAAGCCCAAATTTTGTATGACCTTATGGATCCAAATTTTGTAAATTTTTTTGAACACTCTGATCATATATATACATCGATATTTGATGTGATGTGACAAATGTATCAAAATGTATGATGTTTTTGATGATTAAATTTTATTGTATGGAATGATTAATATGCCAATCCAAAGCCTGATTAGCTAATGAGTCATCCAACCAATTGTCAGCTCGAGGAATATGAATGAAAGTTAAAAATTGAAATGATCTTTGTAACAAACGTACCCTCAAGAACAATCGTAATAAAAATGGATCTCGAACCCGATAAGTATTGTTCAACTGCGACACCACCAGTTGAGAGTCCAAGAAAACTACCAATGAATCAACACCCAAAGATATTGCCTCCGAGAGTAGATAAAAAACTGCAGTGTATTCTGCTATATTATTGGAAGCAGGACCAATGCAGACCCCTCTTGATACTAACAGCTGACTAGAAGGATAATGAAGCACCCAAGCCGCGGAAGCTAAGTTTTGGGTGTGTCTACTAGCACCATCGGCGAAACCAAAATGACTCATGACATCCGACACAACCTGCCAAAGCAGATCAAAAACATCACCAACTCATCAAAGATCGAAAATCAACCAGATATGTACAAAGAAAAAAACTACTATATACAAAAGCAACATGCCAGGCCAAAGCCTAGGCATAATACTTCTTCAAATAGAGCCCATTTCGAGGCTCCGGCAACTCGTTCCCTTCGAAATCAACCAAGGTATATGCCCCTTTCTTAAGGACTTTTTTGACGATATAGGGGCCATACCACATAGACTTAAACTTTCCTGCTCCCAGGGCATCTTTTTCTTGGGCATAGACCAAAACAAGGTCACCTTCCGAAAAAACCCTGGGTTTGACCGCCTTATCGTACTGAACTTTAACTCGGTTTTTATGCGCTTCATTCATCGTGGCAGCATCCCGACGCTGCTCATCGAGATGTTCCAGATGAAGGAGCCGTTCTTCAAGACTAGTAGTGTCAGGAAGAAGTTCAACAGCTAACTTAAGAGAAGGAATCTTGCATTCAATGGGAAATACGGATTCCAACCCGTGCACTAGCTGAAACGGAGTAAAGCCAGTTGCAGTTTTCACTGACGTCCTGTATGCCCAAAGTGCAGGATATAGCATAATATGCTAGTTGGATCTAGCTTTATCGATTGTCCTTTGAAGAATTGTCTTCAAGGATTTATTCACGGCTTCCACTTGCCCATTGGCTTGAGGATAATACGGAGATGAATGCTCCTGTCGGAAACCCAATTTGAGAGCCAACTCAGCCATCATAATATTCTGAAAATGACTGCCATGATCAGTGACAATCTCTCTAGGAATACCAAAATGAGCAATAATCTAGTTGAAAAGAAAAAGAGCTGCAGTCTCACCATCGTTCCCAAAAGTAGGCATAGCCTCGACCCACTTCGTAAAGTAGTCTACTGCTACAATAATGTACTTGTGACCTTTAGCCGAAGGCGGGTTACAAGTAGTATAATCAATACCCCACTTTGTAAAGGGACCGACAGTAATGACTGGAAAAAGCGGAGCTGGATGAGTGCGCATTTTTCGAGTATAGACTTGACACGGATGACACTTTTTGACTGATTCGATACAATCCTTGAAAATCGAGGGCCAAAAGTATCCAGCACGCAAGATCTTTTGGGCTGTAGCAAGCCCAGATAAATGACCCCCACAAGCTCCACTGTGAGAATCATTCAGCACAGCCTCATCTTCCTCGAGAGTCAAGCAGCGTCTCAGGATTGAATCAACCCCTCGACGGTATAAAGCATCACCAATATTCAAATAATTCTTGGCAAAGTGACGCAGCTTACGACGCTCATCTTTCGAAAAAGTAGAGGGAAACTTCGCAGTCTGAAGATACACAATGATATCTCCATACCAAGGATCCTGTGAAGAGATAAGAAACAAGTGTTCATCCGGAAAGGATTCATCATAGATCATATCTTCCCCATAGGGCAACTCGGAGATCAATTCCGCGAAAACTAATGATTTCTTGGATTTGGAAGACATAAACTCAAGATCAAATTCCTGCAAAATCACAATCCATCTATTGTATTTGCCCCCAATCACTCGCCTACTGAGGACAAACTGAAACAGATTGGCTGCTGCCAAAACATAAGTTTTTCGAAGAATAATGTAATGCCGGAGTCGCTGCACAGCATGAACTGCTGCTAAAGCTAACTTTTCTATCAGAGTGTACCGGAGTTCAGGTCCTACCAATCCTCGACTAAGGTAGTAAATAACATGCTCTGCAAGAGCATCATCCTCCTGAACCAGAACCATACCAATGGTAGATTCTTCTGTTGCCAGATACAAAAGGAAATCCCTGCTATAATCAGGTGGACTCAATAAAGGAGCAGAGGTCAATGCTTTCTTCAAAGCATCGAATGAGCGTTGAGCGTAGTCGTCCCAAAGAAAAGGAACTCCCTTCTTCAACAATCTCATAAATCCCTTTGTAACTTCAGCATAATTGACGATAAACCTCTGAAGAAAATTAGACTTTCCTTGTAGACTTTGAAGCTGACGGATAGAGGACGGGGGAGGCAACCGAAGTATTGCCTCAACCTTGAAGGGATCTACCCTTATCCCTTCCCTAGACACAATGAATCCCAATAACCGGCCGGATGTAACCGCGAAAATGCACTTGTTCGGATTCAATCTAATCTTATAGAAACGACATCTTTCAAATATTTGCCGGAGGTGACCAGGATGATCCATCCTCTTTCGAGAATGAGCAGCTAAATCATCCAAGTATGCCTCGATAATCTTTTTGATGTCGTGAAAGGCATATGACATGGCCTGCTGAAAGGTAGCCCCAGCATTTTTAAGACCAAAAGGCATCTTCTTGTATGCAAATTTACCCCAGGGACAAATAAAGGCAGTGTTATGCTGATCTTCAGGACGGATAGTAATCTGATTATATCTGGAGAAACCGTTCATGAAGGAGAAAATCTCATTACCGGCACACTCATCAATGATCTGATCGATAAATGGTGTGGGGTAATTATCTTTAGGACATGATTTATTTAGGTCTCTGAAATCAATGCACACTCGAATCGTTCCTTGCTTTTTATCTACAGGAACGGGATTTGAAACCCATTCAGTCAAAGGAACAGGGAAAATGAATCCTGCCTTAAGCAGCTTCTCAACCTCAGCTTTGATAGCTGCTGCCTTCCTAGGATTGACCGGATGAAGTTTTTTCCTGACCGGCTTAGCGTTTTCATACGTCTTGATCTCATGTTGGACAATAGATGGATCTATTCCAGGAATTTCCTCATAAGACCAAGCGAATACATCCCTATACTCTTTAAAGAGCTCGGTATAAATTTGAACCTCTTCACGGGAACATTCAGCTCCGATGAAGACATTCTCAATAATATTGGGATCCCTGGAAATGTTCACCGGGATAGTAGGAGAAATCACAGCCATGTTCCCTTCAGCATAAACCTGTGTTGGTGCTAAAGGGCTCAGGACTGGGCGAACAGGACCAGGAGACGGAGGACTTGGAAAACTTGTTTCAACTTCGCTCAAGTCAGGTAAAAAGTAAGACCGATGATGCAAATCATCCCACGGTCTATCTATACCAGTCATGGCTTCCAGGATGGCCTCTTCAGATGGAAGAGTGGTATCAAGGCAATCTTGGGCAGAAGAAGAACTAAGTGTCCAAGCCGAAGCCACATCTCCATCCAACTCTTCTGGTGAAAGAGGAGCTGGACTGGATTCTGCAGAGTCAACAATAGACTGATAAGCAATCTCAGCTGCAGACATCGGAAATGCCATTCCACCCACTTGACCTTCCGCTAATGTGGCAGTAGGGGAAGGTAAGGTCCAAGGGTCCGAAAAATAATGAGTTTTGAAGAACTCTCTTCGAAGAGGAGCCTTGGAGGATGAAATTGCATTAATATGAACCGTAGGAGGAGGAATATCAAAAGTACCCATCAAGGAAGAATACATTCCAACTCCTAAATTCTCAACAGGCGCCTTAGTATTATCCAACGTTGGAACAGATGAGTCAGAAGACGCATTCGGGTCTACTGGAGGACAGTCCAGTTGATCCACTGTAACAATCCTCCCTTCGTGGGGGAAACATATAATTCGAAATAATGAGGATGCAATGGCATCCATCTCATAAATCCAGTTTCTCCCCAACAGAAGGTTGTAGTCCAAGCTTGCATCCACTACCTCAACCTCTATATTAACAGTTTTGCCCCCAACACAGATGGGCAAAGCTGGGACAATACCATGGGGTCTGCGAGAATGACCATCGAACGCAGTCAGAAGAGTGGTAGATGGAACAACTTTGGGAGATCCAATTGTCTTCCAACATGTAAGAGACATCACGCATGTGGAAGCACCCTCATCAACAACCGTTCGAAAGATATTGCACTTCCGATACGATGATTTAATATGAAAAGCCATGTGATGGGGGAGTCTCTTCTTAAAAGTAGTCATATCAAAAGTAATCAGAAGAGAATTTTTTGGATCAATAGCCCCAATGGCAGTGAGCAAAGCACTGCGCTGAGCCGGACAAGACTGGAGTACCTCTAAAGCTGACATAGCACAAGGACTCTGCGCCAGATCTTCCACAATGGAGTAGTTCTGCGAAGCCCTAGCATTTGGATTAATCTTTGATCGCTTAGAAGATGCTTTGGGCATCCGAGGCATAGACTCAACAGTAGGCTTCGTAATGTGAAGCAGCTCAGAAGCATCAGGAACATCCTTAGCTTTCGAAGACTCTTCTCTGCCATAATCACGGGATCTCGTAGCGATATCCGCGTGAGCACTCATCATGAAAATGTTAGATGGAATTTCCCCTTCCTGGGTGCCCCCAGAGGAAGCCCCAGGATTTTGGTTCACGCCAACAACTAATTGTTGCCCTTGGGGAAAAGGGCTTGTTAACATAGCCTGGGAACTAGAAGAACCCTGCTGGGCTAACAAGCGCTGCGCATCCTGAATTTTAGGGCAAAGGTGTGTGAGATGGTCTCCAGTACACAACTTGCATGGAAACTTCACTTTATTTTTCTCCTTTGGACGCTCACCAACATGCTCGTTGGTTTTATTCGCATTACCCTTCCCATTCTTGCCCTTCTTCTTGTTATTTCATCCCTTCTTCTTCCCATCGGATTGTTGATTTCCTTTGGGATCAGAAGCTTGGACAACATTTATGGACAAAGACTGGGAAGGTGATGACTCACCAGGCACAGCCTGACCAGAAGGAGCAGATTGTAAAGACAACTGCTACAATTGAGTAAGCAGGCTGGCTGCACCACTATTGATCGATCCAATCAGTCCATCACCATGAGGATCGGGCTTAGTTTTAGATAAATCTAATTTGGAGCGAGGAGCATTGGGAAAATACTTGTGAAGGACCCCAGACTGGGAATAAATCAACTCCAGCTGCTGGGCCCTAAAAATGGCCTGCTCCTCGGAAAATACCCCGGAGAGGGATACATCTTTCGAAATATCTGACTGCAGGGATTTGAGAAACCATTCCAAAAGGAATTCACCTGGAATATGAGCTTTAATAAGCCTCTTCCTTCTCTTCCATTCCTGAATGTGATCAGAAATGTGGGTTGCGTCGTCCTGCTTAAAATTAGCTAGGAGTTCAGTCGCAGCGTCATATCGGACAGGCAACTGAAAATGGTTCAGAAATGTAACAGCCAGTTCTCCAAATGTAGCAAAACTGCCCCCAGTTAGCTCAATATACCATTTGGCAGCGTTTCCAGTTTGGGTGCGTTGAAATAATCTCAACCTAATCGAATCATCGATCAGGGAGTTCGAAGAACACCATAAATGGAAAGTAGTGATGTGGTCAGCCGGATCTTCTCCATTCTTACCTTCAAACTTTGGAATGTCTGAAGGAAGTTTGGTGGGAACCGGAGGCCACCCTGGACCATAACGAATCGGATCTGTTAGTCATCAGTATTTTTCACATGTTAGTGATGACTAGATCCATAGCTGAGTTTTCTAGAAGCTGATTTCCATATGTCAATTTGTCATCTAGAAAACCCTCATAAAAACTTTTTTTTTTGCCCTCCTACTTTTCAGTCCGCCCATGTCAAAGTTAAAACCCATTATCACTATCTTTTCTAGCTTCAGCCCTACTGGTCTTCCCATCAACTCTAAAAGGAAAATCCAAGTCTGTTTCAAAAGCCTCCCCTAAGTTAGGAAGTGGCGCTTTAAGGCATTTTACCCTTGGCAACCATCAAAAAGCAAAAAACCTCCATCTGACACAGACCATTCATGACAGACCTCCCACTCTGAAAATCAAGTTTATCACAGCTCTAAGTCACGCCACTTACACACCCCTAGGTCTCAGCACTACATAAACCACAGCCTCAAGCTGATTATTAGATGTTTCACAGTGTTTTATGGATTCTACAAAGACATAAAATATAACATCATCTCAGAAGAAATTGCTTGAATCTACATTTAGAAGAACAACTGCTTCTCAATGTAAACATGAGCCTGAGATATATCTGCAAGACAGAGAGTTACTCATCAAGACCTTGCAGCTTCCTTTCAGCATGAAAATCACAGTAAGAGAAAGACACCACTGTCATAGCAAACTGGTAATTTGTCATGGCCAAGAACCTCCTTCATTTACAAGCAGAGGGTTAGGGCGCCTCCTTCATCTACAAGTAGAGGGCGCTGGCCAATATTGACTTTAAGGATTGCAAAAGCCCAGGTTTGCTTTTTACTGAACAGTGAAACAGTGACTTTAGGTTTTCTCAGTGTAAGTGATGATCATAACAGGGCTAGAGTCTGAAGTATGCAAGTTAAAGGGAAAACAGAGTTTTGGTCTTGTAAAGGAAGTCATTTGAAGTTTTCAAATCATATGAATTGTTAAAACCTTAGAGAGACACATCATTAGTGAAAACAATTCTAATCATAAGCAGCCTGCTGTTTCAACAAGACCAAATTGAAGAAATGTTGACAAATCATGTCATTACACAAGCAGAAGAAAAGGTGGTTGTTTTTCAAAGGGTGCTAACCTCCCTACTCACAGAGATTATCTTTCAAATAATTTGTCATAAGTTGACCAAGGCAAATGATGACATTTCAGTTCCCCTCAGCAAAGAGCAGTACAGTGAGACAGTGACACCTTGACTAGGGTTTTTCTAAAGCACAGTAGTGATTGCAGGTAGAGGTAAAAGTATTAATGTTTTCAAGTTTGTTTGCTTACCATCATATCCAAGAAAAACCCTTGTCAGGCAGGCTTATCAAACAGTCTTCAGATACTTTGCCAAGTGAAGGGCCTCCTTCATTCAGGAGCAGATGGCCAAAGCATTGATTGTTTTTAAAGAATGATTGGTCAAAGATGCGGTGGAAAGAGACAAAGAAGGAAAGAAAAAGTCATTACACAGGCAACAGATTGTGTTTATGTTTCAAAAGGTATTGGTTTTCCTACTCATAGGGAAATGTCTTTCAAACTATACATCATAGTGGACAGGAGACAATTTGAATATGCATGCCATTGATACAAAAAGGGGCAGTTTCCTTAGGAGAAGGGGTCAAACAACACCTCACTATCACATTCCAAAAAGACTAAAAGAGTTCCTTTCAAGTAAACAGAGAAAAATAGTATGAATGGATGCAACTAAAATATGGCACTTACACTCAAAGGAGGAGCTTATGAATCACCTGGAATCAGAAACTATCAACCAAGTTGGGAGAAGACAGACCACCTCCTTTTAAAATGACAAAACAACTTTCAATGCTCTTCAACAGATCTTGAGTGGTTTTTCCTTGTTAAAAATATCACCAAAAGTGTCAAGCAGTGGACAGATTTGAACCTTGGAATGATTCTGTTACAAAAAGATCAATGCACTGGTCAAAGGAAATGATAATTGTGTTTCAAAGGGACCTGTTCCTCCTAGTTCATAAATTTCTCCTTTCAGATATACATCACAAATGATGGGAGGCAATTCAAGATTTGTTCCCAAAAAGACATTGTAAATAGGTATACAAGTTTATGAATAGGCAAAGGAGTTGTTTTGATAGACTGTCAGTGTTTTGGAAAGTTCAAGGCAAAAATAAGTTTCCATTATTCAATAAACAGAGATATTATATAATGTGTTTTGAGCAGAGGAATGTAGTGAAAAGGTGCCCTTCTTAAAAGACCATGGAAAACTATGAAAAACTGCAGCAAGTTTGACACCTACAGTGGAAGAAAAGACTGATGAAGCACCATACAAGCATGAAAGTATTTTGAAAAGAGGTGCTTTTCTTAAATCACAGAGCCATGACTAAATCCAAATAATGTTAGAAAATGTGGGTACCTGCAGTGAGAAAGAAGTTGAGAAAGCAAGTGAAGACAGAAACTGTCAAATCAAGGTGAAAGATAAACCTTTTTCTTTCAAATAGCAAAATAGTCTTCAGTATTTTCTTGACAGTGTTAAAGTGGGGTTACTTTACATAATGAATATCACCAGCATTATTAACACAGTGGCAGAGATGGTCTGAAGGTTATTAAGGTATCACTCAAAATTGGAATTGATGTGTTAGATGGTCACCAAAGGGACAATAATAGCAGAAAAAACACTTTTGTCAAATCATTAATGTTATAAAAGTGGTTCATATTGACTTGGTTTAAAAACATGAAAGCCTCTGTTGCCTACACTATTTCGGAGTCCGAGCTTCATTATGAACCAAAGAAAATGTTGAAGTCTGAAGGCAACGATTAAAGGTTTTGGTTTGAAAACAAACACCCCTTTCATTTCAGCCAACAAAATAACCGTTGGGTTTTTTGTTGTTTCAAAAGGGTGAGGTGCATTGACCAACGTCATTTATGAAATCTCTGAGCAAGAGTATTGAGCAAATACTCTTTGCTACCCTTAGCATCGAAACAAAGAAGTTTCGGGTCGATTTGCAGGAGTTTGCACCTTTTTTCACCGCGTGATGCGCCTGGAAAATTGTGCAACGCGCCTAGGAGCCAATTTGCACAGGCGCTCAACTGCCGTGCGACGCGCCTGTACACATCGCCCGGCCGACCCGACAGAGCCACCCGACAGTTTTTGGCGCGGCACTCTGAAAGCCCAGCATGTCGCGCGTCTTTATGACCTTCTTAAGCTATTCAAACACCTCTGGAGCTAGCCTAAAACGCATCAATAAGGTTCTTCATCATATTCTCAAGGTATTTCCATATACCTTCTCAGTTTGTTAAACAAAGTGCTAAGTGATATGAAGGTTAAAAGCCCTGTCTTCAAGCTGTGATGTGAGAGCAAAATAGTTTTTTTCTGATTAAACTGGTGAAATATCTAACACCTGTGAGCCATATTTTTATTAAAAAGATCATCAAAACACCCTCACTACCGTGGTGAAGCAAAGTTGAAACTGTCCATATACAGTTAGGGTATATGGTTCAAATAAACTGCAAAGAATGAAAGGGTTAGAGCAAGATTGTTTGGTTTTAACCTAGTTTACATATCATCATATATTTTGTGAAGCTGCATATCAGGGTTAAGATCAAAACAAGGGACGTCTTGTCCTTATTTGACTGTCTACAACACCATATACAACAAAAAGTTGTTTCTATGTGAATATCCTTGTTCAGAAGACTGTGCTGGAGTGTTGGATTATTATTTAAGGCACCTATAGGAAAGAATTTGTGTTGAACCAAGAACAGTGTGTTTCTACCTTTATATATCAAAGAGGAAGGGTGTTTTACCTTCAAGGCATCAAAAGGAAAAGGTTTCACATTGATAAAGTGCTTTAACTATTTGACAAGAGATAAAATCCTACAGGCTTGGTTAAAACTGTAAAGCATTCTTCAAAATTCTGTCACCTTGTTCCATAACAGTAAGTCTGGCTGTATGCTCACACTGGGGGTTAACTTTGTATGTGTATGATTCTGTTTGATGAAGTGACATACAAACAGAGGATAGTAAGTGTAATAAGAAAAAGGGTTTTGTTAAAAAAAACAGTTTGTTGGTTGAAAGCTACAGGGCAAAAGTGACTCCTATTTCTCACAGTAAGAGACAACTTTCACTGTGTTTTGGCTTGGCTGTTGTTTATCCCTCGAGCTTATTTGATAAGTGGATGTGCATATAGAGTAAAGGTTTTTTCTACAAAGGCAAAGGTTACATTGATAAGAGGCTTTGATTATTTTGCAAAGAGAAGATTCTTGCAGGCTTTGTTGAACTTTTTGAAACATTTTCCAAAACTTTGTCACCTGGTCACATAAACTGTGACATTGATTGTCTGATCACACTAAAGGTTGATTGCACCATATGTAAGTTTGTTAAGGGATTGGCACACTAGGAAAGCAGGTCTTTAATGATTGGACAGTCTACTTTGGACAAAGATTAAATGTGTGGTTAACCTCCAAAAATTCACAAGAATAAGGTGATTTCTTGACAATTTGCACAGGGAATTTACCTAGCAGTCTGTCTCCTTTTCACTGTATGGTATCCTATTGAGAAATCTACTGACAGAGATACTTTTAAGATAAAAGGCTACTTTTTAAAGGGAGCAGGGGTTCTTTATATTGTGAGGGAACAGTGTGCAGTCATCCAAAGACATTCTTCACTATCAAAACAGTGAATTGACACAGTTTGACTCCAAGAAGGCAGTTTACACACAGTAAGGCATTTTGTTTCTTCAAAAGCCCATTTAGGTCAAAATGCCTCCAAGGCAAGACAACAGAAGTGGTCCGCACAAAAGATATGAGCCAATCTCTACAGAAGAGGTTAATGCTCATCCATCCATCCTTTTCAACTTCCATGAAGTAGGTTGTCTAGACTTCTGCCAGAAGATATAGGAGGTCAAAATTTTCTCGCCATTGACACACCTATGCGCCTTGAGGTTCCAGAACAAGCATTTCCAGGTAGCGGATCTTGATTTCAAGTTTTCTCCAAGATCAGTGTCCAAGGCCACCAAGATTCCATATCATGGCGAAAAATGGTTCAAACAGGCCCATCTTGACTTAGAATATTACAAGCCTTTCATCAAGCCTGAACATAGAGATGCTTTCACTGCTATTTTCCCTTTTTCTTATCTTCTTGACAGCTATGCTCCTCTTATGAAAGTCATAATGAAATATTTTACTTGTGAAGGGAGGTTTGATTGAGTTTATGCTTACCATGTCCGACTATTGATGCATTTCACTAGAAACAGGCAACTAAATCTTCCCTACTTTTTATACAAAAGCATCGAGAAGATGGCATCCACAGTCCAGAAGAAGGCCCCCCCTCTGCAAATACCTTCTCTTTTCCATCATTCTCTGATCAATATTATCATCCTACACCAGCTAGAGAAGAAGGAGGTTCCATGGGATGTATTCATCAGTCATCCAGATTTCTCTACTGTTCCTCTCGTCCATATATCTCCCACTCAGCCTATTCATCGCCCTATACCTTTGTCCAGCAGGCCTACTCCTAGAAGGCTCAAAGTTACCACTGAACAGTCAAGACAGCAGGAAGAAGGAGAAGGGAGTAGACAACAAGAAGAGAAAGGTCATGAGCAAGAGGAAAAGGATGAAGAGCAGCAAACAGCAGATGACGAACAACAGCAGGATAGTGGTGAAGGTCAGCAGCGAAAAGAAGATGATGAACAGCAGGTACAAGAAGAAGAGCAGTAGCTTGTTGTTGAAGGACAGGAACAGCAGTTTGGGCAGGAAATTGAGCCACATCTTGAACAAGGCATTGAAGCAGAACAACAAATTGAGGTTGGCGAACAAGGGCAGCAGAGTGAACAGCATGAGGAAGACATCCAACAGCCTCAAGGAGAGCAGCAGTTTCAAGAAGATGTCAAGGGTAAAGCAGATGTGTCTCCTCCTCCCAAAAGAACAAAACCTAGAACAGCAAGCAAGAAAGGGCCTAAGGCTGCCACTCCAAAAATGACAAAGGTTGTTCCTAGCAAAAGAAAATCGCCCAAAAAGACACCTACTAGCATGCCAAGGAGGAAAAGTGCAAGATTGGCCTTCAAAGGGAAAAGCAAGGTTGGAGAAAGTAAAAAACATGGAGGTGCATTGGCTGTCATCCCAGTCCAGAGCGATGACAGCGATAATGAGGCTCGCCTTCTTGAAAACCTCCTAATCCATAAAGAGGGGCAAATTGAGGCATTAGAAGAGGATCTTCAACGGGCAAGGAACTTCAACCACTTCTTGGAGACCGAAAACAAACAGATGAGTGTTCACACAGCAGTTCATGAGGCAAGGGCTATCAAATACAAGAAAGAAGCTGCCAAGGCACAAGCGAGGATAGAAGAACTCATTAGTGAGTTTGATGAGGAAGAAGAGGGAGAACAGCCTAGGCGGAAGAGGCCTAGGATCATAGGGCTTAAAAGAGCCTTGGAAAAACAGAAAGAAGAAGAACAAGCTCATCTCCAAGCTTTTCCTCTCACTGCACTCCTTGAGCAGGAAATTGAAGAAAACAAAGAGGCATGGCTTGAAAGAGCCAACAAACACTTGGAGATGAAGCTTGAAAGAGCGAACAGAGATCTAGAGCTACAAAGAAAGAGGACACATCACTTTCAAAAGTTGAATCAGTTTGCCCGACGCAAACTAAAGGCAGCCCAAGAGAAATTGAAGAAGGCAAAGGGGAAGCCCCCGGCACGGAAAGAGGAGAAAAGCACATCAGCACTTGATATTTTGGCCTCAGCTTCGAAGCATGTTTCTAGGGACCCTTAAGGGTCATGCGTGCCAATTTTGGGCCCATTTCGACAACTTTTTGTTTTTTGGCATTTTTTGGGTTTTTGGTCGAAAACTCATAATCTCGCCATTTCAGTTTGAGGATTTGTCAAGTGAGGAGGATGATACCATTTGATGCCATAATTCTATGATCAGGTCCTCAGCGATTTTCAGACCATTTGGAGATCATTTGCCCCCTCAAAACGGCGAAAAATGCTCACTTTTTGCACATTTTGCCCGTCATATCAGCAGTCTGCTATTTCCTGGCTTTTTACACACAGGTACAGATTTGAAGGACTTCCATGCATCAGATTGAGGTGATTTCAGTTGCGCCGGAAAGAAGACATAGAGAAATTTCCAACAAGCTATCATGAGCCCCGTTTCGACACCGGGAAGGCTGCCAATTGTTTCCAGCAAGTCAGGGGACCTTTTTCTGATATAAATTTGAAGTATTTTTGTAATTTTTGAACCTCAAAAATCTGCTTTTCCCAAATGTGCGTTTAGCTATTTTTACACTTGGAAAATGTTCCAAAGTCAATATAATTTCCGTTTTTAGCATTTTTTAGATATTTTATGGGATATTTTGTGCCTTGGGCTTTGCAAAGCCTCAAGGACAAGTTTAGATATTTTGATTAGGCCAATAGGATAGCTAGTTGCACCATGAGGTTTTCCTCACTTGAGCCTATTTATTCCACAAGGCTTCATTGTAAAACAAGGCTGAACTTGAGAGAAGAAGTAATATATTGGTCATATGAGCTTTGAAGAACATACTTGTGTTATGATTTTGGACTGCCTCTTGGATGCTTTTGATGAATGATGAAGGATTGTTGATGGATTCAATGACATGGTAGAATGGTATAGTGTTTCTTGCTTTGTTGTTGTCTTCTAGTTTTCATTCATGATACATGCTTCTTGCTGCTATAGATCAGTAGAGATTAAGTTTGAGATATGCCCATGGAGGCACCTCAAAATTCCTGAATCTTCATAGCTTTATGTTTTCTTCTTCCTTAGTAGTACTAAAGAATTCTTAACTGCTCTTTAGTAACTTAAGGATATTGTTGCTAGTTTTATTCATAAGTTTCTATGTATATTGAGTAGGATGTATGGTGTGCCCTGCTTACCTATGATTTTCCATAGTTCTGTCCATAAAACTATCTCTTTGACTGATTATCCTATCATCTTGTTGAACCAAGGAGGCCTAGTCCCGATCTAGCCCTTTGCCTAAAACTATGAAAGCTTGTTTGTCAAAGTGCCCAATAACTTAAAGACTATGTTTAGGCATTCCGGCATAGTATTTTGAGTTGTTAGTTCGTCTTATGTGTTTTCCCCAAAGTCTGATAGCCATTTCCCAAAGTTAGAGGGTCTTATACTTCTATGCATGGCTGGAATGTTTGATTTCTATGTATTAATTAGCTCATAGTTACATTTAGCATGATTAATGGTTTGCTATAACATGTTTATGTCTGCTATCAACTAGTTACACTTGAAATCCCTCGTCTTTCACAAACTTGATGTCCATTTACTCCATTTTGCCCAAAGATCCTTTCTACCTTGAATCAAATCGGCCCTACAGCAGCCTTACATCATCATTTGATAGCTTCCTTGACCTTTTTGACCCCATAGCCCAGTTGATCTAACTTCTTGTTATCCATTTTATATCTTTGATCAGTTTCATCCCTCACAAACTTAAAAACAAAAATCAAAAACTCACTTCATAACTAGCCTAATATCAGAACACCATAAGCAAACACACCGATATCTTTTACATCTAATAGAGAGAGCCCTCTCTGAGTCCAGGAAGGCTAGGTCCTTGGGCTCCAAAGCTTGGTTTGATGTTACATCGTCATTTGGCTCACCAATCGGCCATATCACGGGACCCTAACATAATGGCGATCACGGTGGGACATAATGAGTTCATGATAGTCTAGCAAAATTTTATAGACTCCTTAGTCCTTCAACTTTTAACTTAAACCATCAGCCTTTAGAATCATTTAGTGTGAACTCTCTGCTTCAACCATCTTAGCAAAGTGATGAATCAGTTTTATAACACTCTTACATCCTAGGCTGCACATAAAACTCAGAAAAAACCCCAAAATACTCCCTTAGATTGGTTTTTGTCAATATTGGTGGTGGACCATACAAGTATATCTCAAAACAAACTGATAATCCACCTGGCGACTCCACTAACCTCTAGTAGACCTTACTATTTTACCAAACTCTAGGTTACTATCCGATAGACCTATCCCATCACTCACTAACATAGCGGGAGATGGTGGGACACTGAGTACATGATAGTCTAGCAAACTCTTATAGACTCTTTGGTCCTTTAGACACTTAAACAAGCAAGCAGCCCATAGACCCATTTAGAGTAAACTCTTTTTGTTCTCATCACCCTAGCAAAGTGTTGAAACAAGTCTAGGATACTTTAACAAACCATAGGCTGCACATAAAACTCAGAAAATCCAAAACATTCCCAGATTAGTTACTGGTGGTGGACCATAGATATCTTCATAAAAACAACCCAGTTCCACCTGGCGACTCCACTAATCCATCCCTTTTATTTTGACCATCCTTCACCTTAGTAGAACTTTAGAGAGACCACTCATCCAGAACATTCACTAATACCATTCTCTCTAAACTCTAGATCCAAAATCTGGCTTCACGAAGAATTAACACCAGATCCCATCCAGACCCAAAACCCCCTATCATAGTAGATGACCCAGAGAAGATTCTGTGGCAAGCTTCCGAAACTGACCATCTAGCTACTGGTAGACCCATCCGTAAAACAAGATCAGTACCTAAACATCTCACTATCCTACCAGATTCACCTTTTGAATTAGAGTCATCACAAACTCTTCCCAGAAGCAAATCATATAGTAAGATAAACTTTGACGATCTTGAACCCCTAAACCCACCATAGAGTCCTAGTAGAGAAGCTTCACCTACCACTCCTCCTGACTTCCAGCTTCTCTATCAGTTTGGCTCCTATCATCCCAGATCTGCTCAAAACCAGATTACTAGTCCAAGTTCATCCGCCACAACTGTTCAAACCACCTCATCTCAGCCTACTAGTCCTCATCTTGTATATCATCCATTAGCTCCCGTCATGGTAGCCTGGTATGCACCTTTGGAGTTGCCACCGCCTTTGGCTCCTCTCCCAAATAAATATCAAGACAAAATCCCACACTTTACCAGAGAAGACATCACCACACCTCAACAGCATATAAGTAGGATGACTGATGCTTATGAATACCTGGAAGTACAAGACGAGACCGTCAGAATGAGAATATTCGCCCAAAGTCTTGGTGGTGAACCCAAAACATGGTTCAAAAGCTTAACCCCAAACAGCATCCACAATATCCCAGAACTACATCAAGTCTTCAGAAATAGGTGGGAAATCTGAAGAAACCCCATTCAAATCCTGTCAGAATATAACAACCTACAACGGGAAAATGGGGAAAGTGTCCAAGCTTACTGCACTAGATTCAACAGTGTATATAACTCTCTCCCACCTCATTTCAAACCACCACTTGGTTTAGCCTTGGAAAAATTCCCCGAGGGTTTCGATCCGGACATGACATATCATCTGAGAGACAAGGATCCCCCTACCTTAGAGGAAATGCACCAAATAGCCATAAAAGCAGATGCCAACTTAGCAGAAAAAACGGCTAGGACTAGATCAGAAAGAAAGGTCACATATAAAGACGAGGTCTCCACTTCATCGCCTTCCCTAGATCCTATAATAGATGACTTAGTCAAAACCATGGCCAAAATGTGGGAAAGGATAAATGAAAAGGCTCCTGTTAGGGACAACCAGCCTAACCCTCCAAACAGAAACCAAAACCAAAACTTTAGGAGGGAGCAGCCTCAAAACAGACCAAGAGAAAATGACCAACAAATTAGGCCACCATTCAATGAAAACTATGTGGAAGAGGATGACAGGGATACAGAAACTCTTAATGAACATCATTTAAACCTCATAGGATCTAATAATGAGAGTGAGGTGTACCTCACAGAAGAAGAACAAGCGTTCTTTTCTCCTAATCAGGATGAGAGCAACTATGAAGATCTCGACGATCCTGCCATATATTTTCAGAATGCCATTATAGAAGCTCACAGGCAATATGACCTTAGAAGCAAAAGAAACCAAGATAATTCTAAGAGAGGTAACTCAGATACTGCTAAAACCCCTGATACCATCCTCAAGAAAGCAGTAAGCAGTGAAAAAATCAAGGTTGAGAACACTGACCAAAGCAAAGCTAAGGTTACCCAAACTAGTCCTAACTCAGTTATTCCAAGCACTTCCACAAAAATTACCAAAGCTACTATGGCAAACAAAATCCCGAAACAAAGCCAACAAACTCAGAACATAGAGAAAGTCATGGCTGAAAAAACTGAAACAAACATATCTAAACTTCAGCTACCTTTCAGCTTTGAAGGCGAAATCGCCAAGATCAAGATCACCATGCCTCTTACTGAACTCATTGCCCAAAACTCTTACAAATCCCAAGTACTGAAAGTCCTAAATCTAGGGAATGATGCAAACACTGTTAATCTGGCTGATGACACTCCTGAAGTGTTGTTTGGTCCAAAGATAGAGGGAAAATTCCAAGAAGGAACTACTCTTCCATTTTATATTAGCCTAAACATCCATGACCAAATCCTCCACAATGCCATGCTAGACTCCGGCGCCTCGCATAATCTTATGCCGAAGGTAGTAATGGAAAGATTAGGCTTGGAAATCACAAGACCATACAAAGACTTGTATTCATTTGATTCAAGTAGAGTCCAATGCCTGGGTTTGATCAAAGACCTTTGTTTTAGTCTGGCCCAAATACCTGCGAAGCATCTAATCATGGATATAGTAGTGGCAGACATTCCTCCCAAGTACGGGATGCTTCTATCCAGATCTTGGGGAGCCAAACTCCAAATGGAATATCCAACTGGACATGTCATACGCCACCATTCCTGTGTTCGGCCAGACCAGAATCCTCTACCGAGAATGACACATGAAATACATGATTAGCAGTCAAGATAGGCCAGATAACATTCCAATTTGTTCCTTGCATTCCGACCTGAACTCTTTCATTATGCATATTGATGAAAACATGGAGGAAGAGTCAGAAGAAACTGATATAAACTTAGATCCACCACATCAGCTGTCCCTGGTGCCTTATGATGAACTAGACACTCAAAACTACCATGATCATGAACAACTGTGTCTTGAGGAAAGTAATTTTTCCCTTTCTGAAGTAGGATTAGAGCAAGAAGCGCAAACCCTTATGTACTATCAAGCAAATTGCTCTAGCTTTAGTCAAACACCAGCAGTAGCTTGTGGAAATTTCTTCCGGGTAAAAGCTTTAGAAGACCTACACATCATAAACCTGTTTGGAACCCGGGAGCAAGGGAGTTTAATGTTCCTACCATACCTCAAAGATTTATCACCTTATGGATCATCCACTGCAAATGAAACTTTTACTATAGCCTCAGCTGCTCAAAATCTAGAAAGAATGCCTGATAAACTTCTTATGAGCAAGAATGATAGTTGCAGTTCCAGCATACCTGAGCTACTGAAATTGGCTCATCTTCTGTCTTTTCATGAAGAACTCAGAAAAGCTAAAATCAGAAATCTCATGCAGAATACCAATTTCTACAGGAAAAGCAAGGGAAAATACTGTGTCACTACCTTTCCCTCAAAGAATAACTTTGACAAGAGAAAACACAACAATCTGAAACAAACTGAAATAATCAGGGACAAAACCGATGGTCATAGAGTCTGCTTTGATTTTAGGAATAATACTGCATATCCCTATAACAGAAATTATGTTTTTTCTGCCCAAGACCATGATTCACCAATTAAAAGCACTTTTAATCATGTATTTTCGCAAGATGATGTTTCAGGTCATGGTCATAAGATTCCTTTGCAAAGTAGACAGCTTAAAGATTTTTTCCAGTTTGCGGGAGGTAGATCTGATTTCAAGTTCAAAATTGCAAAACCACCCAATATCAGAAATTTGTTCATGAAGGCCATGTTCCCAGTTTTAAATTTCTGCATTTTTGCATACCTTGATGATGTCATTATCTATTTCAAGAATGACCAAGAATACATGCATTACTTGAGGAAGATGTACAGTAAGGAAAGGAGTGGAAATCAGATATTCAAAGAGGTACAGCGGGAAGATACCGGGCTGTTCAGAGATTCTTGCATGAATCCCTGTGTCATGTTAGAGAGAGAGAACTTCCCAAATTTTTCTTTTCAGGAGTTGAGTGGGCCAAGGGTGAGAGTAGATCCTTACGAGGATAAGATGCTTAAATTCCGTCATTTCCAAGATTTTTGAGTTTGGAACACTTTCATTCATTGTACATACCATTGTCTGAAATATTGAAAAATAGAAAAGTCAAAAACAGTAAAAGATAGGAAAGCCAAAAACAGTAAAAAACAGAAAAGAGGGCAAGTGAAGATAGAACAAGGCCCCATGTTCCAAAAAATAGTCCTTCGGAAAGCGAGCAAGTCTAAATGCCGCTACTAGTACTTCAATGTCTTGTTCAGCTATCTAGCCTAATCATAGCTGAACATGTTTCAATTTATTTGCTGATAAGTTAGTGAGTGAAAAGATAGTCAACATTGTGTAAGATTGACTTATCACAGAGTTTAGATTAGGGAGAGATTCTGGTTCCACATGCCTAAAACAGAACCAAAGAGAGAAGCGAGGGATGAAAAATACATTGTACATCTTAGCCCCGCTTGTCTAGTTTCCCTTTATTGCAAAATAACATTTGTGTGCAGCTTGTCTTTTATGCCGCAAATGCATGACAAATCAGACTGCCTAATCCTGATTTGATCATTTTAAATTTCATGTTTTAGATTAGAGAACAAAATCCTGTCAAATTGCTTAATCTTGACAATCGATCTAGCATAGGTAGAGTAATGAAGGAGTTCATCAGTCTAATCTGAACTCCCGGCAGATATAAGAGTAGAAATAGATAGGTTCATTTTGCAAAAAGAAAAATATACATTGTCAAAAGGCTGCTAGTTCAAATGCGCCAAAGAGAAGAAAAAATGTTAGGAAATATAGCGGGGTAGGTAGAAGTATTATTGATGTTAACCATGCTGTCACTTTTCAGAAATAGCATCAAAAGAAGGTGAAATTATGCACCAATGGATAAGGCACTGGTCTTCATAAACCAAAAATCTGAATTTTGGACACCTCCTGACGAGGAGCTGCCCTCCCCAAATGGAGCCACTGTTAGTCATCAGTATTTTTGACATGTTAGTGATGACTAGATCCATAGCTGAGTTTTCTAGAAGCTGATTTCCATATGTCAATTTGTCATCTAGAAAACCCTCATAAAAACTTTTTTTTTCGCCCTCCTACTTTTTAGTCCGCCCATGTCAAAGTTAAAACCCATTATCACTATCTTTTCTAACTTCAGCCCTACTGGTCTGCCCATCAGCTCTAAAAGGCAAATCCAAGTCTGTTTCAAAAGCCTCCCCTAAGCTAGGAAGTGGCGCTTTAAGGCATTTTACCCTTGGCAACCATCAAAAAGCCAAAAACCTCCATCTGACACAGACCATTCATGACAGACCTCCCACTCTGCAAATCAAGTTGATCACAGCTCTAAGTCGCGCCACTTACACACCCCTAGGTCTCAGCACTGCATAAACCACAGTCTCAAGCTGATTATTAGGTGTTTCACAGTGTTTTATGGATTCTACAAAGACAGGAAATATAACTTCATCTCAGGAGAAACTTCTTGAATCTACATTCAGAAGAAAAATTGCTTCTCAATGTAAACATGAGCCTGAGATATATCTGCAAGACAGAGAGTTACTCATCAAGACCTTGCAGCTTCCTTTCAGCATGAAAATCACAGTAAGAGAAAGACACCACTGTCACAGCAAACTGGTAATTTTTCATGGCCAAGAACCTCCTTCATTTACAAGCAGAGGGTTAGGGCGCCTCCTTCATCTACAAGCAGAGGGCGCTGGCCAATATTGACTTTAAGGATTGCAAAAGCCTAGGTTTTCTTTTTACTGAACAGTGAAACAGTGACTCTAGGTTTTCTGAGTGTAAATGATGATCATAACAGGGCTAGAGTCTAAAGTATGCAAGTTAAAGGGAAAACAGAGTTTTGTTCTTGTAAAGGAAGTCATTTGAAGTTTTCAAATCATATGAATTGTTAAAACCTTAGAGAGACACATCATTAGTGAAAACAATTCTAATCATAAGCAGCCTGCTGTTTCAACAAGACCAAATTGAAGAAATGTTGACAAATCATGTCATTACACAGGCAGAAGAAAAGGTGGTTGTTTTTCAAAGGGTGCTAACCTCCCTACTCACAGAGACTATCTTTCAAATAATTTGTCATAAGTTGACCAAGGCAAATGGTGACATTTCAGTTCCCCTCAGCAAAGAGCAGTACAGTGAGACAATGACACCTTGACTAGGGTTTTTTTGAAGCACAATAGTGATTGCAGGCAGAGGTAAAAGTATTAATGTTTTCAAGTTTGTTTGCTTACCATCATATCCAAGAAAAACCCTTGTCAGACAAGCTTATCAAACAGTCTTCAGATACTTTGCCAAGTGAAGGGCCTCCTTCATTCATGAGCAGATGGCCAAAGCATTGACTGTTTTTAAAGACTGATTGGTCAAAGATGCAGTGGAAAGAGACAAAGAAGGAAAGCAAAAGTCATTACACAGGCAACAGATGGTGCTTATGTTTCAAAAGGTATTGGTTTTCCTACTCATAGGAAAATGTCTTTCAAACTATACATCATAGTGGACAGGAGACAATTTGAATATGCATGCCATTGATACAAAAAGGGGCAGTTTCCTTAGGAGAAGGGGTCAAACAACACTTCACTGTCACATTCCAAAAAGTCTAAAAGAGTTCCTTTCAAGTAAACAGAGAAAGATAGTATGAATGGATGCAACTAAAATATGGCACTTACAATCAAAGGAGGAGCTTATGAATCACCTGGAAGCAGAAACTATCAACCAAGTTGGGAGAAAGCAGACCACCTCCTTTTAAAATGACAAAACAACTTTCAAGGCTCTTCGACAGATCTTGAGTGGTTTTTCCTTGTTAAAAATATCACCAAAAGTGTCAAGCAGTGGACAGATTTGAACCTTGGAATGATTCTGTTACAAAAAAAAGGATCAATGCACTGGTCAAAGGAAATGATAACTGTGTTTCAAAGGGACCTGTTCTTCCTGGTTCATAAATTTCTCCTTTCAGATATACATCACAAATGATGGGAGGCAATTCAAGATTAGTTCCCAAAAAGACATTGTAAATAGGTATACAAGTTTATGAATAGGCAAAGGAGTTGTTTTGATAGATTGTCAATGTTTTGGAAAGTTCAAGACAAAAATAAGTTTCCATTATTCAATAAACAGAGATATTATATAATGTGTTTTGAGCAGAGGAATGTAGTGAAAAGGTGCCCTTCTTAAAAGACCATGGCAAACTATGAAAAACTGCAGCAAGTTTGACACCTACAGTGGAAGAAAAGATTGATGAAGCACCATACAAGCATGGAAGTATTTTGAAAATAGGCGCTTTTCTTAAATCACAGAGCCATGACTAAATCCAAATAATGTTAGAAAATGTGGGCACCTGCATTGAGAAAGAGGTTGAAGGAGCAAGTTGGAGACAGAAACTGTCCAAACAAGTTGAAAGATAAACCTTTTTCTTTCAAATAGCAAAATAGTCTTCAGTATTTTCTTAACAGTGTTAAAGTGGGGTTACTTTACATAATGAATATCACCAGCATTATTAACACAGTGGCAGAGATGGTCTGAAGGTTATTAAGTTATCACTCAAAATTGGAATTGCTGTGTTAGATGGTCACCAAAGGGACAATGATAGCAGAAAAAACACTTTTGTCAAATCATTAATGTTATAAAAGTGGTTCATATTGACTTGGTTTAAAAACATGAAAGCCTCTGTTGCCTACACTATTTCGGAGTTCGAGCTTCATTATTAACCAAAGAAAATGTTGAAGTCCGAAGGCAACGATTAAAGGTTTTGGTTTGAAAACAAACACCCCTTTCATTTCAGCCAACAAAATAACCGTTGGGTTTTTTGTTGTTTCAAAAGGGTGAGGTGCATTGACCAACTTCATTAATGAAATCTCTGAGCAAGAGTATTGAGCAAAGACTTTGTGTTACCCTCAGCATCGAAACAAAGAAGTTTCGGGTCGATTTGCAGGAGTTTGCACCGTTTTTCACCGCGCGACGCGCCTGGAAAATTGCGCGACGCGCCCAGGAGCCAATTTGCACGGGCGCTCAACTGCCGAGCGACGCGCCTGTACATGTGCGCGACGCGCCTGTACACGGCGCCCGACCGACCCGACAGAGCCGCGCAACAGTTTTTTAGCACGGCACTCTGAAAGCCCAGCACGTCGCACATCTTTATGACCTTCTTAAGCTATTAAAACACCTCTGGAGCTAGCCTAAAACGCATCAATAAGGTTCTTCATCATATTCTCAAGGTATTTCCATATACCTTCTCAGTTTGTTAAAACAAAGTGCTAAGTGATATGAAGGTTAAAAGCCCTGTTTTCAAGCTGTGGTGTGAGAGAAAAATAGTTTTTTCCTGATTAAACTGGTGAAATATCTAACACCTGTGAGCCATATTTTTATTAAAAAGATCATCAAAACACCCTCACTACCGTGGTGAAGCAAAGTTGAAACTATCCATATACAGTTAGGGTATATGGTTCAAATAAATGCAAAGAATGAAAGGGTTAGAACAAAATTGTTGAGTTTGACCTAGCTTACATATCATCATATATTTTAAGAAGCTGCCTATCAGGGTTAAGGGTCAAATCAAAAGAGGGCTTATCCTCATTTATCTTGCTACATCACCATATCTGTCAACTAGTTTTGCTGTGAAACTATCCATGGGTTTAAGCTGTGCTTGAATGGTAAATACACTGCTTGAAGTGCCTATAGAGAAAACAGTGTGTTGAACTTCTACAATTTTCTCATACCATAGCATACAAAACTTTCAAACTTTGTCAACACATCTGGGAAAACAGTGTTTTGACTGTGTGGTGATCCGAGGTGGAAAACTGTGGTGAAATACTGAATGTGTTATTAAAGGCACCTACAGGAAAGGAATTGTTCTGAAGTAGAAGCTGTATGTTTTCACCTTCATTAATCAAAGGACCAGAGATCCTATACCTTCAAAGCATCAAAGGGCAAGATTAACCTATAGACCTGAGAAGGCCGGTTTGTTCTGAGTTTTCCACTTATTTGCTGCTCTTCAAACATTTTGACAGTTGGTATATTCGAGGATAGAGCAGGGTTTTTCTACAAAATGAGGATTTCACATCTCAAAAAACGGGAGTTTTAGCATGGGGAAGAAGATAAACTCTTACGGGCTTGGTTAAACTTGTAAAGCATTCTTAAAAATTCATCACCTTTTTCCCATGAGTGAGTGCGGTATATACCAGGGTTTAACTTTATGTGTAGTTACGTTTGATGGTAAGCATACCTATAAAAACGGTGAAGTGTAATAAAAAAAAAGGGTTTTGTCGAGTTTATGGGTTGAAGCTACGGGGAAAAGTTATACTTCTATACGGAGAAAGACGATTTCTTGTGTTTGTTGCTTAACGCGTCTTTTACTAGAGCTTATTGATAAGTGTATATTCATATGGAGTAGAGTTTCTGCCAAGGCAAGGGTTACATTAATAAGGGGCCACTGATTATTTTGAAAGAAATAAGCTGCTACAGCCTCTGTTGAAACCTTATAGCTTGTTTAACTCTGTCACCTCTGTTCTCTAACTGTGAATTTGACTGTATATTTACACTGAGGTTTGATTGCATAAGCTAGAAGTCTGTTGATTCATTAGCACAATAGGAAAGG